>MU225537.1:4991399-5002795 GCA_018584345.1 Thuja plicata
GTCCTAAGACCCATTAATGGTTCCTACAACCCCTTATGACACCTTAAGACCCATTAGGAAGCCTAAGAGTACATCTTAGGGGTCCTAAGGTGTCTTAAGGGGTCTTAGGACCTATTAATGGGTTCTAGAACTCCTTATCACATGTTACAACCCATTATGAAGCCTAAGAGCACATCTTAGGGGTCTTAAGGTGTCTTAAGGGGTCCTAAGACCCATTAATGGTTCCTACAACCCCTTATGACACCTTAAGACCCATTAAGAAGCTTAAGAGTAAATCTTAGGGGTCCTAAGGTGTCTTAAGGGAACTTAGGACCTACTAATGGGTCCTACGACCCCTTATGACATGTTACGACCCATTATGAAGCCTAAGAGAATATCTTAGGGGTCATAAGGTGTCTTAAGAGGTCCTAAGACCCATTAATGATTCCTACAACCCCTTATGACACCTTAAGACCCATTAGGAAGCCTAAGAGTACATCATAGAGGTCCTAAGGTGTCTTAAGGGGTCTTAGGACCTATTAATGGGTTCTACGACCCCTTATGACATGTTATGACCCATTATGAAGCCTAAGAGCATGTCTTAGGGGTCGTAAGGTGTCTTAACGGGTCCTAAGACCCATTAATGGTTCCTACAACCCCTTATGACACCTTAAGACCCATTAGGAAGCCTAAGAGTACATCTTAGGGGTCCTAAGGTATCTTAAGGGGTCTTAGGACCTATTAATGGGTTCTACGACCCCTTATGACATGTTACGACCCATTAGGAAGCCTAAGAGAACATATTAGAGGTCGTAAGGTGTCTTAAGGGGTCCTAAGATCCATTAATGGTTCCTACAACCCCTTATGACACCTTAAGACCCATTAAGAAGCCTAAGAGTACATCTTAGGGATCCTAAGGTGTCTTAAGGGGACTTAGGATCTACTAATGGGTCCTACGACCCCTTATGACATGTTACGACCCATTAGGAATCCTAATAGTACATCTTAGAGGTCGTAAGGCATCTTAAGGGGTCTTAGGACCCATTAATGACTCCTACAACTCCTTATGAACCCTTACAAACCCTTAGGAAGCCTAAGAGTACATCTGAGGGTTTTTAAGGTGTCTTAAGGGGTTGTAGGACCCATTAATAAATCCTCTCTCTCTCTCTCTCCTTTTGTGATTTTGTGTCTAGTATAGGGTGTACGCCCTATAGTGTGTATGCCATATAGGGCGTACGCCCTATAGTAAGTATAGGGCGTATGCCCTATAGTGCGTACGCCCTTGTAACGACATTGATATTTACCAAGCCTACGGGTTGGATTTTCCTTGGAGTTCCAACCCAAAGGCATGGAGGATTCAAGCAGGCCTGAGACGTGTTTTCTAGCAAACATTGAAAAAATTAACATTTTTTCTTGTGTGCTCTTCGTCAAGTTTGCACATGGTTCAATAACAATAAAATCAGACGACATGATATTGTAGATATCTCTGATAGGTATCTAATGATGTAATTTATTTTGAATTCTCATTTTTTTCAGCTTTTCAATTTTAATTTCTTTTCTAAATATGTCTGATTTTTGTCAAAAACCAACATGTATTCATTTGGGCTTAGATTTTGGCTTGTTCATTAAATTTTGAAAAAAATTACATTTTCAGAAACTAGACTCCATTCTACACACTTTAAAAAAAAAAATAGTTTTGATTTTCAATTAGTTTTCAATAATTTCTAGGGGGAGCACACAGAAATTTCACATTTTTAGGATGTGTCCATTTCAGAAAATGGCAAAAAATCACACATTCATAAAAAAATTAGCAGAAAAATCTGGGATAAACTAGGTGGTGTTAGCTAATTTCTCATTGGGGCGATTAAATTTTTTTTTTTTTAAAAGTTAACATTTTAGGGGGAGCACACCAGATGCTATGTTATGTTTTTACAAAAAGCAGGACCACTTTTTGTGCTCCCCCTTTTTGAGGGCCTTAATCTCCACCATTTCTAAAAAAAAATTAGTAGTTTAGAAACTAGATTTGGAGACTAGAACAACTCTTTTTTTCGTCACATTTTAAAAATGTTAGTGTAACTATCCTCAACTTCTCATTGAAGTTCAGATTTTTCTGATTTCAGAAAAAAGTGGCATCTTATACCCCCTTTTTGGTCCCCCATCTTTGTGCACTTACCCCACGAGACAAAGTTTTCTTCTTGCAATGGGTGGTAAAAGACATAGAAGGGAGCCCTCTAACGAAAATGATAAATAGAGGAGATAGACTAAGGAATGGAATTACCTTCAGCAAGGTGGAATTTCCTCTTTCATTGAAAGGCTTCATGGAGGGAAGTCGTCGGTGACTAAAATGTTCGTGAAAAGATGGGACAAGGGTAGTGTGTTGATAGAGGGAAGAAAATTTATGGTCACTAAGGAAGTTATCTCCACTATTACTGACATCCCCATAGTGAACTTAAGAAATTTTACAGGGATCGTAAAATTTCAGACTCTGCAATCAGTGACTTCGTGAGGAATGAGGGGTAAGTGCAAGAAGTTGAGTCCACTTCTAATGGAACTTTTTGCACGTGAAACCTACTTTTGGAAAAAGAATTTTTCCACCAAATTAAAACCCATTTTAGATATGATTACATATATTATAATTACATAGTTTAATTTTAAATTGGACTAATTTTTTTAATTTTTAAATAATTTCTAATAAAATAGGTCAATAAGCGTGAAATAACAAGTTTCCTTATTTTTATAACATTAATTAATTTTCAACTTTTTTGAAAAAATAAATTATATGAAATCAAACTACAAAAAATTCTTTCCACTCTGAAAAAAAGAAAAACTCAAAAATGATGAATTTAGGTTAACTTATGCTTGTCGTACATGAGGGGTTTTCAAAATAAAAATTATGCCCAATAAAAAAATAGTAGAAGAAAATATATTTAGTAAAAAATTACAAAAAAATATGCTCATCAATCTTGAGTGTCTTAAAAGTGATATTCCAAAAGGATTAAAAAAAATACTTTCATTTAGGTCAAATTATGGTTGTCGTACACAGGCATGGAAGGTCGCAAAAAAGTAATTTTAAAATAGTTCTTTTTGGAAACACCTAGTGAAATCAAATTTTTATTATCTAGGTATTAATATAAATTATATATTGGGAAAATAGACTTTGACTAGTACATTTCACATTACTGACTTTTTGTAAGATTCAATCTTTAAGTCCTTCAAATTGTTTGATCAATTGGGATGAGTTTTGAAAAATAGGGAAACCAGTTCCACTTTTTGGCCAAAAAGTGGACTCAACTTCTTGCTGGAACCCTGAGGAAGAGAAGAAAGCTCTCATCAAAGTCGGGACTTATTATCTTCCTGAAGGGTTCAAAACTCTGTGGAGATTCGTCCTGAAGGCTATCATCTCTTATGTTACACTGGACGCTCAGTTCGATAGGATCAGAACCTATCACTTCGTCCTCATGAACCACTTTAGGCATGGTATGCAGGTCTCTATCCCATTCCACTTATATGTTTCTATTAATGAAAATGTCAATGGGTTTAGGGATAAGGCTATTACAAAACCTTCTTTGTATGAGGGGCTTTTACTTCTTATTTATGAGTATTTTAAAGCCTAAATTATGGAGAAGGGGGTCGTTGAGAAATAGGACAGAATGGATGTCTCTAGCTCTAATTATGTTCCTTTAGAGACTGAAGATAGCGAGGGTATGAATTCTGAGGGTCAGAAAGAGTATGACATTAAAAACAAGAATCTGGGTTCCTCCTCCAAGAAGCGTATTGCCAGTATTCATACCATTAAAAAAGAGAAAATGGTGACCCCCTCCAAAATGTATACTACCACTGTGATATCCTTTGAGGAGGAGCATAATTAAAATGAGGAAGGGATGAATAACGATGGTGAGGAATAGATATCTAGTGGAAAAGGGAAAGAGAGAAGGTAGACCGCCATTATGAAATACCAAAACAAAAAGAGAAAGAACAAGGATGATAGCACTAGCTAGAAGACTCCTGAGGACCAGAATCATAGAAAATCCCTAGGCTCTTGCCACAAATAGAAGGAGAAGCTCGAGGATGAGCATTATGGCACTAACCAGGAAATCCCCTCTCCCTAGCTCTCTAACCCCCACATCAAATGAAAGAGAAGAGGCAGGACAGTGATTATTTTTGCTACATGTCTACGCAGGGGAGGAAAATGGTTAGGCACAATTTTGATGATAAAACAACCAAAATGGGGATAACTAGGGAAGTCATTAATCCCAAATTTATTGAAGGTGAGGATGGTAGGATTAAGCTGGAGGGGCTTATTGACTTGGCTATGGTGGTTCTCAGTGATAATTTGATGGAATCTGAGATTGATCTTCTCAATAATGCCAGGAACATCATGTTGGACAACTACATGTCTATTAAGTGGTAATTCCATGAAGTGGGGGAGCTCAAGAATAGAGCAAAGGGATAGACAACACCAATGTTGATAGCACTACTGAAGATCAGACAAATCTGAGTAAAAGGGTCAAAAAAATAAAGGATAAGATGTTGAGGTTTAAGGCGGCCCTTAAAAGCATTGTTGAACAAAGCTTCAACATCCTAAAAGCCTCCATTGAGTATACCAAGGTTCTCATTGATAAAATGGAAGAAAAACCTGAGGGAACAGATGCGGCCAATACTGGTGTAGAAAAAGAACAGAAGACTGAAGAGGGACCTGGTAAGAGAACTAGGGCTAGTGCTAAGAAGAAGAAGGAGAATGATACTCCGACTGATCTCCAGAAGATAAAGGAATCTACTGCTAAGATGGAGATCCTCGAGTCCAAGGTGGAAAGCCTGATGGAGAACATCTCCTGATTGTGTTCCCTGGCTCTTTTGGTTGTCCTTGTGTTGTTTGCTTTTCAGTAGTTTAGTTTGTTTTTTATGTGGCCCTGTGGTGGCATGTTTCATTTTTTGGTTCTGTTTCTTTTTGCCTGGGAAAACATTCTGATCTTTAGCTTTGTATTGGGTTTCAGGCACCCTATAAAACCTGTTTTACTTAATCAAAAACTTTCCTTGATTTTTGGTTTATGTTCTAACGATATAATGAACCTTGTTTGGACTTGCAAATCAAATCCAGTTGATTTGTACTTTATGATAACATAGATAAAACAATAAGATCAGGCAAGAAGTAAATACAATGTGTGTAAAGACTACTAGCCTTTGTGAGTTCATGCAAATAGTAAATTACAACCACTAAGAGAACATGCAAAGAGAAAAATAGAAAGATTAAAATACCTTACAAATTGTGCTAAGAAATTCCTAGCTTGACCATTCCTAGTAGGTTGTTTTAAGAGCCACCTCTCAAAAATGATTTCAATCATTCTCTCTACTTAGTGGGGTCACTAAATCAAAAATATAATTTGATTGACTTTCCTCTTAATACCTGCAGTAAGATCTACCTTGTGTGGCCTTTGCAAACCCTTTGAAATAAAGTATCTAACAACCAAAAGTTGCATGCAATAGGCATTTATGAAAAAAAATAGTAGTCAATTTCTAGGAAAACAAATTCCAATCGTACTTTGAAATTATGTAAAAAGACACCAAATATATTAGATCAAAGATCATATTGATTTGAGCTATGTAAATTAAAAATAGATACTCCTTACTACAAGCAAACTATATAATGAAAAAAAATTAGAGATATGAAAGCAATAATTGCATTAATAAAGTAAACCATAATATGAATGTATGTATATAGTAAGAACCATCTAAAATAACATGCTTAAAAATAGGCATGTAATCTCACAAACATTTAGAAAACCAATTTTATACTTTCAATATATTTGATTAAATTATAATTAAAATTTTACTTTGTATTATAGTATAATATAAAAAGATTCCAAAACTCTTTTACAAAAGAGTGTGAGCCAAATAATGAACCTAACAAGAACAAGACAAACAACACCACAAGAGGAGTAGCCAAACAACAAACAAACAACATCAAATAAACAACAGTCAACCAAATTAAAATGACATCTGCTTCAGAATGCTTTACATCCTCACAACCTCTATCAGCTTGACAATACAATATTTCTACTCATTTTCTGCTCAGAATCTGTCCATATTAAAATTATCATTTTATGCTCAGTATCTGTCATCAAAAAATGAACTAACTCCAATGTCTTGAAACCCATGTAGCAACTCAGCCTTCCTAAATCCCTACACACAGAAAACCAACTTAATTTTGACACATTTGTCATAGCAATAAGGAGAAAAAGATCACAAATAAACTACTTCATATAAGCTGGTGCAGATAAGGGCAACAAATAACGTACTGATTGAAGATCACGCAATGATCACGATCCAAGTCTACAAGCTCACAATTTCCTATCATCAACTAAGCTAACGTGTCACAACTGACTACGTATTGTTTAATATGGCAAAATCTAGGGTTTCGAAATCTAGAAACCACTTTATCAATATTAATATACCATAAAGCCACAAGAGGACAAATCAATGCATTATCAAAAATAATTGAGTTCCTTGTCACAACTGGATACGTATTGTTTAACATGGCAAAATTTAGGGTTTCAAAATTTAGAAACCACTTTAACAATATTAATGTACCATAAAGCCACAAGAAGAGATATCAATGCATTGTCAAAAATATTTGAGTTCCTTGTGAGTTACATGAAATCTAAGGGAGAAGTTTCACATCATAAGATTTAGGAACAATGATTTGAATATGGAATATTGCAACACAAATAATTCAATGACTAGCACTCATTTCAAATCTCATAAGAAAGAAGATGATTACAATGTTGAGGATAAAGAAGAAGATAATGGAGAATATCAAGAAGAGGTAGTAGAAATTTTTTAATTTTTAAGATATAAAAGTTGTAGTAGAAAATAAACCACACTTTTCAACTGTAAAAATTAGTCTATCACAAAAGTATCAGTAACAGACATAGTCTTAAATGCCAAAGTTTAATTTTAGGAAACAAATAAATTACATCTTACATTTCTAAAAGAAATTTAATTCTAAATTCAAACACTTTTACACATCCATACAAATGACAAAAGATATAACAGAGATCAGTTTCATGACTCTTAAGAGAGAACCCAGATTTACAGATTTCAATTTATCATGTGGATAGAACAAATTGAAATTTGAAAACTGGGTTTCCCCTGAACAGTGAAGAGTCAAATTGAAATCTGAAAACTGGGTTTCCCCTGAAGAGTCAAACCATGTTCTGATTATTACGTAGCTGGGATAGAAACTGAAAACCCAATTGTAGAACTGAATACTGAAACTTTATGTTTGTACTACAAGACATTTTAGTTTGATTGGTAGAGAGAATAATTTCGTAGACCATTATGTAGAGAATTGTGTATGATTAGCTGTAATTACAATAACAGATGCTTTCAAGACTGACCCACCAGTTTGTTAGCATAAAAGCAGGCATCATCCGATTGTTTAAAAAGTAATTAGCATAGTGGAGTCGGTGAACTGCACAAAAATGAATTCCCATACGTTGCAGAGCAGGCGCAGAATCTACAGAAAATGTGTGATTCTTGCCTTTCACTTTTAAAACTTTTTGGATGGTATTCATTGGCTTGCTTGCTTCTTTTTATGCAACATTTGATGATTCCACTGAAAATTGGCTTCTCTTAAACAATTTCATGTTTTATACTCTTTGGATGGTATTGTTTTAATCTCATAAACACTGAGCACATCATCTTTAACCAGCTGGGAAGTAAGTAGAAGGGTTTACCAACTTACCTACCAATATATTTGATTGCTTGTCGGTTTTACTTCGACAGAAATGGAGTTATTGTTTTGAGTTCTTTCATGAACGAAGGATGGAATAGGAAATCTTATATTCTTCATGCACTTCTTTCATAAGCTAATAAATCGAATTTTCCAACTTAAATTTGTAAGAATATACTTGATTTTATTTTATTTTGAAGCATTTTATTGTATGCTTTTGAAGCATTTTATTGTATGTTAAGAGAGTTTATATGAAGGTTCATGTAAAAGGTGGATGATGTTGTGTATAATTTAAAAGAGTTCACAACATATTATCAATTAAAGTGAGGGTAAGATACAGCTAATTATAAAGCCATTAGGGGTATGTTCTAGTATAGGAGGGGTGGGGGAACCAAGAACATAACTCAACTAAGCAATGATTTAGAGTCATGTAGCAATCTGAAGTATTTAGAAGAAGAGGTATGGGTCTTCTCGCATAGGTGGTACAAATACAATAGACCCTATAGCAACACCACCTTAGAGTAAAGTTTCTCATCCAAAATGCTTAGAGGTGGCCTTCTATTGTAGAGACAAACTCTAACCTCTCTACTAAAGTGGGGAAGAAAAATGACTAGGTCTAATATGGGAATGCCTCATTCATTAGAATTTCATGAGTGTCTAAACATTGGTTGGGTTGTTATACAAAACTATTTACATGATGTATCAAGTATTCCCCTATTGAATAAAAGGATTATGGAATCTTATGAAACACAAAAACCACTTTTCAATATGTACCTAAATTTGAAAGAATATAGAGGTGATCACATGAAATTTATCATTAATGATTATTTCTTACAAATCTTCTCATTATTAAAGATAATAGAATATCTAGGCTTCCAAAGTTCTAAAGGAATAACATTTCTTAAGAAGCCCCCAATCTTAACAATATAAGTGCACCTTACAGCAGAATTTTAAAATTTAGAGAATTTCTAATATCTATTGATGTCTATGATGAAAGGGGGAAAGATTGTGAATTCAAATCAATGCACTTTGGACCCATGAACAATTCTAGAAAACTTGTTTGAAGGTCTCAAATTTGTTATGAGAGTAAAATCTTAGATGAGGAATCCTTTTGTACCTGAGTCCAGCACATGGTAAATAAAACACTAAAAGAATGTGAATTTTAAAGGCTTAAGGATCACACGCTAAATCTTGCTAAATTGAAGGAGTTTGGTTTGGGGCATATAATTGAACCTCGAGTAGTGGTTTAACCTCTTGAAAATAAATCAAAACAAGTTGATACATTTGTATAAATGCCAAAGACCATACACAAAATTTAAGTGTTAATCCTTTAACTAGGAAATTGGTCATTGATAACCCAACTTAAGCTTGATATAACATAAGGTAGAAGTTGCTTACTAGGAAGATTATAAAAAAATAAAAAATAAAGATTGGTAAACTTGACTCTCTTCTAAAGGATGGGTTAGAGATTTGTGCCTCTAAAAACAATATCTAGATAGTATTAATTTATTTTTTTTTTAAATCAGATCTTTAATACATGAATTTTACAATTAAGTGTAAGTACATTAAAGTGGTAGCTAAAATAAAGTCAAAAGTGGAAACTTTATTTTCTAATATAAACAAAAAAAATATTTTAATGAGTTATTCAATATATCAACACTAATTCTTTGAAGATGTGATTAGAATAAATTTAGAAGAGCTTGGAATCTAATTCCTAAACTACTAGTTTTTTTTTTAATGGAGTGGTCAAATATGGAACATACAAAGTGACATTTTTTTGTTAGAAAATTATAACCTATGATTAGGCATGGTCCCTCTAAATTGTTGTCTTATAAAAAAAATACTTTGCATGTCCCTTTATATAAAGTTAGTTAGCATCTTTGCTAATTTGTGTACATGTAATTTTCTTTTACTAATCTTCAAAAAGGACACATTCTAAGAAATTAAAAAATTGAGCACGGTCCCCATTTATTTTGAAAAAAAAACAATTTAATAACTTTTAAATTTATTTTTTGAATATGTATAGATTCAAGTGTAGAATATAAAAATATAATTTATTTCAAATTTTAACAAGTAGATAAATATGACTCCAAAAGAACACATGTATATGAGTTTTAGGAAAAATACATGCTTAGGAAGCTAGGACATATCTTGATGTCATATAGTGGTGTTTTTCATTGATATGATGTCTTAAAATTCATGAGCTAAATAGGATTTCATGATCAAAAAAATTTATTTTTATTTTAACAAAATATGAATTAAGGCACCTTACATTTAGATAAAACCATCATCACTTTAGATCCAATCCAAATCCAATCCTAATGGTGGGATTCCAAAGTAAATAAAAATGAAATGCATGTACATTATGACACGAACATTCTATAAATTCAAAAAGAGAAACCCAAATTTTTAAAAATCAAGTATATTACAACATGAGTTTCTTATAATGTTTTCATGTTATCTTATATTTCTATTTGAAACTTTTGTTGCCCTTATGAAGGTAGGCTAGAGTTGATAATATGGTATCACTAGATGTTATGGTCAATAAAGGAAATCACATATATAAGCACATCACTACACCACTTAAGGAATGCATTTATTATCAAATCAAAAGCATTTTAGATTGAAAATTAACCTGCAATTTTAATTAACATTAAGGTGATGAACATAGTATGGAAACCAACTTCTATTTAATATTTCTTAGCTTGAAACCTATACCGAATAATATGTAATGCTTGAGAATTACTTTTGAGCATTGAAGATTATAATTAATGAACAATCGACATGGAAAAAATGCAATACATTATTTAAATGTATTAATTCAATTAGTATTCCATCATTATCTTGTAGAAGACAACACATATGTAAGGTGACTATACAAAAATATCAAGACTACTTTGCATTGTGAAAAGTAGTCACATGATGAGAGGTTCCATTAAAGTAAATTATGGACATGCAACACAAAGGAACAATAGAACTTAGAGAAAAAGATTTAAAGATGGAGAGAGGTGGCATTGGTATGGAGCATGATTTTCCTAATTCAAAGGTTTTTGTTTTAGTTTTGTTTGGATATAAGTTCTTAAGAGGGCCTATTATGGGACTTACCCCTCCCACTTTTCAATCTCTTATATAAGAATAGGTCCTCCTATTTCTAAAGAGAGAGTTGATGATAATTTTGAATTTGTTTTAACTACCCTCGAACAACTACAAGGTGATAGGAGCCTACTAATTGCCAAAATTTGACTAAGAAATAACAAGATCCTTAAAAACATAGAATGTGCATTATAACTCTTAGAGATATGAAGTCATTGTCAAAAATATTGATACTATATACATGATATATGAATTATACTATAAGGAAGTAAATGTACATAAATAAATGTTGAACTTCAATTTTTATCTCATGTATATCATCTAGGGAATAGAGGGAGAGTGTGAGCTATATAAGATAGTAGACATTGTTAGGAAGAGAAAGAGAGATAATTTTTCTTTCTGAAAATGCAATAACATTGTGGCTTGGTAGTGACTAAGCCTAAGCTCAATCATTACTAGACTATAATGAGAGTGTGTTATTATACACTCGTGTTATGCCTTGTATGGAACCAAAAAGTAGTATCACCACGTTTTGGTCCCATATCTTATTACATGTATCCATATGTTGTCCTACAAGATATATATATATATA
>MU225537.1:5011560-5027430 GCA_018584345.1 Thuja plicata
AGTCTTTAGCTGTTTTGCTTCTCCCTAAGTTACACTTAAGGGGGGGTGTTAGAGTAGTCATATTATAGCTAATAATTAAATCATTTAATTATTAGTCTATTCTACTCTTTGCTTAAGTTATACTTAGGCAGCTTATTAATCTTTAGAGTTTTCCCCTTTAGGGTTTCGTGATTCCTTTTATAAAGATTTACTTCTTTGCATTTCATTAAGGAGATTGTATTTTGTATTCATTATTGTTGATAATAGAAATTATTTTCTTTCAACATGGATATCATGTCTGGCTTTTTTGTCGCCATAGTTTCTTCTTCTGTCTTCTATTTCTTGCTTCTACTTGTGATAGATGTGCATGCAGGTGTTCTTGGGAGATTAGCTTTTAGCCTAATCCAACATGGTATCAGAGCTCGCTTGCTGTCCGTTGTTCTTGTTTTGTTGAAGCGCACAAGACATAGAGGGTTTCAGAGGTTTTTCTAGTATTTTTTATTGGTTCTGGGGGTCTTTGTTTTTTTAGTGCACTTTGGAATAAAACTGACCTCACGGTTGCGTCTGGAAGGCCCAAAAACCTCAGAATCCATATAAGGCACGTCCGATTTGGAAACCAAAGCATCTGGGGGAAATTTTATGGCCTTCTAGGGTCGTACGGGCACGTTTTTCAAGAAAAAAATTTTAAAAACATTGTTTTTTAGAGTTTTTTGGGTGCGCTGCCTGTGCACCGCCCATGGCTCCCGTGCCGCCCCTGCGGCCACCGCGCCTCCGCCAGCCTCCGGCACCGCTACCCTCCTTGGCCCCTCGCCGCCGGGCCGCCGCCTCGCTCCACGGCCCCTGCCGCCAGCCACCACCGCAGCCCAGCCCCGCCGGCCTCTGCCCGCTGCCTCCCGGCCCGCCTCCCACCATGGCCCTGCCGCTCCGCAGCCCCCGCCACCCGCAGCGCCGCCCTCTGCGGCCCCCGCCACCCGGTGGCACCTTTTTTAAACCCACAGCCCCTTTTTGTTTTGCGCGGTGGTCACATGGGTGATAGGGGCTCTGCCCCAGCCCCCTGCGTGCACCATGCGCCTAGGGGCTAGTCCCTTCTCAGCCCCAGAGGCTTTAAAAAAAATTTTTGGGGCCTTTTTTACCCTCCCGGACTGTTTTCGCTCTATCTTGAGCATCCGGGGGTCTTTTTCTGACTTCCATATACCATCAAAAAGCACTTTCTAATGATGGTAGTTAGGGTTTTGGGTTCTACTATTTTGACAGTGTTTTTTGCTGTTGAAATCTGATGTTTGTTTCTGCCTTTCGGGAGCCATATCTGGCTCATCCGGACTCCATTTTTGGCAAACCAGATATCATCGAAAAGCTGGTTTAATAAACTATTCAGTTGTAAGGGTATTTTTTCCAGATTTTGTTCTAGGTTATCTCTCCTCCGAGTTTGGCATTTTTTGCACTCTGGCAGATTACTTGGGTTCTACAGGTCCTAGGATCTTCTCTTCTGATTTTCTGGCTCACTCTTCTTTCTTACTTCTGAGCTTGTTGTATCTCTTTTGTTGCATCTTTGTTCTGTAAACGCACTGAGATAAAGTGCCTACTTCTGTATATCTGGGGTCTTGTACACCTTGTGTATTTTTGTACTCGCACTCAGTTATAAAGTGTCATGGGGGGTTATGATGTTATTCCATTTTAGGCTCATCCACCTTTGTCAAGTGAGCGTACCTTCCATGACATTAGCCCATGTTGTGTGTCGGTGACACCGCCCTTTATCCTGTGTTTGTACTTTTGTTGCACTAGTGGTGTTCCTGGTTCTTCTTTCTGCAGATGTTTCTGGCATTGCATTTTAGTGTTCCTGTCACCTCTCCTGGTTCAGCATTATGGGGGGGTTCACCTGTTGGTTCTATTACTTCCTGGTTCGATTGATCAGCTTTTTAGACATTGTCTTCTCTACCTGGTCATGCACTTTAGGTAGATTTCAAGTAAGGAAATGTGGGCTCAGTTTAGGCGCTAGACTCTAAGCATGATAGTTTTCAGAGATGGAGGGAGCCTATGTGTGCAAATTATGCTTATGAACTCTCTTATAAAGAAGTCGATAAATAAAAAATTAAAAAAAATGATATGTGTCACTTTTTTGTAAACCCAAAACTAAAAGTACCCATACCTCCAAATGAGAGAGAGAGAGAGAGCATACTGATTTTTTTATGCATTGCATGTATGGGCAATAATGAATACTTATTTTATACTTTACTTGATTCAAATGGATGGCAAAAAAAATGTCGATGCCTAAAGATGATTGTAGGTTAATAATGTGTTGGATCATCTCAAGAAATTTCTTACGCTTTTGAATGGAGTCAATCAGACTCCGTATGTGTAAGTTATGGCTTCCAAAGAAAAGCCTATTTTAGTTTCTTCAAAACCCGATCGGGTTATGGAGAATAAAATGCATAAGTTTTACTTCTTCAAAACCCGATCGGGTTTTGAAGTACTTTTTTCTTTTCAGAACCCAATCGGGTTATTGGAAATTTAGAAACCCAATCGGGTTATGGCTTGGGAAGAGCTTTGAAAAATGACCCAAAGGCTTGGAGGCTCATTTTCCCTCCATTTTTGTTCTTTTAGATGTTTTTTCATCTTATAAGATGAATTATGGACTTTATCTTCATCAGGTTTGCAATTAGTCAACTTGGTAGCTCTATAATTTTCACCATAATCCCATATGTCTTCTTATCTTTCTAACCATATACATTTTTCTATCTTTGGACAATATTAGCATAATAAACTTTAATTTTCTTTACTAGTGTCTTGATTGTCCTCACAGACATATGTCTACCATTTTTTTAATAACTTTTGATATACTTAATCAAAATACAAAAAAATTACATATTATTGTTCTACACTTGATTCTACACACTTTTGAAAAAAAATTTACATTTTTTATTATTTTGATGCAAGTTATGCCCAGCGCACGAACATGTACCAAATTTTCAGGATGATATCACTTCACAAAATCACAGAAAAACAAATACTCATCAGAATATTACAAAAAAATACACAACTTATAGATCTCACTCTTACCTATCATCCTACCAAAGGGATTTAAAAATTACTCAATATAACTATATCTTTTGTACCACACATGGAAACAGCTATGTTATGTTTTTCCAACAAAATCAGGAACATGTTTCTGTGCGTGTGAGGTTTGACCCTCTTAATCTTATCGGTTTTAAAAAAAATTAGCGTTTTAGAATGTAGATTTAGAAAACTACAATTTTTATTTTTTACACATCTTCGTATCTTGAGTGCATGACCCTCAAACGCCTGTTCCAAGTTCAAGTTTACCCGATTTCAGAAAAAATGTGTCAATTTATACCCCCCTTTTTGGTCCACAACTTGGTGCACATACCCATATATGTTAAAGGGACAATGACAGTTATCAAAATAAAATTGAAATCTAGGACCAAGAACTTAAATAAAATAATTGTACTTACCATGTAATAGAATTTGATTTAGTCAAAAATTGGAAAACACAATCGTTGTAGTTGTCATCCATGCCATCAAGTTGTATTTGACACTTGAATTAACAAAATAATTATATATATATATAAGAAGAATATATATGTTAAAGGGACAAATAAAGTTATCAAAATCAAATTTAAATAGGACCAAAAAATCAAATGTATTTTTTTCAACCTAATGTACCATCTGCATCCTCTCCCTTCTAAAATGCATCTATGATTGTCTCATGCTCTTCCATTGATAGTGTCTATAATATTTTATTAGTAGGTTTACCTTTGTATCTTTCTAATTTAATATTTTTTGCCACCACCAAATGGGAATAGTGTATAATCTTCTTTTCTATTTGGTAGTCTTCAAAAGCTAGCAAACCATTCCTTCTTGTTAGGTATTTTATTAGCCACGTACCAACTACCAAAATGGACCCAATTAGATACTTAAAACCATCATCATTTACTCGATGACATATTAAAATTTTCTTAGGTTTTACACATTGAGCTAACCAATACTCAGTCTACTCTTCATTGCCCTTATGTACAACAACAACATACACATATCCTACAAATCAAAATTAAGTGTACATATTTAGTGTTAGACTTAATTCAAATACAACTAAATTATATGAGATACATAAATAATACAATTTAAACAAGCTCAAGAAATTAAATTAAATTAAATTAAGAGGTTGTATGAGGTTTGAAATACGATAATAATATTCTAATGCAAATGTATTATCTAGGTCTTCATTTGTTGTATCATCTTGAACTTGTGTCTTGCTAGGTGTAAAGGATTTTTGTTGTCATTATTCAACCCATTTTGTATTCTCACATGCTTCCCAATCACCTGTAGTAAAAATTTGACAAAAGTATGCAATCTCCCCCGTCCATATAGTCAAAGTGTTAGAATTAGAACTCTTAAATGAATGTCATTTAGATGACCCACTGAATCACAGTCATATCTTGAAAGGATATTATTCTCTTCAACTAGCTAGAAGAAGCATTTGATTGCAGAGTTTTGACTTGATCTTGTAAATAATCTTAAAATACATTATTCTACAATTGTACGTGCATCTTTAAATTTGGAATTTTCCTCGAATTTCAAAGGGCTCTCTTAACACATACACCAACTCCATTGTGTTCTCCTTTCACGTGAATAGTCTCAAAAAATCTCTACATATGTTGGATATTAATTTTTTTATGCGTCCTCCACTAATAAATTATTCTAGCATTCTTTAATTACGTGTGTAATTATTTGACAATATTAGATGCTATGTCATGTGAAATTATTTGTCCCTTAAATTTTCATAAAAGGTCATAAGGAAATATTGAACAAACTCTGATGAGTTTAATTTACTATCACTCAAATAGAAATGGTACTCCATCAAATTTTTTCGATTCTCTTATGTACTATCAGGTGCATGCCTATACACAATATGAAAAAAAATGCTACTTGCACTGAATTATAATGCTGCTCTTGGATCTCATCGTATTGTGTAAGCAAGTAGTTCTCAGCAAGTCAATGACTGGAAGTATACTACCAATTGGAAATGTATTCTTTCATATGTGAAACTATTTATTAAGCCATCGAGCATTTTGGGAGTGTTTCAAATATTTGGGTACGATCTTACTCTTAAATTCATTCATAATTTCATGAACACTAACTTTTTTAGTATTTAGTTTGCACTCTCTTCCAACCTTTCCATTCTTTAATGGAAAATCAACATTTTTAAATCTTTTTACATCAGCTAATTTCTGTCCAAAATCAGTTGAAAGAATCTCATGCAAACATTCACCTAACAATGCAAGGTTGCCACATACATCACATACGCCAGAAACACATGCATTCAAAATAAATAATTATTCACGAGGTGGTTTACAAAGAAAACCTAATATAAAATCCTTTATAGTTTGAGGTGGTTTAATTATGTCACATCCCTACAATATTTTTTTAGTATGCATGGTATAACATATACATTTAAATATATCATAAAGGTAATGAAACTGAACATGAGTTTTGCAATAGCAGGAGATTGTTTCCTTGTTAATTTTTATATACCAGGTTTTGCATTTTTCAAAAGATCTTTGACTAATGCTAATATCTTATAACACCTTATAATTGAATTTTTTTTGTACAATTCAGTTGAGTCATGTTCAAAAGGTATTTTGGAGGTGGATCACAAATTTTGACCTTACTCTTAATTTCAAAACATCTCTGGCATTAGGTGATATTCTTATATTATTGTGCCAAAAAATTTCAATTAGACTTTTTACTTCACCATTAATTTTGATGTTAGACCTTGGGAGTTTTCCATTAAAGCTCCACAATTGGTTTGCTAGATCACTTTTTAAGTTAACTCTTCTCTTTAAAGATCTTGTCAAATTTTTACTATGAATATTAAGATATTCTCTTATGTTAGTCATCATTATTTTAGGAGAAGTTGTTTTGTTTACTAAAGTTGTTATTTCTCAATGTACCACATCATCATTAGATTGACTTTTCTTTCTGATTGTATCAAAGGCGTTAGAAATAGTCAATACAACTTGTTTTAAAGACCTGTCCTTCTTCTTGGGTTTGACATAAATTCCTAACCTCTTCATCACTTATTGCATTTTTGTCATTTTCATTAGTTGTAACATTAGTTGACATTGAAACCCAAATTATTTATTATAAAAATATTGTCTAAATAATTTATACTTGCATGTGTCATAATCTATCTCCATGAAACCAAACTATGAAGATTGTCTAAGAAATTACTTTTAATTTGAAAATGTTCATTCTTTTTATTATCATTCAAAGGGGGTTCTTTCTCAATTGGTGTTACTATGTAGATACATCTGCATTATTAATTTCAATTGACATTTGAATTACAATTTTAATTGGCGTTTGATTTTCAATTTCAATTTCTCTATCATTAGGATTATTATTACTAATATTTGGTTTTTGATGTGCAATTTCTATTTCTCTATTTTTTAGGAAGAAAATCTATATCATTCAAAGAGTATCCTACATGTAGAAAATCACCAATTTATTTATTAGAAAAAATACATGGTGGTGAAGATATACCTATATCCAAAATTGGATTAGAAGATGCACCTAAATTTTATTCTATTGTGTTTTCTTCTTCGACCTCTGCATCCATTATGATGTCCTTAATGTTCTCCTCTTCTGAAATAATTGTTGAACTCAATGCTCTAGCATTATTTAATTCTTGAATTCACGCTCTTCTTTTTTGTTGTCATTTTGCCTCCATATTTGTTGCAACCTCCTTAGGTTTCACAACCTTCATTTGCCTCTTTCTATATTGCTTTGATCCCATATTCAATCATCTTAAAAAAAACTCCAATGTTTGCACCAAATTTTGAATTTAAATGGGTTTGCTCATGTCAAATTTGTAAAAGACAAGAATATGGAATTCTATGAAAAAACATCCTTCTGTTGTTGTTGATCATTCAAATAATGATTGAATAATCATTCAATCATTGAATTTTGTATTTTTGGTCTATTTTTTGCAGATAATAAATACATTAAAAATGGGTACCCATTTCTAGCTTCATGGTAATGAACAAAATGGGTACCCATTTATTAGATTTTGGGTTATAAAATGTCCCTTCACTTTGGATTTCAGGTCGGGACAGGCTTGGTGGGACCAAGCCTATGCTTGGGCCTACAAAATAATGGCTAAGGCACTAGAGTCCCAGAGTGTTTCCCTTACATAGTTTTTTGAAGGCCTTCTCGATTGATTTTTTTGACGAAACAAAAACCCATTAGACTTCTTACTATAAAAAAATCAAAAATGTAAATTTTGTAGTGATTTGATTAATTTTTACTACCTTTTCATTATTTATTAATCAAAAGTGGTACATAAACTTAAAATAGTGAGGTTTTTTATATTTACATTTTTTTTGGAAAGTAAATCAAATGACATCAATCTAAATAGCTTTTTCTTGAAGACAAAAAATAATAATTTTGAAAAAATGTTAAGTTTACATCAATTTATGGTGGTCGTACACGAGAGGTTTCGATAATAGACTTTACAGTCAATAAAAAATTAATTAAAATAAAAATTTCAATAAAAAAGGCAAACAAATATTCATCAATCTTTAGTGTCTTAGGTGTATTTTCCCAAGAAGATTCACAAAAATCCCTTTATTGAGGTCAAAATATGGTGGTCATACACGTCCGTGGTATGGTCTTAAGACATGCATTTAGAAAAAGTTGTTTTTAGACGTGGCTACTAAAAATCAATTTCTATCATGCGGGTGTTGAAATAAATCAAAACTTTGAAAAGTAGGCTCAAAGAACTACATTTTCTATTAGTGAATTTTTCTAAGATTCAATCTTTAAGTTCCTCAATTTTTGACATCAATTGACAAAAAATCTAAAAAATAGGGAAAATAATTCCACTTTTTGCCCAAAAGTGGGACTCAACATCTTGCAACCCCCCCACCCCCACAAAAAAAATAAAATAAAATAAAATAAAATATTGTTACTTTTTGTAAAATATTGCAAATTGAAGTTATTTCTTTCTTTTTTATTCAATAGGCCATAAATTTTTCCCCAGAGTTTTTTTTTTTTCAAATGAACAGGAATTGGATAAATATTGAAGATTATTACATAGCTAGAGAGATTTATTTTCTAGATAAATTTTTCCCTAGACATCTTTTGTCTGAAAATGAATAGAAATTGGATAAATATGGAAGATTTTTATATAGAGGGAGGGAGTTATTTTCTAAATTTTGTATCAATTTTATTTTATATGAAAAGTTACATTTTTTTTGCCAATTTGAGCTTACAAAGCATTGCAATTTTGGTAAAATCTCGGTAATCACACTAATCAAAGTGAAAACATTATAATATTTGAAGTTAATTTTGAGACTAATGGAAAGAAGAGTTGTTTTTTATGTAATAAAAAAGTCAAGGTAAAGTTCCCCTTTTGGGGTGGTTCATCATGTCTTTTGGTATTTATTTTTAGTTCTTTTGTAAAGATAACTTCAAAAATCTATTGATCCTAGAAATATGGGATAAAGAATCACTATGTTGAGTAGGATATATCTACCTATCTCCTTGGAATTATTTTTAACGAAGTTACTATAAACAAAAGAATGCATGGTTTAACACAAATGGCATAGCATATGGACTAATATTTCTTTTTTTTTTTTAATTTTCTACATCTCACAAAGCACACTAATTATTCTTTCACTACTTGGACCATCATTTGATAGTTGTATATAGACTGTAGATCTTCATTTTATAGGGATTTCTCCTTATCTGACCAAGCTCATGTGAATAATAATAAGATTTATAGTGTATCATCTTGTATAGATACAAGCTCTTAAGATGATCAATTAATTTATTTGACATACAGCGATACCCTATTACAAATTATATCTCAATTAATATTCACTTTTTCATACTCCTAGAAAATGTTTAAGGATTTATCACCACATTTCTCCTACTAAGTTGGTTTTTATCCTAACCCATGTTGAGCATGCATACAAACAGGAAGTTCACTCATAAATAGGTCACTCACCTTTTGAGGTATGTAATTTTTCAACCTTTGGCTCCATATGAGTTTCCCTCATCTTTTCCATTTTCAACCACTATGCATATTTAGAAAGAGAAAGCTAAGGACAAAGAATTCATCCAACATTTTTTAGAATCTATAGTCCAAAAAATTATAGATTCTTTAGAAGACTCGAGAAAAGGAAAAGTAACTCATGGATCATCATTGTATCCCTCATACTTTAAAGTTAGTGATAGAGTAACTTGGTTATACTTGGAAAATTATTATTTCCAAGAGAAAGAACATAGTAAGGTCAAGCCATTTTTATATGGGCCTTATACTCTTTTTTAGAGCCTGTCTAAAATTTCATTTCAACTTAATCTTCCAATTCACTTGAGAATCCATGATGTTTTCAATGTAGATCTTCTAAAACACTACCACAAGTTGACACTAGAAACTACGTCTCCTATCAGTCATCTTACAAATATTTTACTTGATATTTAGCTTCCATTTTATTCTAATATACTTTTGATACGAACACTTGTCAGAAAAAATGTGTTTCCACCACTTTCTACCTTGTTGGTAAACTAGATCAGATTCCACATTATGCCCATTAGATCTCTCACCATTAGCTATCTCAATTTTTTTGTCTCTTCTTAAATAATTGGAGTTTAATGTTACATTATTTTTAGGAGGAATGATGAGGATTCATAGGACTTAGGTAATATAAAAGGATTTAAATTAGATCATTATAATATATTTTAGTTTTTATCCTATATTAAAAGTTGAAAGTGAAATTCAAAAGTTAATGATTAGTTAGGATGTGAGGAGGTTAGAAAAAATATAGATAATTGTTAATTTAAGTCTATTTGTTTTTTATTTTAGGTAAAAATAGGTTTTAGGGGGGACCCGAGACCCCTTACATAAATATAACTAAAGAATAGCCATTAAGCCCCTTAAACTAAATCAGGACTGGAAACCAACCTGCTATACCCAGAAAGAAACACTGTTAAGAAAACCAGTAGCCCAAAGACAACAAACTTCCAGCATCTAGAAAAGATGAAACACTAAACACCTTAGATACCCAAAAAATAAGCCAAAGCCTTACATCACTGAATGTACTAGGGTATTAAAATGCCCCAGACAGAAGACCAGGGTTTTAACATGGATCCCAGAACCAACAAGACCAACATCAAAGAGCATCATTGCCCCAAAACCTTCCTTTACCCAAAACCAGAAACACCTAGCAACTAGGATGGGCCCTTGAAAACTATCAACATCCACCTACCAGCACCAACCAGCCACAAGAAACAAACAACACCGATAAGAGAAAACAAGAGGAAACTAAAAGACTCCCTCGACCTCATCTTTGGAAGTAGAACTCATGCCCTTCAACACAAGAGGAACACCCCCAGCCCTGAACATGCACCACATCTCTACCCAATCCAACTTCACAGCAAGACGACCAACCCCTATCCATTTCCATCTAGCCATCATGTGGCAGCAAGAAGCAAGAGACCACTCTCCACTTCTAGCAACCTCCTCCTAGCAGCCCAGACCACCTCAATAGGTTGAGCCTTCACCTCAATAGAATCTTCCACCTCAATAGGAAGAAAGGAAGAAGAGAGTGGAAAAAAAGAAAGACTCCACCTCCAAGAGGCCACACGATGAACACCCACTTCGATAGGGAGATACTCTAAATCTGAAGGAGTAAATAAAAGAGGGAAAAGGAAAATAAGGGGGCCATCCCTGCAAGATAAATCAACTAAAAATAGGGGATGAAAATCCTTAGAAAAAGACAACCCAAATAAACAAGAGGAGAAGTGACCTGCCAAAAAGGGGTCCTACCAATCTGAAACCATAGCATAGGCTGACCACTTTCCAAGTTTAACATGATTATTACACCAGGGCTTCTCAACCTCACCTAAACTAAACCTTCTACCCTAAGCAGGGCAACAAAAATAGAGAAAAAGGAGAAAAGGACAACGAAAGAGCATCTCACAGGTAACCACACCTTCCACACCAATGGCCTCCCCATCCTCCGCAATGCAGCCACAACCATTGCCTCTAACTCTCAGCACCATCCGCTCTTGAGAGCACTCCAAAGAACAGAAACTGAAACCTCAACCACAAAGAAGGCTGTAAAAATAGAGACGAGAAAGCGCAGAACCAAGGGGAAGCCAAACGCACACAAAGACAACAAACCCCACATCCAAGAAAACCCAAAGAGACTTCTCCCCCACACATGACTCTAGAAGAAAAGAGCCTCTGGCTCCCAACACAAGAAAGGGTTGGGACCACCGCCTCCCAAAGACAACACTGCAAAAAATAAGATGAAAAGAGGGGAAAACTCTGACGACCAGAGATCTCCCTACAAACCACATCACACAGCATGAGCCGATAGCAGAAATGGACACCTGACTCGTAACCCCCCAAAGAAGATCAAGGGCAAGCAGTGCCAACCTAAGATCTCGGTCCCCAACAGTGACAGTGCAGGCTACAAACTTGGCACATAGGGGCCCCCCACAAACCCAAGCCATGTCTGCTTTTTCATCACTTTCCTCTTCTTTGGCAACATCCCCCTCTGCAACACCAGCACCCGTTCTTGCACCTGGTGAAACCCTAGCGCCGCTCCCGCACCCACTCCTGCCCATAGCGCCCACTCTACTGACAAGTGTGAAGACTAGTGTTGGTGGTTGGATGGCAACATGATTTTAGTCAGGGATAGAATGTAATCATAGAAAATTATTAACATTTATACTTCACATTAAGATTTGGATTATATTCTGACAGATTTAATTCAAGCATAGGCATGCCTATACGATATGTATTTTTTTTCTTTATGTAGGCATATTGGAGAATGCAAGTTTTATAGTTTATTTTGTGGTAGAGATTATTGTCTATTTTTTTGCATATTTTATTTCATTTTATCTTCAAATTTCATCTATGAATGCTGGTTTGCTTGCCTTATTCCACATTATTGAATATTTGATGGATATACAAATTATTCCTTTGATATTTTATTAAGTTCAATAATGAAGAAAATATGACATTCTATGTCTTTTTTACACACGTTGCCTTGGAGTTGTTCCTCTCTATGAGGAATCATGCCATTTTCTTTGGATTTATATTTTTTATTATTTTTATTAAAAAATATTTATATATGTGATGTTTGGTATCAATATTAGATGTTATTCTCAAATAGTATGTATCTTGTCATTTTATTATTAGCTAAAAAAATATCATTCTCTACATCACCTTAGGATGAGTTTAAAGAATTATTTTCTCCCCCTTTCTCTATAAAAGTTTAAATTCATCAAAAATTTAAGAATAGGAGTCTAAAATTTTGAAGGAAATCCTATATAAAAAAATATTTATCATAATTGGTGTTAGTTTATATTAAACATTAAAAAGAATTAACATTACCTAAAAGAGAATTGGATGCAAAAGTGAGTTATGTGTTAAATCCTCATCTGCAAAAACATATCTAAAAGATGAAGATGAATCCCCACCATTATCCTTGCTATTAAAGATAAAAGAAAAATTTGCCTCACAAATATATTTAGGATGATTTTTTTGCTAGAATAAAAGTAAAGCGTCCATTATAGAAGTGGAAATAGAAAGTATAGAATGAGAGTGACTACGCTATAAATTATGACTTTGTTCAATAAAAAATTAGTTATATATTGGTGGAGTAGGTTATAACTGACAAATATGTAAGGTTTGGTAAATAACCTAAAGTTCTCAAAAATTATTTGTCTACCTAGACCTAATCTGTAAAGTTATTTACTTCCTTCAAGGTTTTATGAAAAACTCAATTCTAAATGTAACAAGCATAATTTATTGCTTCTATCTCATATTTTGGCGCAAGGTCCTTCAAACACATCAACTGATTAGCAATATCATTTGAGAATTTTTTCTTGCATGTTCTAGAAAACTATTATATTGAAGGGCATAAGGAACTATGTGCTACAAGTCTATCCACTCTAATTTATAAAAATACGCAAGCCTCTAATTGACATACTCATCTTCATTATCATTTTAAAGAACCTTGATAAGTTTAGTGACTATTTTTAGTAAGAGCTTTGAAGTCTTGAAATTTTTTGAAGAATTTATAATTTTATTAAAGGAAGTAGACCCATCTATATCTAGATCTAATTCATCTATGAAGGTGAGAATATACACTAACTTAGTTAATTATGGATGGGTAAATGCCCCTAACATCACTTTGAACGAGCTCCAAAACCTATTTAGCCCTCCATAATTTAACTTTGTCAATTGGTTCTTTAGGATTATTCCCAAGGGTGCAAGCCTCACAAATACCCTTACATAATTTAATTATAGAGAAATCTATGACCATATCCTATTATCTTAAGTACTCAAGTTAGCATTAATATGGAGAATAAATTTATTATGGCATAATTTACTATCTCTACATAAATGAGAAACAAATATTGTGAAGAAAACACAAGTACAAAATTGAAGGTTTACAATCAAGCTTGGGATTTACAGTTTCCAATACTAAAAAAATTTTGTGGTGTAACTCTCTAATATTAACCAACTCAAGATAAAATTCAACACGAATGATCTTCCCTATGTGGGTAATCTGATACATTGATAAAACAAATTTTCTCAAAGAGAAGGTAGACTTATAATAATTTTGACTATTCCACATCTAACTTCAATAAACCCTCTCCTGCAACATTTTTGGATTTTTATCACCCAAAGTGATAAGGGGTATTCTATGAGGATCTAAAGATGAAAACTTAATTTGTAAATAACTCATTGATATTAGGCACTTGAGTCAATGATCCAAGAAAAAAACTAATGATAATGTAGTGGAAATTAGATACTTGCACTTAAATTTTTTTAACAAATTTCCTTTATCTTAGTAGATTATTTACTTGATGAAGATGGTTTGATAGATTTGGGGAGCCCTATGTTGTTCTTCTTAATTAGAACTAAAAGGCGGTCATTTTCTTCTCCATATATTTGAACTCACCATGCCCAAGTTTTTTGCAACATGAATACTTTTCTTTTTCTTTCTTAGGTTTCCCTTTGTTTGAAGAAGTTTTATAATTCATTTTTAAATCATACTCTATCTCCTTGTACTTTCTTTCACTTCTTTGTTTGAAACAAGTTATTTTGTACTACTAGAAATGAGGTCGTATGGTCTAGAAGATGTCAATGTGCCTATTTGTATTAAATTATCTCACTCCCTAGTCAATTTGGCAATGGAGTTTTCTAGATAAGACATATTACATATAGTTCTAAGATCCCTTATGTTTGAGTAAAATATAGATTGACATATAGAAAATTCAAGACCTAATTTGGTGAATATAGAAAGAAATAGTTGATCCTCTTTTTTCTCTATTACCATTCTTTCAATTTCACCCTTAGTGAAGAAATTATCTGAATGGTGTGAAAAGAATAAGGGCTCAAACTTATGGTATGATTCTCTCACTTGTGGCATTTCATTTATATATCTTCTCCCCAAAAAAATGATGTAAGAAAAGCATCATTTTAAGCACATTAAAGAATATTAAATGAAAGAGGAGTTTAATAGATACATTATACCACAAGAATTTGAATGTTTGATCACATTGTTTAATCCACTTTTACTTCTCTTCTTCATTCATAGATATTCATCTGTCCCCATTGCTACCTTATAAAACCATTTATTTCTAGCACAAGTTGTACTCTTATATTCTAGTCATTACAATTAAAAAGTATTAAAATTATGATAGCCTGATATGACTCCATACTCAAGTTAAATTTACGTAGAAAGAAATGTGGAAGTCCACACATCATGACACAAACCAACTCTTATTGATTCAATATTGAGAACCCCCATACCCCCAACAGTTTTTCACCTTATATGTTTAGTACATTTACATGTCCACTAGAATGAACAAAAGTAGTTTATAATTAAATAGTGCAATGACAATTCTAATATTGAACCTAAAAAATTATTCATGCACTCAATTTTCAGTTTCCAATTAAAGTAACAACCATTTCAATATTTGATTATGTTACATGATTATTGGCACTTATAGAATTTAAGTTTCTTTTAAGGGTAGTACAAAGGCCTAAAGTTAAACCTTTAGTTGTAGCTAACTTGAATTTTAAACCCTCATATAACTATATCATGTGACCAAAGGCTAAAAATTTTGCTAGGTTCTCCTCCTACCTTTGCTGACATAACTTGATGATAAATGGCAACTTAAGAAAATTTCAACCTTTGATGAATAATAAAACCCATGAATTATTTAAATTTAATGTCTTGAAACAATTAAATCATAGGTCAATAATGAAATCCTTGGTTCACAATTTTTCTTGATTTTTGGTTTGTGTTCTAACGATATAACGAACCTTGTTTGTGTTGGCAAGTTAACTTCCAGGGAGTATATGGCTTATTTTGTGTTGTCATTATGGCAACAAAGTCATATGAAGTTTTGACAGTAAACTATGAAGTGAAAATTGACTAAGTGTAGAAGACAAAATAGAATAGTGACTTGCAGTCGATCAGGGCATCAACGTACGTGCGTACAACCACATCAGGATATGTGCGTTCAGACTTAAGCTCTATGGTATGTTATTATTCTTACCCTATACACACATGGTATAGAATGAAAGTACGAACAAGTTACAGAAAGAACAAGTACACCAACAATCTTGAATACAGAGTATGAAGCCGACTTCATTGTTTTGATTAGCGTGTAATCTTTTGTTATGTAAAGGCTAAGCGCCTATTGTAATAAGTTTTTTATCATGTGTTAAAAAAAATTGTAAACACCCTTAAGACAATTTGTTTGGAAGCGTTGTGTATTATATTTTTGGGCCGACTAAGGTCTTGTCTATAGTCGCGTCTATTCAGGCATAAAGATATATAT
>MU225537.1:5027480-5039003 GCA_018584345.1 Thuja plicata
TATATATATATATATATATATAATGCAAAGATATATTTGAAGTGTCGTCAAAAATAGTTAGAGAAGATGTATAGCAGAGTAGTATGAAGATATCAGTATGAGATAGATCCCTTAAAGAAGTAAAGAGCATAAGCGCATAACTAGAACTGATCAAATATATGTGTCACATACAGCAGTTCACTTTTGGATATAGTGCATATCTATTCTTAGGAGGTTGTAACCTTCTTTCTCTTTGAGCAGTGAGCTCTTGGACAGTGAATCCTCACCCCTAATAGGGTTGTTTATAAAAGACTCCTAATCCTCACCCCTAACAAGGTTGTTTATAAAAGACTCCTAATAGGGTCAAACCCTTAACCAGGTCATTGTACTTACATTGTAAAGACTACCCCTAATAGGGCAAAGGAACTCTAACAGGTTCATTATAATAGTGCAATAATTGTGGGTACTAATTCCCGTGGGGGTTTTCTTCTAACCAAGGTTTCCCCGTAATCATATCTTGTGTTAAGCTTCAAGTATTATAAGATTGATTTATGTTAAGTTGCTGAATTTGAATAAATAGCTAAACACTGATTCACCCCTCCCCTTCCCTCTCAGTGTTTCGAACAATTTGGACGTGCTAATCGAATCCAGTTGGGTTTTACTTTATGATTACATAGATAGAACAATACGATCATGCAAGAAGTAAATAAAGGGTGTATGCAAAGACTACTAGCCTTTGTGAGCTCATTCTAATAGTAAATTACAACCACTAAGAGAGCATGAAAAGAGAAAAATAGAAAGATTAAAATACCTTACAAATTGTACTAAGAAAATCTTGGCTTGACCCTTCCTAGTAGGTTGTTTCAAGAGCCACCTCTCAAAAATAATTACAATCATTCTCTCTACTTAGTGGGGCTACTAAATCAAAAATATAATTTGATTGACTTTCCTCTTAATACCTACAATAAGATCTACCTTGCATGGCCTTTGCAAACCCTTTGAAACACAATATCTGACCACCAGAATTTGCATGCAATAGGTATTTATGAAAAAAATAGTAATCAATTTCTAATCTAGGAAAACAAATTCTGATTGTACTTTGAAATTATGTAAAAAATGCATCAAATCTATTAGATCAATGATCATATTGATTTGAGCTATGTAAATCAAGCATCAATACTCCTTACTACAAGCAAACTATATAATGAAAAAAAAATTAGAGATAAGAAAGCAACAATTGAATGAATAAAGTAAACCACAATATGAATGTAGATATATAGTAAAAACCATCTAAAATAACATGCTTAAAAATAGGCATGTAATCTGACAAACTCTACATTTTGAAAACCAATTTTATATTTTCAATATCTTTGATTAAATTATAATTAAAATTTTACAAGTTGTTCTTTTAAAAGCCTTTTACAAAAGAGTATGAGCCAAATAATGAACCCAACAAGAACAAGACAAACAACAGCACAAGAAGAGCGGCCAAACAACAAGCAAACAACATCAAATAAACAGCAGTCAACCAAATTAAAATGGCATCTGCTTCAGAATGCTTTACATCCTCACAACCTCTATCAGCTTGACAATACAATATTTCTACTCATTTTATGCTCAGAATCTGTCCATATTAAAAGTCTCATTTTATGCTCAGTATTTGTCATCAAAAATTGAACTAACTCCATTGTCTTGAAACCCATGTAGCAACTCAGCCTTCCTAAATCTCTACACACAGAAAACCAACTTAATTTTAACACATTTGTCATAGCAATAAGAAGAAAAAGATCACAAATAAACTACTTCATATGAGCCGGTGCAGATAAGGGCAACAAATAGCGTACTGATTGAAGATCGCGCAATCACAATCCAAGTCTACAAGTTCACAAGTGTCACAACTGACTACGTGTTGCTTAATATGGTAAAATTTAGGGTTTCAAAATCTAGAAATCACTTTAACAATATTAATGTACCATAAAGCCACAAGAGGAGAAATCAATGCATTGTCAAAAATAATTGAGTTCCTTCTGAGTTACGTGAAATCTAAGGAAGAAGTTTCACATCATAAGATTTAGGAACAATGATTTGAATATGGATTGTAACACAAATAATTCAATGACTACCACTCGTATCAAATCTCATAACAAAGAAGGTGAATACAATGACGATGATAAAGAAGAAGATAATGGAAATATCAAGAAGAGAAGAGGTGTCATACCTGTAATTTTTAAGATAAAAGTTGTAGCAGAAAATAAACCACACTTTTGAACTGTAAAAATTAGTCCATCACAAAAAGGATCACTAACAGACATAAAGTCTTAAATACCAAAGTTTAATTTTAGGAAACAAATAAATCACATCTTACATTTATAAAAGAAGTCTAATTCTAAATTCAAACACTTTTACAGATCCATAAAAATAAGAAAAGATATAACATAAACCTGTTTCATGACTCTTAAAAATGAGAAAAGATATAACATAAACCTGTTAAACCTGTTTCATGAATCTTAAGAGAGAACCCAGATTTACAAACCTGTTTCATGAATCTTAAGAGAGAGCCCAGATTTACAGATTTCAATTTATCATTTGGATAGAACAAATTGAAATCTGAAAACCGGGTTTTCCCTAAAGAGTCAACCATGTTCTGATTATTACGTAGCTCATGGAATAGAAACTGAAAACCCAATTGTAGAACTGAATATTGAAACTTTCTGCTTGTACTACAAGCATGCAAGGCGTATCTGATACATTTTAGTTTGATTGGTAGAGAGAATGATTTCGTAGACCATTATGTAGATAATTGTGTATGATTGGCTCTAATTGCAATAACATATGCTTTCAAAATGACCCACCAGTTTGTTAGCATAAAAGCAAACGAAAAGTAATGGTCATAGTTGATGTAGCCCAAAACTCTTAAGAGAAAATACTCAGAAAATACACAACAAAAATATTATAGAATTCAAGTTCTTTATTAACTTCTCCAACTTACTCTGCTTCTACAATGAAATAAAACTCTTACTTAATACAATTCCGAAATTACCATATTTGGCAGGTTTACAGGAAAAATAGATTTTTCCATTTTTGGTAATTTTCAAAACTCATCCTATGAATCCCGATTTTTCCCAAGAAAAGCTCCCAACTAAAGAAAGTTGAATTGCCAACGAACCCACGAAATCAGAAACATGATTTCAGATTTATTACAAAAAACAAAGCTCAAAAAACTGGAAAGAAATAGAAAAAAAGCCAACTTTGAAGGTCAAGATGAAATTTTAGGCTCCCGAAAAAAGGTCCAAAAGACCACCAACAAATTTGCTTCAAAATTTCACAAATCTGCCTGTAAAATTTCAGCTAAATTTCACGATTCTGCCTGTAAAAGTTCAGCCAAATTTCTTGAATCTGCCTATAAAATTTCAGGCAAAACCCACATCTGAGTAAAAAATTATGACCCTCTGAAGCTCCTGCATCAATAGTGGAGTTGGTGAACTGCTCAAAAATAAATTTCCATACATTGCAAAGCAGGCACAGAATCTTAAGAAATTGTGTTATTCTTGCCTTTCACTTTTAAAACTCTTTGGATGGTATTCATGGCTTGCTTGCTTCTTTTTATGCAACATTCAATGATTCCACTGATAATTGGATTTTCTTAAACAATTCATATTTTATATTGTTTGGATGGTATTGTTTTAATCTCATAAACACTGAGCACGACATCTTTAACCTGGGAAATAAGTAGAAGGGTTTACAAGCTTACCAACAAATATATTTGATTGCTTGTCAGTTTTTCTTTGACAGAAATGGATTTATTGTTTTTAGTTCTTCCATGAACGAGAAGGATGGAATAGGAAATCTTATATCCTTCATGCACTTCTTCCATAAGCTAATGACTCAAATTTTCCAACTTTAATTTGTAAGAATATACTTGATTTTATTTGATTTTATTTTGAAGCATTTTATTGTATGCTAAAAGAGTTTATATGAAGGTTCATGTAAAAGGTGGATGATGTTGTGTATAATTTAAGAGTTCACAACATATTATCAATTAAATTGAGAAGATACAGCTAATTACAAAGCCATTAGGGGTAACTAAGCCATTAGGGGTAAGTTGGGTAAGTTCTAGTATAGAAGGAGTGAGGGAACCAAGAACGTGACTCAACTAAGCAATGATTTAGAGTCATGTAGCAATCTGAAGTATTTAGAAGAAGAGGTATGGGTATTCTCGCATAGGCGGTACAAATACAATAGACCCTATACCAACACAACCCTAGACTAAAGTTTCTCATCCAAAATGCTTATAGGTGGTCTTTTATTGTGGAGACAAATTCTAACCTATCTACTAAAGAGGGGAAGATAGAAAAATGACTAGGTCTAATATGTGAATGCCTCATTCATTAGAATGTCATGAGTGTCTAAACATGGGTTGGGTTGTTATACAAAACTATTTACATGATGTACCAAGTATTCCCCTAGTGAATAAAAGGATCATGGAATCTTATGAAACGCAGAAGCCACTTTTCAATATGTACCTAAATTTGAAAGAACATAGAGGTGCTCACATGAAATTTCTCATTAATGATTATTTCTTACAAATCTTCTCATTATTAAAGATAATAGAATATCGAGACTTCCAAAGTTCTAAAAGAATAGCATCTCTAAAGAAGTCCCCAATCTTAACAATATAAGTTCGCCTTAGAGCATAATTTTAAAATTTAGAAAATTTCTAATAAATATTTATGTCTATGATGAAAGGGGAAAAGATTGTGAATTCAAATCAATGCACTTTGGGCCCATGAACAATTCTAGATAACTTCCTTGAAGGTCTAAAATTTGTTACAAGAGTGAAATCTTAGATGAGGAATCCTTTTGTGCCTGAGTCTAGCACATAGTAAAGAAAACACAATAATAATGTTAATTTTAAAAGCATAAGGCTCACACGCTAAATCTTGTTAAGTTAAAAGAGTTTGGTTTGGGGCACATAATTGAACCTTGAGTATGGTTTAACCTCTTGAGAGTAAATCAAAACAAGTTGATACATTTGTAAAAGAGCCAAAGACCATACACAAAATTTCTTCACTAGGAAATTGGTCATTGACAGCCCAACTTAAGCTTTATATAACATAAGGTAGAAATTGCTTATTATGAAGATTATAAAAAAAAATTGAGAATGGTAAACTTGACTTTCTTCTAGAGGACGGGTTAGGGATTTTTGCCTCTAAATGGAATATCTAGATAGTATTAATTCATTTTTAAAAAAATCAGATCTTTAATGCTTGAATTTTACAATTAAATGTAAGTACATTGAAGTGGGAGCTAAAAGAAAGTCAAAGGTGGTGTCTTATAAAATAATACTTTGTATGTCCCTTTATAGAAAGTTAGTTACCATCTTTGCTAATTTTTGTGCATGGATTTTTCTTTTACTAATCTTCAAAGTGGACACATCCTAAGAAATTAAAAAGAATATAAAAATGTAATTTATTTCAAAGTTGGATAAGAAAATAAATATGATTCCAAAAGAACAACATATGTATCTGAATTTTAGGAAAAATACATGCTTAGGAAGCTAGAACATATCTTGATGTCATAATGGTGTTTTTCATTCATAAGATGCCTTACAATTCATGAGCTAGATAGGATTTCATGATCATAGTTTATTTATTTTTATTTTTAACAAAATATGAATTAAGATACCTTACATTTAGATACAACCATTATGACTATAGATCCAATCCAAATCCAATCCTAATGGTGGAATTCCAAAGTAAATACAAATGAAATGGATGTACATTATGACACAAACATTCTATAAATTCAAAAAGAGAAACCCAAATTTTTAAAAAATCAAGGATATTATAACATGAGTTTCTTATAATGTTTTCATGTTATCTCATATTTCTATTTGAAAATTTTGTTGCCATTGTAAAGGTAGGCTAGAATTGATAATATGGTATCAGTAGATGTTATGGTCATTACGAAAATCACAGATATAAGCACATCACTACACCACTTAAGGAATGTATTTATTATCAAATCAAAAGCATTTTAGATTGAAAATTAACCTACAGTTTTAATTAACATTAAGGTTCTGAAGGAGTATAGAAACCAACTTCTATTTAAGCTTTCTTAGCTTCAAACCTATACCAAATAATATGTAATGCTTAAGGATTACTTTTCAACATTGAAGATTATAATAAATAAACAATCCACATGGAAAAAATGCAATATATTATTTAAATATATAAATTCAATTAGTATTCCTTCATTATCTTGTAGAAGACAACACATGAAAGATGACTATACAAAAAAATCAAAACTACTTTGCATTGTGAAAAGTAGACACATGATGAGAGGTTCCATTAAAGTAAATTATGGACATGCAACACAAAGGAACAATAGAACCTAGAGAAAGAGATATAAAGATGGAGAGGGGTAGCATCAGTAATGGAGAATAATTTCCTAATTCAAAGGTTTTAGTTTTAGTTTTAGTTTTGTTTGGATATAAGTTCTTAAGAGGGTCTATTGTGGGACTTAGCCCTCCCACTTTTCAATCTCTTATATAATAATAGGTACTCCTATTTCTAAAGAGAGAGTTGATGATAATTTTGATATTTATAACTACCCTCGAACAACTACAAGGTGATAGGAGCCTACTAATTGCCAAAATTTGACTAAGAAATAGAAAGATCCTTAAAAACCTAGAATCTGCATTATAACTCTTAGAGATATGAAGTCATTGTCAAAAATATTGATACTATATACATGATATATGAATTATACTATAAAGAAGTAAATGTACATATATAAATGTTGAACTTGAATTTTTATCTCATGTATATAGTCTAGAAAATAGAGGGAGAGTGTGAGCTATATAAGAAGGTAGACATAGTTAGGAAGAGAAAGAGAGATACTTTTTTCCTTTTGAAAATTCAAGAACATTATGGCTTGGTAGTGACTAAGCCTAAGCTCAATCATTACTAGACTATAATGTGAGTGTGTTATAATACACTTGTGTTATGCCTTGTTATAATTCATTGTACATATCCATAATGTAACTTATTCTTTCTAATATAAATTAAACATCTTTATCATTACACCCACTTAAAAAAAAAAAGTAAAAAACTCTACACAATGCTGAAAAATATTTTAAATATTTTTTAAAATCTAATTTATATCCTTGTTTATCTTTCATTTAAAAATATCATTTTTTGTTTTAAAATATTACTTTAATTATATTGTGAATTTGTTCGGAAAATAAATTTTACTTACCATAATGTTTATATATCAATATATTTAATTATAATTATAATGTTCATATATTAATATATTTAATTATAATTATAATGTTCATATATTAATATATTTAATTATAATTATTTTAAAATAATTTACCATAATGTCAATCTATCAATATATTAAATTATAATTATTTTAATCTTATTGATGTAATTAAAAATTGTTAGAATTCAATAATGGTGGTAAAAAGTTAGAGCATTATATGTTGGATAAATTCATCTCGCAATCAATTTTAAGTATTTGAGTGCACACAATATTTATAACCATTCTTTATTGCTGAACTTTCAACATTTATAAAGGGTGAAAATGGATGGTATTCAATGGTTTTCTTTATTGCTGGTAAGGAATATGAAATTGTAACCCATTTCTGAGAGAATCGTTTATCATTGTTTGTAATTGCAATAACGATAACTCATTTGACACCCAGTTTTTAAAATGAAAACAGTCATAATCAGATTGGTTTGATGGACATGGTGGATTAGGTGACGTGCACCAAAATTCTACGCCATACGTTGAATATTTATGGAAAATATTCAATTCTCACCTTTTGCTTTGTATACTCTTTGATAGGTATTGATCTTCTTTTCAAGCAACATTGAATGATTCCTATGATAATTGGTTTCCCTTAAACAAACCATAACAACTAACATTTTATAATCTGGTTCCTGGTTACATGGGTGACAAAGATAGTCTCACTTATACATTTTATACCTTGGGAATGGTATCATTTATGGTTAATTATAAAAATCATCTAGTTTTAGTTTTAAGGTTGGTTAATAAAATAGAATAGATATTTACAATATTAAAATGGAGAGGATTAGAGGTTATAAGATTGTTGTCGTCTCTTTGATCATTGATCCAAATGATGTTGAAGTAGAGTGACTACATAATTTAACAACCACTATAGAACAACCTTAATATTTCTAAATTGGATTGTAAGTGACACGATCTACTAGATGCATATAAATATATTCAATTGCTTGTCAATTTTGTTTAAATTAAAATAAATCTTCTATTTAAGTTCTTTAAAAACTGACTAGGGTGAAAATGTTAGTCATGCATTTGTTCCCTTAGTCTATGCTTGATTTTTCCAATTTAAAATTTTAATTTGAGCATACTAATTCTTATTTTATTTTGAAATGTTTTTTTATATTAATAAAATTAGAAGAGTTTATATGAAGGTTCATGATAAAGGTGGATAGTTTGTATATATAGTTTAAGATTTTGCAACATATTATAAATAAAAGTGTTGTAAATATATGAATAATCATAAAGCCACTAAGCACAAGTTATCTCACAAAAAAGGAGGTGGTAGATCCTTAGGGAGAAGACTAGTCCAAGAAGAGGGCTCATCTAAAGAGTAATCTAGAAATACTTAGAAAGCCTAAACATTATAAACAAGAAGAGGAGTGAACATTCTCCGCATAGGTGGTAAAGAAACATAACTCTTGATTAAAAAGTCATGTATGATAAAGATACCCATCTAAAATGCCTAGAGGTAGTCTTCTCATGTGGAGACAAATTTCTACTTTGTTAAGAAGGAGGGCATATAGAGAAATGATTATAACTATGAGAAATTCTCCACTATAATTTTAGGGATGTAGCTAACATTAGGATGGGTTGTTAAGTGGAATTTTATACTTATGGTATGTGCATACTCTAGGTCAATGGTTTAGAAGATCTATGATGAGAATGAATATTTTGGTCTTATATTTTAGGGACAAGGGAAATAAAGGTGATCTTAAGCTTTTTCAGCAACTTGTCTGTCTTTAAGAAGTCCTTAGTAGCCCTAGTGACATCATAAATGACTATATCCCAGAATTCTTGAAAAAAAGATGGGGGAAACCCATTAGGGCTAGGAGCTTCATATGCTCCCATAGAAAACACAATAGCCTTAACTTATTCTTTAGAAACATGTGCAAGTAGTTGATCATTATCCTTATCCCCAATAGCATTTGGGAGATGACTTAAAAATTTGGTCCTCTAATTCCCTAGAATTACCACTAACATCTTCAAACTAAGTTTAGATAAGGTATTGAGAGGTCATCACTCCAATTTTAGATTCATCAGTGACTTGGGGATTGAGCTCATTCAACAAACACTTTGTAGTGTTCATTTTTTTGTGTCTTCTTGCAGCTCTGTGAAAAAAATTGAGTTCCTATCCCCCTCCTTGAGCCATTGAATCCTTGGTCTTTGCTTCCAATAAATCTCTTCTTTCCTAAGGTTGTCTTTCCGTTTCCTTATGTTGGTTCCCAAAATCATTGTCTTTGTCAAACTCTAAGAGGATACCAAACTATATGATCAAGCTCAACAACTGACTTTGGCCAACGAACGGGAATGATCAAAGTGATTTAATTCCGCTGCACCTCTGGCTCTGCTCGACCAAGGTGGGTGCACCTTTATGAATAAGGAGATTATATCTTCTTACCTTTAATCTCTATGTCAGAGTGGCATGGACCTCTGAAATAGAACAATCTACAAGATTGTTAACTACTCTTATATCATGTTCTCGTGTTGTTGCTTAAATGAATTTTCTGCTTAAATGTAAGCAGTAATGTGTTCCCATGCAAAATAAAAATTGTTGAAAAAGGAAAATTTAGAATCTTTTCCTATTTTTGTGAAGCAGCCATTTTTTAGTAAATCAAAATAAGCTGTGGGAAAATAGGGGGGCTAGAAATAAGTAGCAACTGCTTATTGAAAAAAGTGACACATGTCTTCACCATTTTTTCCCCACCTCCTTTTTATTTGCCTACAATTATATTTTCAGATTTATTTGCAATAAAAATGACAAAAAAATTATTTTAAAATTAATATTTAAATTACTGCTTAAAATTAAGCAGCAAACATTATCATCCGTAGGGCCACTAGCTCCACAAATTGTGCCACAAAAAGTTGAGGAGTTGTTGCTAGAAAATATAAGCTAAGCAGTAGCATGGGGACATGCTATTACTCCTACCCCTACCCCTAATCCTATCACATGAAATTTAAAAAATACGTAATTAAATTGTTTTATAAATGGGTGTATTTTGGGTTTAAATGATGAATGTCTTTTATCTATTAGTACATGTTGTCAAAATTCTAAGGGCCTGTTTGGTGCATGAAATTAATTTATCCAAAGTAGGCCTATTCTAAATAAGGACCTATTCTCAGATTAATTAATCCTGAAAACGAAAGCTGGAATAAGCTATTCTGTGTTTGGATCCCATAATGTGGAATTGGAATAAGGATTATTTTTTATTTTTTTAATTAATTTAAATATTTTTAACTTATTAAAAAATTATAATTATTTTGAACTTATCATTTTTGTTGTTGGTTTTTTTAATTAAAATATATATGTATTTTTAACTTATATATTTTTAAATTAAACTATGTATTACTAACTTTAAAAAAATAAGATTATAAAAAAAAATTATTTTCTTATAAATTTTAATTTTTTTTTATCGGTTCAAATTTTAATTTTTGAATTATTAACTTTTTTTTTAAGATTAAAAAAAATATTAAAAATAAATAAAAATTAATCAAATAAAAAAAACATAATAAAATAATAATAATAATTTTCCCACAAAACCTAAAAAACCATTCACGCACGGATCCGACGACTTATATATTTTGTTGTAATTTCGAATCCATAAATAACTTATTCTGGAATAAGAAATGAATTTCAGTTTTTTTTTTTGAATTAATTAATCCAAGTATTGGTGCAAAAATGGGAATTAATTTCTAATTCAGAAATTCAAAAAATAGCCACAAATGGTGAATTACTTTATTCTTGCATTAAATAATCACCATTCTAGATTAATACGAGGAACCAAACGGACTTTATTAAAAGATTTGTGTCTCTAATGGCTTTAACTCAAGTTGCTAGGCACTTGGTGATGAGTTTCCACAAAGCGATATCATCCCAAAGCCTCGATGGATATAAGTACCTCATTTCACAACTTATTGTACTTGCCATAGGCTATACTATTGCATTCAGTTTGAACAATTCGTGAATTATTTTTCGGACAATCAACCAATCGAAATCACTATTTTTTGCTGTTAGAATATTTCTAATATTTAAATATTTATTTATGAATTAAATAAATTATATAAATTACTTATCTCCTTTTTTATTGGTTCAATTGATTTGGTCTTATAAGACCCTTCTTTTCGGAGCTTCAAAAAAATTAGTTTTTTCCCATAGTTTTTAACATTGTAATATTTTTAAAATAGATTCTATATTTTATATTTTATAATGTAAACATTTATTTTCATTAA
>MU225537.1:5039314-5053653 GCA_018584345.1 Thuja plicata
ATATTATTTTTACTTTTATTAAATAGCTATTAATTAAAATATTAATAATATTTATAATAAAATTAAAATTAAAATTACATATATAATTATAACTAATTATAGCAAGTGCAGGCCACTACTGGTAATTCTATTTTACGCAAATAATGAGAATGTTGGCAATGGTTATATCGGCCTTGGATTGTAATCACGCGAAGGTCTCTAAAGCCTTCTTAACACATCTATTTCTTGTGTACCCTGCGGTTATTGCACATGCTGTGATGAAATCTGACTGGGAAGTCTGGCAAAAATTCACCATTTCTATGCTTTGTATGCATTTGATCATGCTTTGAGGGATCTTTTCAAATAGTAGTTTGCAAGCCTTGACGGATTCTCATACAACAAAGAAAATAAACTTTATTTGAGACACCATGGAAACAAGTCAAAGGCATCATCTATGCGTTGTTGTTACATCCAATAATCATCACATTTATAGGGATGACATTATCTCTAAATCGGCTTCCTGTCAACTGCATTTTCATGAAAGTTTCTAAAGCATTTTCAACAAATCCATTTTGAGCATATTGGGCAAAGTTTTCATATTGTGAAGACATAGAGAGAATAACAGCAATGGTTATGCATTGGCCTTACACCCCCGAGTTGCATCTCACCATTCCATTCTATGCAGATTGTTGTAATCAACAAGACCCCTTTTCCAATATTCTGACAGACGCCCACATTTTGTTCCAAATCTTCCATCACAGAATGAGCAGGAAAAATGTTGGTAAAGGTTGTGATATTAATCGACTTGAAATGGCTTCATCACAACTCATCAAGGAGATATGGCCATTCGGGGAGAGTTTCCAAGACATGCTTCTTTCCCATCGCCAAGACTTCTCATTTCGGAAATACCTTTGGCAACTATCATAGTCTTGCCGAGGGCTTCTACCTTCATTCAGGAGAGCACCATGATAGAAAACAATTTTAAAACATGTCAATGAGTTTGACTCAAAAAACTTCACACTCTATAGCAATAGCACAATTTTAAAACATTTCCTTAGAATAATCTTTAATAGAATTTTTATTTATTTCCTATCTGTTGCCACTTACGTCGGTGAAGTCCCTCACAGTTAGAATATAGAACCCATCTCATACCATTTTATAACATGCAAATTAATTGTAATCTCATATTCCATGCACTATCTGAAGTTGTGCTGTTGATAAGCACCATCATATGTGAATCCTCATTTGAAATTTCAAGCACAGTATGAAAATGGTTTAGATAGCAAAACTTCAGAGTTAAGGTTAAAATACCCTTGTAACACCATGATGCATGTTGAGTCTCTATGTAGGTTCAGCTAAAAAAATTCATTCTAAAACCACTTTTTATCCTGAAATGCTTTGAGATCTTAATTGATTGTGCTTCTGAGTTCAAGCGACAAAAAGGGTTGCGCCCCATTTTCATTTTGTATTGTTTTTATCAGACCTCTAAAACTCAATAAAGTGCCTTTGATATCGCCTTTAAAAAAGTAGTAAACCTAACTTTGAGAAAACCACCAATGGGTAGATGTACTCATTTAGGTATCATGAGTATTCTTGCAAGCGAATTTTCCTGACATCATTCCATGTGCCATCAAAGTTGACCTTTCTGCAACTTCAGGAACTGACATGCAGTAAATTTGTATAAGTTCCATTTGGTTTTGATTATAAAAAGATGCCAAATTGATCTCTGAGGCTTTGTGATTGTGCACAAGAGCACATCGCTATGAGGATAATCACACGAAGCAATCCCTTTCATCGGACTCCGAACTGGTTTCAAAATGCGAACTTCTAAATGAGACCACTTGATAAACTTTACCTTGATTTTGGGATTGTGAAGATATCAAATGAATGGCTAGGGCTTTGGAAATTTGCATAGACATTTATTTTGGTATAAACAACAACAAGGATGAATTGGTTTGGCTTCAAAGACATTTGGACCTGAAATATTAATCTCCACAAAAAGCCAATTTGATGGATTTTGTGATGTATAGACAGTAATATGAATAAACTCTTAATGGAATGGGTTTGGGAAAAATACTAAATGGGGTCATATGATTCTACAAATTGGGAGAGATGTACATTGTAATAAGGAGAATTTGGAGGAATGGACGGTTTGACCAAAACAATTTTAGGCACTAAGATGTTGATTTCCCAAAGTGGCCACTTTATGCATATCAATGACTATAAGAACAATTATTTTCCTCAGGACACCAAAATTGATTGTACTAGATAATGACCACAGGAGTCCACAACTTGGCACATACACTCTTTTGTGACACATAAAGGTTCCCACCAAGCCACTTGTCATGAAAATCAATTAATTTTGAAATATAGTCCTCTGAAACTAGTCTCCAGACATAGATGTTGTGCATGTTATAATCACCTTTTTCTCATCAATGGTAGCTCAACCAACACCTTCTCCAATCTTCCTCCTCTTCATGTAAAGACTAAGCTAAATTCCCCATAGTAATCATATTCTAAATGTTGTCCAATTTAGAACCTATCTCCTTGTTTTGGTTGAAGATGTCGCCAAAAGTTGATTTATTCCAACCTTTAACCTCTTTTCTAATTTATTCCAACTTCTGAGAGATCATATACATTGTAGATCCTTGAATTGGAGTGCTCCACCACTTTTGAATGTAGCCTTTAAAATACGAATGTCAAGCTGGTGCAGGGGCACCCACCTCTGATTAGGACAGTGTTGAAGGATGATGTTGGGACATTGGAGATGTCCTCCTTTTTCCTCTTAAATTTCATTTTGAAAAGGTTTGAAATAAGATTCCCCATTTGTGAAACTCTATGACGTGGGTAGGTGCACTATAGACCACCATGGGCATAAAATACAAGGGGATATAGGAATGATTCCTTAGGGATTTGAGGTCCTCTAGGAGTTATTTTCATATTTTGATAAATTTTTATCCACTCCTATGTCAAGGAGGGTCAAGTTGTCTAAGCATTGCAACTTTTCTTGCAATTATGCAAAAGTTGTCGAAAATGCAATTTTGCATTTTGACAACATTTTCTTGCAAAAGTGAAACTTCTTCCCCAAAGGCTCTAACTTTCAAAATATGGTTATGAACCATTGGGGGAATCATATAAACTTTAGATCAACCATTTCCAATGGTGGGGAAGATATTTTACGAAAAATTATATGATATATGCACAAAACTGAATCAGATTTCTTGTTCCTTTCATTGTCTCAGAGCATGTACAGATTGGGAGAAGTCTCTTCTTCATTGGAGAATATTTTGAATTTAATTTCCTTCCATTTAGAGCTGGTTTGAAGTGTTGGGATCATTAGATCTAAAAGTTATTCAAACTGTGCATTCATTGGATTGTGTTTCTCTGTGAAATCCTCTAAAATCAGGCTTTGGTCCCAAAATGGCTCTATCTTGCAATTCCACCATCCAAAATTGATGTGTCTTCATGGAATGCAACTAGGGCCTATGTATTTTATGTTCCTAGAAGGTAGGATTGCGGAAATGCAGGGATCACTAGGAAATCTAATGCCCTAGGTAGACATCTTCATGTGGCTACCTTACTATTTAGAAAGATGTTTAAGAATTGAGAGTTGGGTGATGAACCATAGGACCTCCTTTTGGGTTTATTCATGTTTTGGATGTGTCTTGAAGGCTCTGTATATGGATCGGGGAAGCAGATAGGGGAGATGGGAGTCCCTTTGTAAACCAAGGCCTAATAGCCCTATTAGGTCTCTGCTCTTTGGCTAGTTTGAGAGTTTGTCTTAGAAGTTCAGAAGGATCCCCTCTATGAGGTTGTGTAACTCAATAAAGGGTGCCAGAATATCATATTTTTTTAGTGGATCCTTTGGAGGGTGTTGGTGTTTAAAAAATGTTTATGCTTTGAAAGCCACCAATATACCTTAAGATTGATTTTAAGAGTGGTTAGCTCCAAATATGGGAAGGTCTTTAAGGTAACTGGACCAACTATAGGGACAAGACTACCTTATGTACTTCTGGCTCTGCAAAACCAAGGCAGGTACACCTAATCTAGATAGATATTCAACTCTAGATTTTAAACAATAGATAATGGTAAGAAAGTACTAAATGTTAACCACACATTCATTAACTCTCCATTACCATGTAGGACATACAACCAACAACCACAAAATATAAATAACTTGGAAATGGTTTTGATTTAAACTTTGCAAAATATAGCCAAACTCAATCAGACATGTATCACTATAGAATTTACTAGTTCTTGATCAGTGCCTTATCCATTGGGCAATATCTCAATGCAAATGCTGAATATTGAAACCAATCTATTGTCAAAGACTCGTAGACATAAATATAAGTAACCCACACCATACACTTCTAAAAATATCCTTATGTAGAGAAACCAAATGAGCCTATGTCATATCCAAAGCATTTTAATTTGATCCTAGATCAAATCTAGGGACTAATAATGTATGCATAAACAAATTTTATGCAATGATCCAGAAAACTCACAACTCAAAAGATAAACACAAAGGAGAGACTTGAATCTGAGAAATCTTATATTAAGTATGATGAATCAAGTTTTTGTATAAATTTGATTGAATAAATATACCATTCAATAGTATGCAAAAGGTCGAAAAGAACTTTATATCTTATCTTGATATAGTTGAATATAATCTGCTATATCCCTCGAAACCAAAAAGGTCTAGAACCACCCTTGGGACCAAAAAATATGGAACCCTTACAATACAGGAAAGAAGGAGATTTATCTAGAAGAAGGAAACCTTGGGAATAATATCCATCAGACACCTATCCTTCTATACAATCTGATTTACTAAAGTCCTTCCTTTCACCGACTGATCTTTCTCCAAAAGATCAACAAAAGATTTGATTTGATCTGCACAACCACAAATTTGTTTTCCATCAAGTTGAAACACTTTTCTACACTCCATTATGTGTACAAAATGACATGAAGTCATCAACCACCTTGGGATGTTGTAGAACAGTGCCCATCATTAAGGCAGAAGAGACAAAGAGCTGACCTAGGGTTATAAAAGATCTGTAAATCTTCATAGGAAACCCCAACTATCACCTTTGAACATAAATGCACTATGACCTGCCCAATTTTCATCCAAATAGAACCCAGGACTACATAAATATGACCCAGAATATCGTATCAATCCATTTATTACCAACAACAAAAGTCACAATCCACTGCCATAAAAACCTTAAAGAAACAATTTGAATATTTGAGTATCTGATACAACGGTCACTGGTGGCACAAAATTCCCTAACAACAACCAATATTGAACCTTTATGCAACTTTAAAACACCACCATTGATCTTCCCTTAAGATATCCACGATCTCATCAAAAGAAACACATCAATGACTCCTTAGATATCCATGTGGAAAAATATAACTGGCCTCTGGGATTCTTTATCCTTTCTTGACCTGTGCTGACCAGCCCCAGATAGGTGTTATGCAAGTGTGAACATGCAAAGACTATCCCTTGAGAAATTTTTGTTCACGGGATCGCACAAACCATCTGATCAAAAGAAATCTAATTGTCCTTTACTACCTTTACAAACTGGACCCACGATCATAGAGTGCAACGTGGTGCAAGGGTGTGATCCCGCTTAGAGTAAACCTCCTTCATCTTCACATCAAGGGATACACCGACTGTTAGATCAAAAAATATTTGATCAGCCTTTATCCACTTTGGAGTCCCTATGAGTGGTCCCACTAGTTGCCATGCTTTCCTTAGGTGTGAACCCACGATTACTAACATCGGTACAACTTCCGATCACAGGATAGCAACAGTTGTTGGATCAAACTAGATCTAAATGAATCTTATCTTACTTTATCATAGAAACCATTTTCCATGTTTCGCCCTCTGAGTCACTAGGACTTCTGCCACCTCACCATCCTACTTGGCTCTGCCACCTGTCATTCTACCATAATTCAGCTAGTCAGAATGCCTCGATCTGACTGGATCTGTTGTGACTAGGATCATGGTATAGCATCTTGCCAACACCTGTCACTCTTCACCCACATCACTAGGGAAAGGGCCCACAAAATAACCTTCGTGTCCACCAGTTGTCCACCACATCATCGCTTCATCCATGAACCATTAGCCAAAAATTTGCATGCCTTTCGGCACTTAACCATCTCAAGCTTGGATATTAAAATATGAAATTCTTCCTTAGCACCACCAATGTGGGAGAAAAGCCTTAATTCTCCCATGATCACAAGATAGACACATGGAAACAATGCATGAAGCCTCAATGAATATCCTTCCTACATCTATCCTTCAAGGCTTTACGCTCATCGTTTGCTGAAGATGAATCTGACTGATGCTTAGTCTTCACATAGCTCGACCACTGTCCATGTGGTGCATAGTCGCATTGCCTTGAAGGATAATAGCCTTTCATTTTCTATTTGAGGATTTATGCCAACCGTTATATGGAAACATATCTATCCTATCTTTAACTCGTTGCTGACAGGCCCCGTGATCTAAAAATTGACATGCGTCGACATGGCGCAATGCCTTAATGGTTGTATTGACTGCAACTCATGATTAAGGAATCATGCCTACCGTTGGATCAACTTTAATTTTCACAACACTTGGGAAAGGTAAAAAGCCTGCGGGGACATTAGACTTAGGGAAAAATTAAACCCTGCTAGGACTTAGGGAACAATACAGATGTGGTCCTTCTCAACAACAACCCAAACCCATGAGACTTAAGTCATTTAAGTGATCAAAAAGTAACTCAGAATTATGATAGGTTTTAAGGACTTAGGGATTTTGTCAAGAGAGAAACAAAACCTTAAGGACCAGAGACCTAAAGCATAAATAACTAGGCCTAAAAAATTTTAAGAAATCTTGGAGATATAGAAACTTTTTACAGTGCTAACAGTGGCTTCAACTGGGGATGTATTTCTTTTGCAAGTAAGATTCTAGAACTCTAAGTTAAGCAGACTGCCTACAGGAAAGAAACTAACCTGTGATAGACAAAAAAAAATAAGGAACATGTACAAACCTACTGCTACAACTAGCAAAGATCTTCACCTCTTCTTCTTTATTTCTATAATTTGAAGGATTCAAACAAGGCTTGATGGCCCAAATCCATCAACAAGCTTCTAATCTAACTTGCCTCTGTCATAAACAAAATTCTCTACTCCCTACTTTGGAAACAAGCTGAAAATATCACATTCAGTTGTCTAATTAGACCTACTGCCACTTTCTATTAGCTCAGCATTCAAAATTTCATCAACATATTCACCATTTGAGCCAATATGAAGATCAAACAAACTTTGAAAATGTAAAACATGTGGCATATGCATGTTGCATTTATTTGGTAAAAAGAAATCAGACCAAATGCAATATTCATCATTTTCTAATTCAATGCCACATCTTGGAAAAACATCATCTAGCTGAGAAAAACATTCATGCTCTTCCATATTGCTGGAGTCATCACTTTGTATTTTTTCACTGGTTTTCATACAGATAGAAGAGTTCCCTAAAGAACTCACTTGCAAATCATCAACCTTATGCAAACCATCATCCTGTCTATTGGAGGGAGGGCACTCATCCACATACTCACCAGGTATTTGCACATCTTGAGCAACTAAAAGATCATCCTGAAGTGGTTCAATGAATGAGAAACAAATTCACAATTGACATAAATATCCCAATTAGTACTCAACATCATGCTAGGAAACTCTTCATTCTTTGAGTCTGAAAATGCACTAATACTTTCATCGTCTAATATTTCATATTCAATCTTGTTGTAGCCTAGTAACACAGAAGCACAAGGGGAATCATAAATACACATGTCAAAATCAGGACCATCGTATTCATATTCTCTGTCAAAATCAATGTGTGTTGGATGTAATAACTCAGAGCTATCCCTCCCTAAATATCTCATATATTCACAAGTCAGGAACTTAGAAATTTTTTCACTATGAAGTGAACCATTATCATCACTTTCACACACTTTTGATATGTAGTCACAAGCATCATTTTCATTTATCCAATCATTATCTTCTCACTGACTACAAGCATCTTTTGCCTCATACTAAGAAAGAGTATCACTTTTATTTGATGTGGTACTGGAGTCTCGTTGCTACTACAGATTCAGCTTGGCTCTACTCTAAGATCTTTCTCCTAGATCTCTTAGGGTATTCACAACCCTAAACTGAGGTAAGTCACTATCAGCTTTACCTCCCCTTCAAGACTTGGTCCCCATCAACATTTTATTCATCTTCCTCACTGAACCTACACAAATAGATTCATTCTACTCACTCAATCAATGTTTTCAAAACATTGCTTTCATTCTCTTCCCTAGCTAGACTATTACTGAGCTCGCCTAGGGTAAGATATCCAGACTCGTAACTATTACTTCTCCTACCCAAAAAAAAAAGGAAACTATGTACAAGGGCTCCTCTTGAGTTCCATTCCAACACATGATTTTCACCATGGACTCAGGAATCTCGAGGGGCCATTAATGTTTACAACCTAGAATGGGTGAAGAGCTAACAACTTGCGAAATAGAAATAAAGTAAACTAATCTACTTGCATGCAAAAGGAACAACAAATATTGATATTCACTAAACACACAGTCTGTAACTTCTCATTTCTGGAAATAAAACCAAATAATACAATAATATTTAACTCTATAACTTCTTCTCTGCAACCTCTACTACTCTCTAAATGAAGGCTTGGGATGTCATTAATAACCATCCCATCATTGGAACAACCCTAATTGACCACTCATTCATAAGAATCTCTTCGGGAATCATTACATCTTCTCATACTGTCCATTAAAGACAAGATCTACTTTTCACGGGCCGTTACGACTGGACTCTCTGAGTAATAGCAGTGCAAATCAAGCACCAATCTTAATCGGGTGCCAGTGTTAACCGAGTTTAGTTGTTAACTGAGCTCCAGTGTTAACTGAGCTCCAGTGTTAACCAAGCTCTAGTATTAACTAATCTCCAGTGTTAACCAAGCTCCAGTGTTAACCGAGCTCCAATGTTAACCAAGCTCCAGTGTTAATCGAGCTCCAGTGTTAACCGAGCTCCAGTGTTGACCAAGCACCAGTCCTACCAAGCAGCTTATCAAAGGTTCCTGATGCCTTGGTTGGATTTCTAGAGGCTTATAAACTACCTCTCATGCACAGACACACAACTAAAAGAAACCAACTAAGCAACTAGAGTGTTTGTTCATCAGCTTGACCCATTTTTCCACTCGGTCATTACAAGAGTGAATGAACAAAACACTTTACAAACCAACAAAACTAATCTAAGATTTCTTAAGGTTCTTTCACCCTATTTCTTTAGGTTCTCCTGCACCATACTCCCCCAACAGAGAGAAATCAACTTCCAGGTGATTGGATCAGGTCGGGGTCAATGCCCAACTTCTTGAATTCGATCTCCTGCACCCATGTGGCTTCAAAATCAGCTTGTCCTTGCCACTTGACTAGATGCTCCATGTATGTCTTTATTCTAGTCTTCTTGGAAACTCTTGAATTTAGAATCTTCTCTTCTCTTGGCTTTGGGGCTGCTAGAAGTTTTAGTGCCTTGAGATCCTCTATTGATGCTATTAAATCAGGATCTTCTTCTAGAAATGGTCCCTTGTAGGATACCAGATCTACCACATTAAATACTAGAGATAAACCTATATCGGTAAGAAGGTCAACTTTGTAAGCATTAGAACCATACTTAACAAAAATTGCACAAGGGCCTATCTTTCGCATCTAAAGCTTACTTGGGACACCTTTTTGCAACTGTGCTTTGTTTAGGTGCACCATGACCAAATCTCCAACTTGAAACTGAACATCTCTTTTCCTTTCATCGGCCTTCTGCTTGGTGTGAGTTGTACTTTCCACTAATGTCTTATTCATAGTATCATGGAATTCTTTCATGGACTGAGAAAAATCTTTAGCATAACCACTCTTCTCTACATTGTTTCTAAGATCTCTAAGTTCACATATAACCTTGGGATGAATCTCATATACTATTGTGAAAGGGCTTTTTCCAGTGGATCTATTGAATGTATCATTATAGGAAAACTCTTCCTGTGCAAGTAACTGATCCCATGACTACCCATATTATTTGTGAGACACCTCAAAAGGTTTCCTAATCTTTGGTTCACCACTTCAGTCTAACCGTCGATTTGTGGGTGATATGTCAATTTGAAGGAAAGGTTCATACCGAGCTTCTGCCATAAGGTTTTCTAGAAATGACTCATAAACTTAGAGTCTTGGTCTGATACAATACTCAAAGGTAATCCATGTATCCTCACTACTTCTCTAAAGAAAAGATGTGTTATATAGCATGCATCATGTGTGGTCTTGCATGGCACAAAGTGATCCATCTTGCTAAATCTATCCATAATCACAAAAATTTTATCCATTCCTAGCTTGATCTTAGGAAGTCCAACCAAAAAATCCTTGTTGATACACGCCCAAGGTCAGTTTGGGATTGGAAGTGGTTGATACAATCTTGCATTTTATAAAGTACCATTTTCATTTTGACAAACTATGCAGGTCTCTACATGTTTCTGAACATCTTTGCTCATTCTTGGCCAGTAGTAGTACCGATGCACCAACTCTAGGATTTTATGCACCGCAAAATTTCCACTCATTGAACCATTATTCTTCTCTTGTAATAAGTTCTCCCTCATTGAAACTTTTGGTACAAAGAGTTTTCCTCCTTTAAATAGAAGACCTTCTTGTAGGGTGAAATCAGAATACTCACTATGAAAGTGATTCTAAAAATATTGACATACCTTGTATGTTGTTGAAAAATCTTCATCTGCTAAATACAGATCCTTGAAGTTGTCTATACCAATGCTTCTTAACTGACTTTCTTGCACCATGAGAAACCTTCTACTCAATGCATCTGCTACCTTTTTCTTTACTCCCTTCTTGTGCTTGATGGTGGAGGTGTAGGTTTGAATGTACTCTACCCATTTCATATGATTATGGATTAGTTTGTCTTGAGAATTCAGGAAACTTAAAGCCTGATTGTCGGTAAAGACTACAAATTATTTAGTAAGGAGGTAATGTCTCCATTTCCTTAGTGCTTGTACTAATGCATGCAACTCCAAATCATATGAGGAATACTTCCTCTTTGCATCATTCAGTTTTTCGCTATGAAAAGCTACTGGTTTTCCCTCTTGACTCAAAACCGCACCTTTGGCAACATTGCTTACATCACATTCCATAGTAAACAAATTATCAAAGCTGTGAAGTGTAAGAATAGGTTGAGTTTCTATCCTTTTCTTCAAATCCTTGAATCCTTTTTCAGCCTGTTCATTCCATTGGAACTTTTCTTTCATACCTCCTTTTATGGTATCTAAAATAGGTGCACTGATTTCACTAAACTGCCTGATGAACTTCCTGTAGAACTGTCCTAATCCATGGAAGCTTCTTACTTCTGTGGCTGACTTAGGTGTAGGCCAATTCAAAATTTCTTCCATCTTATTGATGTCCATCTTCAAGTTACCTTCTGAGATAACAAAACCCAAGTATACGAGTTCTTGCTTCATGAACTCACTCTTCTCCAAGTTGATTACCAACTTCTCTTCATGCAATCTTTGCATCACCATTTGCAGATGTTTGAGATGATCCTCCTTGGTTTTTATGAACACTAAAATGTCATATAAGTACACTACAACCCATTTTCCAATGGAGTCTTTCAACACCTCATTCATTAATCTCATAAATGTCCTCGAGGCATTTGATAACCCAAAAGGCATAATAAGCCACTCATAGAGTCCCTCGGTAGTCTTAAAAGTAGTCTTCCACTCATCTCCACCTTTGATTCTTATCTGATGATAACCACTCTTAAGATCTATCGTGGAGTAATACTTAGCTCCACCTAGACAATCCATCAAATCCTCTACCCTAGGTATTGGAAATCTATACCGAATGGTGATCCTATTTATGGCCCTGGAATTTGTACATAACCTCCAAGTACCATTCTTATTTGGGGCTAGGAATATTGGAACAACACATGGACTTATGCTCCTTCTAATCAGTCCTTGATCAAGTAACTCTTGAATTTGGTTGGCTATCTCTGCATTCTATTGTGGGGTCATTTTATAGGCAGCTTTGTTGGGAAGTGAGGTTCCTGGGATGAATTAATTTTGATGACTAATGGATCTCTCAGGTGGTAGACTAGCTAGTTGACCATCAGTAATGATGTCTTGGTATTGACTCAACAACTCTTTCACTTCTAAGCGTAACTCTTCCTTCGTATCCCCTTTATCTTTCTTTGGCTTTAGAACCAAAGCAGATCCTACTACATCTTCTTCCTCCAATATTTGTAAGAACTCTTTCTCACCTACTAAAAATATGTTAGGACCCTCTTTCTTCACTTCGCCTTCTTCCAAGATTGACTGAATCTTGAAAATTACTCCATCTTTCTTAAATGAATAGGAGTTATTAGCTCCATGATGCATTGCAACTCGGTCGAACTACCAAGGTCTACCCAACAATAAATGACAAGCATCCATGGGCAAGACATCACACAAAACTCTATCCTTATACCTCCCTATGGAAATTTCTACCCAAGCTTGCTCATTAACTAACACATGTTGATCTTTATTCAACCAAGTAACTCAGTAAGGGTTAGTATGAGGAATATTTTTTAATTTTAACTTTTCTACAGCTTCCATAGAAACTATGTTATCAGTAGAACCAAAATCTATGATAACTTTGTAGACCTTACCTTATAACTTGCATTTGACTCAAAATAGAGATCTTCTTTGGTTGGGTTCTTCTTTGATGGGTTCCTTGAGGAGTGCTCTTTGAATCATCAAGTTCTCTCCTATTTCAGAATCTAGGGCTACTTTTGGTGTCTTTCTTCTAGAAGACTCTTCTTGCACATAATGTGTTCTCTTTTCTCCTCCTTGTGATGTAAAACTCTTCTCAGGACACCTATAAGATGGATGCCCAAACTGTTGACAGTTATAACACTTCATTGAAGAGAAATAAGATCCTCTTCCCTGATTATTGGTCCTTCCTCTTGAACCATTACTTGAACCTCTTCCTCGGTTGCAACCCCCTCTTGTGTTACTGAATTCTTCTTGGTTCTCATTGATCTTGGAATCATTCTGATTTCTAGCCTCAGAGTTTCTTCCACGAAATCCTCCTCTATGATTTCTGTTGTCTCTTCCTCTTCCTCTGCCATTTATGTCTTGCTTATTTTTGAACTTCTCCTCTACTTTGAGAGCGAGCTAATAGCAATGGTGTACTGTCTTGGGACTTAAAAGACTGAGTTCTTCTTGGATACTCCACTTGAGACCATTCAAATATCTAGCCATTTTTAGACTCTCTTCTTCCATTACATGAGATCTTAAGCATAGCTTGTGAAATTCTTTAGTGTAGGTACTGACTTCTAAGCCTTTTTTTTTCTGATTTTGTCTCTTCTTGTGCAACTGCACTGTATAATCCTCAGGGAGATAAGTTTTCCCTTATCTTAGCCATCATTCCTTGCCAACTGGTTATGGGTTCTTTCCTTCTTTGGTCCTTTCATCTTGGATGAACTTCCACCATGTGAGAGCAATTCCTCTCAACCTTGTTTTAGCTATTCTGACCTTCTGAGCCTTGGTCACATTATCATAGTCAAAGTGATTCTCCAATCCTTCTATCCATTCCATGACTACTTTTGGTTCCATCTAGCCACTGAATAAAGGCACACCTTCTAAGGACTTACGATTAAATGCCTTCAATTTTCTCAAGAATGGCTCTTCTTGAAGCACAAGGTTGGGTTCTGGCACTATGTCTTCCTCGGCCACTATTTTTTATTTTTCATCAGTTTCCTTCATCCTTTCACTGACTGTTGCAGTCCTAATCTACACTTCTTCCAACTTGGTAGCCATTTCGGCCAACTATTCCTTCAGGAGTCTATTCTCCTCTCTTTGTTCTTCCACGTCTTTTGTGAGTTCCGTGTTGGTCACCATTTTGGATGAGTCGACAGACATTACTATAGATAACATCCAAACAACACATGCCCAAATATTTTAGGGCTCTGATACCAGGGTAAGTGCAAGAAGTTGAGTGCCAATTCCGCGGAAGTCTTGAGGGCTTGGAAACTACCGCTAGAAATGGGCACCCATTTTGAAAAAAATGGGCACCCGTCTTAGGCTCGGACACCCGATCCAAAATTCAAAAAATGGGTACCCATTTTTTTCAAAACGGGTGCCCGTTTTTAAATTTTTTTTTTTTTTTTTTATTTTAATTATTTTTTTATGCCGATTTATTACATTTAAGAAACGGGTACACGTTTTTAAACGTGTGCCCATTTTTTAAAATTCGAATTTACCAAACCACCATTTGCATTGGATTTCGGTTTGG
>MU225537.1:5054148-5080248 GCA_018584345.1 Thuja plicata
AAAAATATTCTGACCAATCTTTGATGTGTTAGGTACCTTCCCCCAAAAGGATTTAGAAAAATTCATTTATTTACTTCAAAATAGGGTGGCCGTACACATGCGGGGTATGGTCCTAAAACAGGCATTTTGAAAAAGAGGTTTTTAAACATGCCTACTAAATATATTTTCTATTATGTGGGTATTTAAATAAATTACATATTTGAAAAATAGACTCTGAGCACTACATTTTCTATTTGTGGATTGTTTTGATATTCAATCTCTAAGTGCCTCAAATTTTGACATCAATTGATAGACAACTTGAAAATCAGGGAAAACACTTCCACTTTTTGCCCAAAAAGTGGACTCAACTTCTTGCTGGCACCCACCAATCTAGTGTGGTACTAGAGTCTTGTTTCTACTACAGAGTTAGCTTGGCTCTACTCTGAGATCTTTCTCCTATATCTCTTAGGGTATTCACAACCCTAAACTGAGGTAAGTCACTATTATCTTTACCTCCCCTTCAAGACTCAGTCCTCATCGACATTTTATTCATCTTCCTCACCAAACCTACACAAATATATTCATTCTACTCACTCTATAAATTTTTTGAGAACATTTCTTTCATTCTCTTCCCTAGCCGGACTATTACCAAGCTCGCTTCGTGTAAGATATCCAAACTTGTAACTGTTGCTTCTCCTACCAAAAACAAAAACTATGTACAAGGCATCCTCTTGTGTTCCATCCCAACACATGATTTTTACCATGGACTCAAGAATATCGAGGGGCCATTAATGTTTACAACCCAGAATGGGTGAAGAGCTAACAACTTGCAAAAAAAAATAAAGTAAACTAATCTACTTGCATGCAAAAGGAACAACAAATTTTGATATTCACTAAACATACAGTCTACAACTTCTCATTTCTGGAAACAAAACCAAACAATACAATAATCTGCAACTCTATAACTTCTTCTCTGCAACCTCTACTACTCTCTAAATGAAGGCTTGGGATGTCATTAATAACCATCCCATCATTGGAACAACCCTAACTACCCACTAATTCGTAAGAATCTTTTCAAGAACCGTTACAACTTCCCATAATGCCCATTAAAGACAAGATCCACTTTTCATGGGCCATTATGACTAGACTCACCGAGTAATAGCAATGCAAACTGAGCACCAGTCTTAATCAGGTGCCAGTGCTAACCGAGTGTCATTGTTAACTGAGTTTCAGTGTTAATCGAGCTCTATTTTTAACTGAGCTCTAGTGTCAACCGAGCTTCAGTGTTAACTAAGCTCCAGTGTTAACCAAGTTCCAGTGTTAACCAATCTCCATTGTTAACCGAGCTCCATTGTTAACCAAGCGCCAGTGTTAACCGAGCTCCAGTGTTGACTGAGCGTCAGTGTTAACCGAGCACCAGTCCTACCAAGTAGCTTATCAAAGGTTCTTGATGCCTTGGTTGGATTTACATAGGCTTACAAACTACCTCACACACACACAACTAAAAGAAACCAACTAAGCAACTAGAGTGTTTTTTCATCAGCTTGACCCATTTTTCTACTCGGTCATTACAAGAGTGAATGAACAAAACACTTTACAAACCAACAAAACTAATATAAGAGTTCTTAAGGGTCTTTCACCCTAGTTCTTTAGGTTCTCCTACACCATTATGATCACAAGAGATAGCATACATACTAGACACATATATATCATTTTGGTTTCCATCATTCTCAATATCAGTATCACTAGGCACAACCTCAAGTGTAACCTCAGATTCAGGGTCATAAATATCATTTATCCACTTCCTAGTATACTCAATACATTCTTCCTTCAAGGATTTTGGCCAATGAATTGATTCAGGAAAACAAAGTTCCAAAAACAAACTAATATATGTAGACTTTGGAAAATCCTCAACGCCCCTTGGATCTCATCATATGCTTTAGAAAACTTTTCATAAAACAAATATAGTGATTTGATCCTCCTCCCTCCTACTATTTTTCTCAAAAATATTATTGCTTCCTCTTCAACCTTCTTAGGTTCTTCGGCATAATTATTTACTTGTTGGTTCAACAATTGCCATCTTAATTGATCAACCTTGATCATCTTTTGTCTTATATCATCTTCCTTTTCTCTTATAAGCCTCTCATGATCAGTGCCTAATTTAGACATTGGATCCATTTGGAACCTTGTGACTCTTAGGTACATTTATGTCAACTAATACATACTTCCATTTGATTTTTCAAAAATGTAATTCTAATCTTGAAGCATACAAACATCTATCCACACCGTGTTCCTTTTCTTAGTGCTTAGATCACTTAATAAGGAAAAATTTATAACCTTGGAAAATACCTAGATGTATTGGAGTAGCAGCAAAAATACTTGATTTGAAGTCACCTTCACATCACCTTTAAAACTTTGGTAGATTCGCCACCTCCTTGTAGAGGAAATATTTGAATCAGCTGAGATCTCTTCACCCCACTCTAACCTTCTTCAAAGCTAGAAACCTCACAACACACCCCTATAATAGGGTCTCACATATATTCCTCTGCCGACTATGCTTTAATCATAAGAGCCCAAACCTCTGCTTCATCATCATTGCAAGTTCACCTTTCTTATTTGTCTTTCTCCAAACATGCACTGGTGTAATCAGAGAACTTGGAGTCACCACTCACCACTTGTGAGATAGTATAAGTATATATTTTAAGAACTTGGAATTTGTGGACAATATTGCAATGACAGACAAAAAAAATTGAATCACTCTATAAGTATGAGGAATATTTCTTTGTAGCACATGAATCTATAACTCGGATAGGCTAACTCAATTGGTTATTGATTTTACAAATTGTACCAGAGATTCAAAAAAGGTCTATCAAACTTTTTATATCTCTCTCCCTAGCAGAGTTTTCATTTTTTTGGTGACTTGAATGGGGAAAATGATATGAATATTAGATCTCCAGAGATTCTTTGAAATGTTTAACAAGACTTTTTCTTCTCTATCCCTAGCAGAGTCGCCATTTTTTTGGTGTTTAAAAAATGTTTATGCTTTGAAAGCCACCAATATAACTTAAGATTGATTTTAAGAGTAGTTAGCTCCAAATATAGGAAGGTCCTTAAGGTAATTGGACCAACTATAGGGACACGAATTCCCTCTACACTTATGGCTCTGCAAAACCAAGGTGGGTACACCTAATCCAGATAGATATTCAACTCTTCAAAACTCTTTACAACTCTAGATTTTAAACAACATATAATGGTAAGAAAGTACTAAATGTTGTATGGTTGGGAAATATGGATAGGGTTTAGAAAAATGGGGGATTTCACATAAATGAGACCCTATGCCTCTATTAACCACATACATTTAATTGTAATAATAAGGAATATAAATCTGGAAATGTTTGCAAAGAATAATGAAATCAGATAGAATGAAATACATACCTCATAACATAGCAGATCTGGAAATTGCTATTTTCTGGTGTCTATATTGGGTTTCTAGAAATTATGCAACATGATCTAGAATGGAAACACAAAGATGAAGAAAACCTAGAAATATTTTTCTTTTCTGAGAAAGGTTGACCTTGACCCCTTTATGTCAACCTTGACCTGCGTTGCTCTGATAGAAATTATGTTCACGGATCCTGAAAGTTTTCCGAAAAGGGTATCTGAATCTACTCTGTAATTCATTTTTCTATACCTGTACTTGAAAGAGAAAAAGGGTTTTATTTTTTGGGGGAGGGGTTTTCCTTAGTCAAACCCTCATTTAGGAATTAACCTTGAAATCAAAATTGAAATGGAGAATGCTAGCAAGTAGTAGAAGTAGATCTAACAACAGATCTATGATATTCAATAGATATGCAATTGTATTTCAAATGTAAACAAATATGCTAATATGAAAGCTTAGACTCAACATTAAAAACCATAGATGTAAATAAAAACCTCCATGATTGTATGCTTTGAATCCACCTTGAAGGAGTAATGAATGAATCTTGAGGATGCACAAAGGATCTTCAAGGAAGATCACACCACCATGATGGATAGATCTAGGGTTTTAATGATGAATCTTGAATACTTGAGCCAAATCCCTTAAAAGGCTTGAATGCTTGAATCCTTGATCTTCAATGGAGAACTTGAATGCTTGATAAAAAAGACTTGAAAACCTTGATTGAACACTTGGAAGCTTGAAAGCATGTAGAAAAATGGACGCTTGAAAGTAGATGATCGCTTCGATAGGTTTCTTTATATTCTTGTGTGTTTCTAAATGAGAGGAGAAAGGCTTCCTTATATACTAGTCTAGGGAACAAACTTCTAGAGAGGTTGACATAGGAGAATTAAATTCCAATTAGCCTCATACCCCTATAAGTGGACCTATATTAAATATCTTTTTAAGAGTCGCAACTTCGAAGCCCAAAATAGCCGACCCAAAAATGGGAAAATAAACTTTTGAGTTTCCCCCGCATCTGGCAAACTTTCTAATGGAAAAGGAGGACCTGGTTCAAGATCGAGGTTGACCCTGACCTAGGTCAAGGTTGAGATCGACCTTGACCTAGGTCAAGGTCGAGGTCGACCTTGACCCAGAGGTTAGGACCCCTGGAAAATATGCCAGGTGGGGAAAACAGTGCCCAGAGAGGCCTAATCAGGGTCCTAAATAGGCACAGAAGATGGAAAAGGGGTAGAAATGAGAGGAAAACATGACAATGACCCAAAACACCCTCTAAGAAGGGATAAACATTCTTAACATGGAAGTACTTCCATTTTAAGATGATATAAATGTTAACCACACATTCATTGACTCTCCATTACCATGTAGGACATACAACCAACAACCACAAAATATAAAGAACTTGGAAATGGTTTTGATTTAAAATTTGCAAAATATAGCCAAACTCAATCAGACATGTATCACTATAGAATGTACTATTTCTTGATTAGTGCCTTATCCATTGGGCAATATCTTAATGCAAATACTGAATACTGAAACCAACCTATTATCAAAGACTCATAGCAATAAATACAAGTAACCCAGACCATACACTTCATACAATATCCTTAGGTAGACAAACCAAATTATTCTATGTCATATCCAAAGCATTTTAATGTGATCCTAGATCAAAGCTAGGGACTAACAACATATGCATAAAAAAATTATATGCAATGAGTCATAAAACTATCAACTCAAAAGATAAACGCAAAGGAGAGAATTGAATCTGAGAAAGCTTATATTAAGTATGATGAATCAAGTTTATTTATCAATATCATTGAAGAAATAAACCATTCAATAGTATGCAAAAGATCAAAAAGAACTTTCTATCTTATCTTGATAAATTCTAATATAACCTGATATATCCCTCGGAACCAAAAAGGACTGGAGCCACCCTTGGGACCAAAAATTTTGTAACCCTTACAACACAAGAAAGAAGGATATTTATAGAAGAAGTAAACCCTAGGAATAATATCGATCTGACACTTTTCCTTCTATGTAATCTGATTTATTGAAGTCTTCCTTTCACCGACTCATCTTTCTCCAAAAGATCAACAAAAGATTTGAATTGATTTGCACAACCACCAAACTATTTTTCCATCAAGTTGAAACACTTTTCTACACTTCATCCTATGTAAAAACTGACATGAAGCCATCAACCAACTTGGGATGTTGTAGAATAGTGCTCATCATTAAGGCAGAAGAGGCAAAGAGCCAACCTAGGGTTACAAAAGATCTGCAAATCTTTACCAGAAACCCCAACTATCACCTCTAAACATAAATGCACTCTGAACTTCCCAATTTCCATCCAAATAGCACCTGGGACTACATAAATACAACCCAGAAGATCAAATTTATCCATTTATTACCAATAGCAAAAGTCACAGTCTACCGCCATGAAAACTGTGAAGAAAGAATTTAAATATTTGAATATTTGATACAACGGTCATAGGTGGCGCAAAATTCCCTAACAATGGTTGAGTTTTAACCTTTATGCAACTTTAAAACAACACCTTTGATCTTCCCTTAATATATTCGTGATCTCATCAAAATAAACGCATTAACAACTCCTTAGATATCCACGTGGTAAAATATAACTGGCCTCTGGGATTCTTTATCCTTTCTTGACCTGTGCTGACCGGCCTGGATAGGTGTCACACAAGCGTGAACCTACAAAGACTATCCCTTGAGCACTTTCTATTCATGGGATCATGAAAATGATATGATCAAAAGAAATCTTAATGTCCATTACTACCTTTGCAAATTGGACCCACGATCACAGAGTGCAACATGGTGCAAAGGCATGATCCCTCTTAGAGTAAACCTCCTTCATCTTCACATCAAGGAAATACACCAAGCATTAGGTCAAAAAAGATTTGATCGGTCTTTATCCACTCTACAATCCCTTTGAGTGGTCCCACCAGTTTCCACGCATCCCTCAGGCATGAACCCACGATTACTAACATTGGTGCAGCTTCCGATCATGAGATAGCGACAGTTGTTGGATAAAACTAGATCTACATGAATATTATCTTCCTTTATCTTGGAAACCATATTCCACATGTCCCCCTCTAATTCATTGGGACTTTTGTCACCTCACCATCCTACTTGGCTCCGTCACATGTCAGCTAGTCAAAATGCCTTGATTTGACTGGATCTGTCGTGACTAGGATCGTGGTATAGCACCTTGCTGACACTTGTCACTCTTCATCCATGTCACCTAGGCACACACCCAAAAAATAACCTTCATGTTCTCCAACTACCCGCCACATAATCACTTCATCCACGAACCATTGGCCAAAAATTCATGTGTCTTTCGGCACTTAACCATCTCAAGCTTGGATATAAAAATATGAAATTCTTCCTCAGAACCACCAATGTGGGATAAAAGACTTAAGGCTTCTATAATAACAAGATAGACATGTGGAAAAAAAGTGCGAAGTCTCAATGAATATCCTCCCCACATCTATCCTTGAAGGCTTTACACCCACTATTCGATGAAGATGAATCTGATTGATGCTTAGTCTTCACACAGCCCAATCACTTTCCACATGGCGCATAGTCGCTTTGCCTTGAAGGATAATAACCTTGCATATTTTTTTTGAGGCTCTACGCCAAATGTTAGATGGAAATAGATCTGGCATATCTTTAACTCACCACTGATGCTCCCCATGATCTTAAAACTGACATGCATTGACACGGCACAATGCCCTAATGGTTATATTGATGGCATCTCATGATTAATGAATCACGCCCGTCGTTGGATCAAATTTAATTTGCACGACACTTGGGAAAGGTAAAATTCTTGCAGGGATATTAGACTTAGGGAAAAATTAAACCTCTCTAGGACATAGGAAAAAATAAAGATGTTGATGACAACCCAAACCCATGAGACTTAAGTCATTTAAGTGATTAAAAAGTAACTCATAATTATAACAGAGTTTAAGGACTTAGGGTTTATGTCAAGAAGGAAACAAAACCTTAGGTACCAGAGACCTAATGCATAAAGAACTAGGCCCAAAAAAATTTTAGAAACCTTGGAGATATAGAAATTTTGACATTGCTAACAGAGGGTTTGGAAGTTAAGTCCCAAAAACCAGTGGGATAGGGCTACTAGACTAGAGAGGGCTCTTTGAAGAAACTACCCCAAATTTGTTGACAAGATCTTTTCCAATGCATTACTCCTATGGTTTAGATCATTTTGAGATGGAATCCATGAGTATTTGATACATTCTAATAGGAGAACCCTTGAAGGTGGTTTGGTTCCAATTCAAGCCTTGGAGCTTTTGAGTGAAGAAGGATAGAGTGGAGATCTCATCTAGAGGAGATGAATATTTTCATGGAAATGTTTGTGTGGATGTACCTTATCATGTAGAGCCTTGTCTTATGAACACCATCTTTGGAAGGTTGTAAGGTGTTTAGGGTTATCAGAACCTAGGTAAGAAGGGCTCTACATCAAGTGGTATCAGAGCAAGGGAAAGGAACCCTTAGGTATAAGAAAAGAAGGAGAAGACATGGTAGAAGAAGATGAACTTCCATAGAGGATGAATAATGTGGAACTTGCAAATCTTGTGAAGGAAAAAATGGCAGAGAATAGGAAAACACAAGAAGAGATGGATGAGTTGAGGGGCCAAAAGAGAGGAAGGGGTGAGGAAAGATCTGGAGGAAATGGATATTGGGATGTAGAGGAAGAGATCCCAATGCAGGTAGGAGAGAAAGTTCCTATAGACCAAAGACCCCTCTTGAATGCCCTAAAGTCCATGGAGAGGATAACTATAGATGGTAAGTTGGAATTGCCTATATTCAGTGTGAGACTGGATCCATACTTGGTCATGGATTGGATAGACTCCCTCACAAGCTTCTTTGAATGTGAAGACATTCAAGAGCATGAGAAGGTGAAAATAGCAAAGTCAAATTTGAAAGGCTCTGCTATGACATGGCAGAATTTTACTAAGGATGAAAGAGAGAAGGATGGAAGTAGTAGAGTGTCTACTTTGAAAAGGATGGTGAGTTTGGTGAAAGAGCCCTATGTACCAGAGGACTATGAAGTGCATTTTCATAGGAGAAGGAAAACCCTTAGGCAAAAGGATATGGATGTGAACACATACACCAAGGAGTTCATGAAAATGTGTATGAAGTCCAAGACTAAAGTGACAGAAGGAGAAAAGTTATCCAGATACATGAATGGCTTAAAATTTTCTATTCAAGGGGAGTTGAATTTTCTTACCCTTGGGATAGTGCAGAAATGTCATCAGTTGGTTTCTAAGGTTGAGTATAAGTTCAAGAGGAGGTGAAAAAAAATGGAAGAGGAAGAGCAAAACACCAAAGAGGAAGGATTCCCTTTAGAGGAGGAGGCAAGCACCAAAGAGGAAGGAGTCCCTTTAGAGGAAGAGGAAATGGTTTTGGTTCCCATGGATACTCAAATCATGATCAGCCCAGAAGTGAGAAAAATAATAGTGGTTTCAACAATAGGGGTAATTTCAGAGGAAGGAGACCAAACTTCAGAGGAAGAGAACAAGGGAGAGGCCCTATTAGATGCTTCAATTGAAACCAAGGTAATGGAAAATAGGTGTCCAGAGAAGGCCAATGCAATTTCAGTGGGGAGAGAGGAGGACAAATTTGGTTCAAGAATCAGATTGTCAAAGTATCTTATCATACCAAAGTGTAAATGCTCATGATGCATATGGAAACCCGGAGAGAGGAGAAGCTCTGATGATCAGAAGGGTAGTAACTACCATGAAGATTCTAGTCAAGAAACCTCCGCAAAGGAATTCAGTCTTCAAGACAACTTGCAAGTCAGGAGGTAAGATCCATAAAGTATTAATTAACTCTAGATCAACTGAAAAGTTTGTGCCTTTTGAAATAGTAGAAAAACTAAAAATGAAAATAATTTCTCACCCTTCTCCCTATAAGGCCAAACTTCAAAGGAAGAACACAAGGGAGAGGCCTTATAAGATGCTTCAATTGCAACCAAGAAGGGAACATGGAAAATAGGTGTCCAGAGAAGGCCAATACAATTTCAATGGGGAGAGAGGAGGATGAATTTGGTTCAAGAATCATATTGTCAAAGTGTCTTATCATACCAAAGTGTAAATTCTTATGATGCATACGGATACCCGGAGAAAGGAGAAGCTCTAATGATCAGAAGGGTAGTAACTACCATGAAAATTCCAGTCAAGGAACCTCCACAAATGAAGTCACTCTTCAAGACAACCTGCAAGTTAGGAGGTAAGATTCATAAAGTATTAATTGACTCTGGATCAACTGAGAATTTTGTGTCTTTTGAAATAGTAGAAAAACTAAAAAATAAAATAATTTCTCACCCTTCTCCCTATAACGTCTCATGGCTAACCCAAGGTCAGCAATCAATTATAGAAGAACAAGCTTGGATAGACTTTGAAATTGGATCCTATAAGGATAGACTATTGTTTGATGTAGCAAAAATGGATGCTTGTCATCTCCTACTAGGGAGACCATGGTAATTTGATCTTAAAGCATACCATGATGGGTTCATAAACACATACTCCATTACAAAAGATGGGAAGGTGATTGAACTACTACCCTTGATGGAAGAAGAACCAAAACCTAAAGGAAAAGAAGCCAAGGTACTAGTGATGGAAGGAAATGAATTTATGAAAGAGGTTGCTAATGAAGAAGATTTTTTTAAACTAACCCTTGTCCCTAAAGCCATGATAGCTACTAAAGAAGGAGATGACAAACCAAGGAGGGAAAGGTTAATGGATCATGTAGTTCAACAACTATTGGACCAGTATAAGGGAATTATTTATGATGGAATGCCAAGGTCTCTACCACCTGTAAGGAACGTAAGTCATTGTATTGACCCCATACTAGGGTTTACACTTCCTAAAAAAGAATCTTATAAGCTTACACCTCAATAAAATGAAGAGATAACTAGATAGATTGAGGAATTGTTAGAATCATGTCTAACTGGGAATATTCTAAGCCCTTGTGTAGTACATGTAGTCCTTAAATCCAAGAAGGAGGGAACTTGGAGAATTTCAACTGATTCCAGGTCCATCAACAAAATAAAAATCAGGTATTGTTTCCCAATGCCAAGAATTGAAGATTTACTTGACTGCTTGGGGGGTGCAAAATATTTTACAAAAACTGTTCTAAAAAGTGCATACCATCACATTAGGGTAAGGATAGGGGATGAATGGAAGAAAAAATTTTAAAAAAATTAGGGCTTGTATGAGTGGAAAGTCATGTCACTCGTCTTTTCCGATTCCCCTAGTACCTTCATCAGGCTCATGAATGAAGTCTTGAGGGGCTTTAAAAATTTTGATTGTTTACTTAGATGATATAATAATCTTTAGTAGAACAAAGGAGGAGCACCTCGAACACTTGGACATGGTTTTCAAGAAGATACATAAAGAGGAGTTGATGATAAATATTGAAAAGTGTATATTCATGCAAGAAGGTATAATCTACTTGGGTTTTGTGATCTCACATGGTGAGTTGAAGATGGATCGGGAGAAGGTAAGTGTTATTCTTTTTTTTCCTACCCCTAGGACAATGGGAGATGTCAAAAGTTTCCATGGGTTGCCTACTTTTTATAGAAAATTTATAAAATGATTTAGTCATATTTGTGCTCCAATGATTGAAACCATAAAAGGAGGGAAGAAATGTAAATATTTTTGGACTAATGAAGCAGATGAATCCTTTGAGACTTCGAAGAAGAAGGTGGCTCAACAACTAGTCCTTTCTCTACCAGTCTTCAACAAGATTTTCCAAGTGGAGTGTAATATAAGTCACACGACTATAGGAGTTGTTCTCAGTCAGGAGGGTAAGCCCATAGCAATTTTTAGTGAAAATTTGAATGAAGCAAAAAGAAAGTAGTCCTCATATGATCTAGAAATGTATGCTCTAGTTTAGTCTTTGAAAAAGTGGAGGCACTACTTGATGCCAAAAGAATTTATTGTGTTTACTAATAACAAAACACTAAGTTTTATAAATAGCCAAGAATAACTTAACCACAAGCATATGAAGTGGTCAACATATCCTTGGGGAATTTTTTGAGATGTCTCACTGGACAACATAGTGAAAAGTGGGATATAGTGTTTCCACAAGCATAATATTCCTACAATGATACAGTAAATAGGAGCACTAGTCATTCACCATTCCAAATAGTGTATGGTCTGAACCCAAGAGGTGTCATGGAGTTTATACAATTGAATCAAGGATAACCAATCAATGTTGAGGGTGAAGCATTTTTCATTTCGATCAAGGAGGTAGAGGAACAAGTTAAAGCTCAACTATGACAATCTGCTAACAAATACAAATAGTATGCTGAAAAAAGAAGAAGGGATGTTCAGTTTACTATTAGAGACATGGTATGGGTAAACTTGAAGAAAGAGAGGCTCCCAAAGGGTATATACATAAATCTCATGCAAATAAAGATAGGACCCTATCAGATCCTTGAGAAGTGTGGGCAGAATGCATACAAACTACAACTCCCTCCTGGTCTTTGTCTATCCCCTGTATTTAATGTTTGTGATTTAACTCTTTTCAAGTGTGATGTAAATCCAGATGACAATCCTTTTATACATGAAGCTCTTGATGATGATGATATTCCAAAACATGATCCATAAACAATTGAATCAAGGAGAATCAATCAATATAAGGAATAGAGGGAAGAAATGTAAATATTTTTGGACTAATGAAGCGGATGAATCCTTTCGACACTAGGATAACCAAGAATACAAGGAATAGAGACTACAAGGAGTATTTGGTGCATTGGAAAAAAAAACCTGATTCTGAGGTAGTATGGATGACTGAACAATAAATTTGAACTATGGTGCAGACTTAAATCAACTCATCTCAAATGGGCTTGAGATCTTTTCTCCAAGGGAATATGGTCTAGGATCACCTACCTCTAATCAGGAGAGTGAAGGATAATGTTGGGATATTGGATATGTCCTCCTTTTTATTTTAAATTTAATTTTGAAAAGGTTTGAAATAAGATTCCCCATTTGTGGAACTCTATGACGTGGGTAGGTACACTATAAACCACCATGGGCATAAGAGCCAAGGGGATATAGGATTGAGTCTATAGAGATTATAGGTCCTCTAGCATTTATTTTCATGCTTTGATAAATTTTTATCCACTCCTATTTCAAGGAGGGTCAAGTTGTGTAAGAATTACAATGTTTCTTGCAATTATGCAAAAGTTGTCAAAAATGCAATTTTGCATTTTGACAACATTTTATTGTAAAAGTGTAAATTCTTCCCCCAATGGATATAAATTTCAAAATATGGTTATTAACCATAGGGTGGAAGCATATAAACTTTAGATCAACTATTTCCAATGGTGGGGAAGACATTGTAGGAAAAAACTATATGATATATGCACAAAACTGAATCAGATTTCCTATTCCTTTCGTTGTCTCAGAGCATGTTTGGATTGGGAGAAGTCTCTGATTGATTGGAGAAGATTATGAATTTAATTTCCTTCAATTTAGATTTGGTTTGAACTTTTTTTTCATTGGATCTAAAAGTGATTCAAATTGTGCATTCGTTGGACTGTGTTTCTCTGTGAAACCCTCTAAAATCAGGGTTTGGTCCCAAAATGGCTCTACCTTGCAATTCCACCATCAAAAATTGATGTGTCTTCGTAGAATGCAAGTAGGGCCTATTTATTTTATGTTCCTAGAAAGTAGGAGTGTGGAAGTGCATGGATTACTAGGAAATCAAATGCCCTAGGTAGACATCTTCATGTGGCTACCTTACTATTTAGAAAGATGTTTAAGAATTGAGAGTTAGGTGATGAACCAGAGCACCTCCCTTTGGAGTTAGTCATGATTTGGATGTGTATTGAAGGATATTTATTTGGACTTGGGAAGAAGGTATGGGAGATTGGAATCCCTTTGTAAATCAAGGCCTAATAGCGCTATTAGGTTTCTGGTCTTTGGTTAGTTTGAGACCCTATCTTAGAAGTTCAAAAGGATCCCCTCAAGGCGATTGTGTAACTTAATAAATGGTGGCAGAATATCATATTTTTTAGTGGATCCTTTAGATTTTTTGGAAGTTAAGTCCCAAAAACTAGTGGGATAGGGCTACTAGACTAGAGAGGGCTCATTGATGCAACTACCCCAAATCTATTGACAAGATCTTTTCCAGTGCATGAATTGTATGGTTTAGATAATATTGAGATGGTATCCATGAGGATTTGATCCATTCTGATAGGAAAATCCTTGAAGCTATTTTGGTGCCAATTCAAGCCATGGAACTTTTGAGTGAAGAAGGATAGAGTGGAGATCTCATCTAGGAGAGATGAATTATTTCATGGAAAAAATTTTATAGATGTACCTTAGTATGTAGAGCCTTTTCTTATGAACACCATCTTTGGAAGGTTGTAAGGTGTTTAGGGTTATCAGAACCTAGGTAAGAAGGGCTCTACATCAGAAGTACACATAATCTCATACCTGAAGGGGAGCAGACCAAAAGAGGGTTTATCTACCCAGTGTAGGAGGATAGGACTCTCGTCTGAAATAGTTCTTGGGAGAGCCCTGAGAAAAGCAATACATCCTGAATCGTAACATATAGAAACCAAGAATCTTCCCAACTTGACTTGGATCAAATGGGCACCCTTCTTGTTGTTGGACCAAGTGAAAGGGTTTCTCGAGAGGTCTATATCAAAGAGACTTGTTCTATTGATGAAGTCAAATAAATCATTCATGTTGTCAGTATAATCTAAAAAGCCTCCCATTTTCCCCAGGGGGATAGTAGAGAGTTAAAATATCCTACCACCATATACAAAATATGTCATTCCTCGAGAATAAGAGAAAAAACTTTATACCACACCATTTTTATACCAACCCGAGTATTGGGAGAATAGATGTTAAATAAGTTCTAAATGTAGTTACCAAGTTTGAAAGGCACCACAAGATAATTATGGGAGAAAGAAAAAGGCTCCCCCACCACCTTATTTGGGTTCCACATTGTTTTCACTCCCCCTAAAGAACCATTTTCCTCACTAATATAGTAAGAGGAACCTAGCCATATTCTTTTAGCAACCAAAGAAAAAGTTTTGGTAGAAATCTTCACCTCCTACAACAAAAGGATATCAAGTTTTAAATCCCTAATATACTTCTTAAGAGCATGCTGCTTTTGAGGACTATTCAGTCCCCTTATGTTCCATGAAAGGAACTTTTGGAGTTGATGAAAAGCTATCAACCCCCAGCTCTCAAGAATCACATGCATGAAACACCTGTCACAGAAAGAGAGAAGCAAAAGCTATGGAGGCCAGAAACAACAGATTTGTGAAAGAGGAAACATCCTTAATTGATTCAATAAAAATGGAATGGAATTATAAAAGAATTAATTAATTACAAAGTGATCAATCCTAATAAAGGATATCACAACCCTAAGAAGGGTGGAGAAACCTAGGTTGCATGAATAATTAATAAAGAATTAATTATTATATGCTTAGATTTTAGCTTAAGTGAACTAGAGATAAAAAGTGACTTAATAATTAAATCAATAATGATTGAGTTAAAAAGTGAAAATACCCTTTTACTCTAACACCCCCCCTTAAGATAAACATAGGGAGAAGCTAAAAACCTAGAAACATCTACTAAAAGTAAGAAAATAGGTCCCGACAATAAGGCCTGATCAGGTACCCAAGTACATAAATCTTTGTAAAGAGGAGAAAAGGACAAAACCCAATGGGATAAAACCCTCTCCAAAAAGAGATGAAGACTAGTGAAGGACTGAAGAAGCCTCCAACTAGAGAATATCCCAGAAGAATAGGAACAAAGGAATATCATGTAGAACACCTCTCAAGCATAACATTGCAAACACTGTCAAAGAATAAATGTTGGAACCTCCACTCTAATAGAATATGATCAGGTAGAGAAGACTGTAAACAAATTCTAAAGAGCTGATCAATTGAAGATGGAAGGATGCCTCCAAAATAGGAATGAAAGAGTGTCCATATGGTAAAGGATCCATCTCACCAAAATGCATAGGTACCCAACCACTACATTTTCCTAGTACGTAGGAACAAATACTGAATACATAGATCACTTCATCAAACCAAGGAAGCATTAGAACCAATAGGAGATTACCCCATAATCCTGAGTAGGGAGAGACATAACAGGTACACTAAATCAAACTTCCATGAATAACTGCATGATGAAGAACATACAAACACACATAAAGGATGGTGTCATGGAGGGTTCACTCTCTTGACACACATCATGAGGCTAATTTCATGGAAGGAACACTCAATTGGAAAATGTAGATGGAAAACAAAGAAAACATCAAACCCCCCCCCCCATGGCACTTTATAATATAGTGTGAGTACAATCAAGCACAAAATGTGCAGGATCCCAAGCATGCATCAGATGACACTTTATTTTAGTGTGTTTGCCAAAAATAAATGTGACAAAAATAGATGTCTACAATATCCAAAAATGACAGAAAACTATAGAAACATGAATAACAGCTAAAAAGAAGTCATCCCATGCACGGAAAATGATCCTAGGACCTCAAACATCCAAGATAATCACCAGATTTGCAAAAATGAAAGAAAATGAATATAAAGTACCTGGAGAAGATTCTAGGTGTGAGACTCATGAAATAAGATAGAGAACTGAACAAACTTTCCAATGCCATGCAGAAGTTGAAAATTGAGCCCAAATGAGAAAGATATGGCTCTCATAGTGCAAAAAGAACCCTAACTTTGACCAAAAAAAATCTTGTAAGATGAAAAAATCAGAAAATATAATCTCCAGATTTGGATAGAGCTCAAAAAGATCTTCCTAATGACATAAGATAGGTCAAAATCCAATATCGTATGCGCAAGATATGAGAATAAATGATAGAGTGCTCATTATGAAAAAAAAAAGGCAAGTTGTATGACAGGTTGGTAACCCTCAAATTTAACCTAGATCTCAGACATGTGACTGCCAACATCAGTGGCACAAAAACTGAGGTAGTGTCAAAATTGAGGTGGATTTTTGCCTTGAAAAGTGTGCCAAAGGCCATGCATGCAAAAATAGGGCCTAGATTTCAACTGTGTCCAAATTGGAGGTGCCTTATATAAAAAATGGGGGTTTTGGGGCATTTTAGATGTAATTGTGAGGTCGATTTGTGTACACAGTGATCCAAAAAATATCTCTAGCCCAAATCCACACAACTTTTCATATAAAACCTCTCAAAAAACCAGATCTGAATGGCAAAACCAAAAAAATCTCATTGAGAGAACAGGGGCATGAAAGGGTGGGGCTCTCATACCATATTGGAGTTGATGAAAAGATATCAACCCACAGGTCCCAAGAATCACCTGCATGCAAACATCTGTCACAGAAAGAGAGAAACAAAAGCTATGGAGGATAGAAACAACATATCTGTGAAAGAGGAAACATCCTCAATTGATTCAATAAAAATGGAATGGAATTACAAAAGAATTAATTAATTATAAAGTGATGAATCCTAATAAAGGAGATCAAAACCCTAAGAAGGGTGGAGAAACCTAGGTTGCATGAATAATTAATAAAGAATTAATTATTATATGCCTAAAGTTTAGCTTAAGTGAACTAGAGATAAAAAGTGACTTAATAATTAAATCAATAATGATTTAATTAATAAGTGAAATTACCATTTTACTCTAATGGGAACTTCATTTCTTATTTTGAGCATTCTAGTGGTCCCACAATAGGGTGTCCCACTTTTTGGCCAACTTTGACACTGAGATCAACATTTTGAGAAAAAACTTCACTTTCGAACACCTGTTGCCACAAAACTATTAGGAATTTTAAGATGATGTAAGCTAGAGTATTTTAGCATTTTCTTTCTAGTTTCTCAATATATGTTTTAAAAAAAAAAAAAAAATTCTTCCTTCTCCTTTGAAAAGTGGTTTGTGTGAAAAAACTGTGTTTTTAAGGAGTGACTGTCACTTGGATTAGCATAATTTTTTTCAAAATATGATAACAATGTAATTCTTTAGAGATTATATTTACAACTTAAATATCTAAAGGATGCAATTGGTTTCATTCATTTTGGGTCAATATTTAATAGTTTATTAAGTTCAAAAGTGACAGTAATTGTAATTTAGACATAGGGTCACTTGATCGCTCTAACTTGATCTGTATATGTAGAAATTTATTTTTTATTTTTTTATAGAAAGGTAACACAAATACTCTTTTCTTACATATTTTTCATTAAAAAAACTATTTTTTTTGAAGCCTTGAAGAGACAGGTTGTTGAATGACCAAACAACCTAGATGTTTAGTTAAAGTAATATTTGAAAGTTACAACGAACTCAATATGTATTAAAATTATATTCATTAGAAAGCTTTCTCTGAATAGAATCATTTGGCATCATGTGTTTAAGAAAAGCATCTTGTTTGGTCCTTTTCCCAGGCCTTGAAAGGCCATTCTTTTAGAGTTTTCTTTTTTTCTCGGGGAAAATTTTCAATTTTGGTATCTTCGCACGAAGACCCCCTTCACACGAAGGTATCTGAGAGGGTTCGTGCGAAGGGTCTTCACTCGAATACCCCCATGGTAAAATTCCGACAAGAAACACCCTATCAAAATTTTACCCAACCTAGTTCATGCGAACTAGGTTGGCTATTTATGAATTTAAAAAAAAAAAATTATGAATGGTATAAAAGTAAAGCTTTTTCTTTCCATTTTTCACCGAATTGCAATAAGTTGATTCTCTTTTTCTATTATTGATCAATTTTTACTAAAGCTTTTTTTGGAGGAGGATTTTTATTTCTATTTTTTTCAAAGGCATAATTTTGGAGAGAAGAAATACTAGATCAAAGTATTTTTTTTGAAGAAGAGAATTTTTATTGCCAATCTTTTGGAGGACATTTTTTGGAGGGAAGAAATGGGGAACAAGAAGGGAAGACGAAGTAAATCTGCTAGAAAAAGGTCACCTGGTACCAAACAAAGAAAGCGAGAAGTTGCATTGGCATATTTTCATAAAACTAAAGAAGGTATAGACCTAGACCTCTCATTTTTTGTACCCAAATTTTATGGACCTATATGCTTTACTTTTCTCTAATTTAATTTATTTTTCTGCATGTAGCTCCCAATCAACATGATCAAGGTGAAGGACAAGCTCAAGTAGGAGGGTCAAGTCAAGTTGAAGAATTGCACATTGAAGAAGGGTCAGGATCACTCCCTATGGAAGATTAAGCAATTGATATTGGAGAAGGGTCAGGATCATGTGCTCCTATTGGTATGGATGAAATTATAAATCTAGCTCAAACTATAAAGAGAATTATTAATTATAGAAACTAAGATCATTTACCTACAATGGATGTGGATAATTTGAGATCACTTGCTAATTTTCAACCCTTAAGTCTTGATAAGAAGAGGTCAATGAATACAATAGAAAGAGAAATATTGGCTAAATTTGATAATTTTGAAACACTTGAACAAGCCCAATTACTTTTAGTTGTACTTATAAACAAAAAGTTGGAAGGGGCATTAAAATTATTGGGTATAAACACAACATCAAAGAAGAGAAAAGTTGTTGACATGCAAACTGATATGATTGAAAATATTAGGAAAGGTTTGAACCAGGTAGGGAAGAGATTTAGAACTAAAGATAACACATTACAAGAAAAATTATGTTGACATCCATTGTAGGTAACACTATGCTTCGAAAAAGACAAATATCTTTAGTTTCATCTCAGATTGGTTTTAGTGGGAAAACATATCATGATATGTTAATAGGAGAATGATTTTGGATGATACCACCTCAGAAGGCAATTGGGAAATCATGTGTAGAGATCCTTGTTCTGATAGGATTGATGGAGGAATCAAGAATTTGGTTGCATTATTTTGGAATGATAATACATGTACTTCATCAAATAGTAGAGATGTTATCAGACATAGAATTGCAGCTAATCAATATGAATATCATACGAAACATTGGTTGGACACAACACAACGTGAAATATACGTCATTTTTTAGTTCAAATCCTAATATAAAGATTGGGCAAACATTGTTTGAAAGATTGAATCCATATTATGTCAGGACAAACAAAGTGTTTGAAACTTGTTTTCATTATCATATTAAATTTGATTTCCACTATTAGGTTTTTCAAAAGTTTGTAGAAGACACTTATAGTTTTGAAAATTCTTCTCCTACTAGACGAAGTGATTTCATCTCATTCACTTTATGTGACAAAAGAGATGATGTAGCTGGTCAAATAAATTGCATAAAAGGAATATGTTAAACATGTAATGATTTGACTCTTTTTCCTTTGAAAAATGAAAACATTGATGTAACAAAGATGGTAAATTTCAAGAGTTACAAATATGCAAAGAATGAAACAAAGTTTGTGAAAGAATCCAAAAGGTTAGAATATGTCGAAGAGGAGATAAATGTTGGAGTATTTATGGACAAATTTGAAAAATTGATTCAACCCTAAATTCATCATGTTTTTTTTTGCAAAGTGGCAAGCACAACAATTCCAAACACTGAGAGACAATTTCCCACTTGGAACTATTATATCAGTTGTTTATTTCACAGAAAACTATTCCTTTGTTCATCAAAAGGAAATTCAATCAGAATACTATTTTTTAGAGAAAATTACTATTATGGTACATGTGAGTTATCGACGCACACAATTAGATTTGGATGGTATTCAGAGCACAATTGAAGCACATTTCATCAAGAAGGAATATTATTTTTATATAAGTGATGATAAAGAGCATGACATTCATTATATAGAACACTACTTCATGATTTTTTTGCAAATTTGAAATAAAGAGGCATAAAAATTGATAAACATTATGTTTGGTTAGATGGATGTGCTGCACAATTCAAATCATCCAGACCATTTTATGCACTATGTAGATATCATCATAATGAAAACATACTATGTGTATGTAGTTTATTTGAGAGTGGACATGGAAAAGGTGAACATGATGGTGTTGGAGCTTGCATCAAACATGCTCTACCACAGTATCAAATGAATTATAAGGGAGTTCATATAAAAATGCACATGATGTTGTTGAATGGTGCAGGACACATTTCACACCAAATGAGAATGACACGTCATCAGGAATGACTCAAGTGGTACCACAGAAAATTTTGAGAGATAAAAGATATGCATGTTGTAAATAATGGAATGGTGTGTATTGAGAGGGAAGGGGTGAATCCGTACCCTTAAAACTCTTATCACTTAACCTTAATCCTTTTTGTAATCAATTGTATTACCAACCATATATTTTATTCTATCTTTGTGTATGTTATATCAAATCATAAACTCAATTAGCATGTAACACATTCATAGAAACATTTATGAAATGTAATGACACATGACACAAGATTTGGTAATGCAGAAAACCCCTGGTAGAAGGTAAAAACTATGGTGGGGATGAAACCCACAAACTTCACTATCTCCATAATGGAAGTGTCGGTTAAGGCTTACAATTTTGATCACTTCTGATGATCTAACCTGTTAGGATTATCATGTAGAGACTGGTTAAGTTCTACTCTTTTAAGAGATTTAGCAACATTGTTTAGTGTGCACTCGGTTAAGAGATTTACAAAGGATTGTTAAATCCACCTTTCTCAAGGATTTCTTCTATTTGCTACACTGTTTAGAATGTAGTCAAAAATATTCATTGACCTGAGTATATAAAATCTAGACTGGTTGATTACAGATCCATTAAACATTACATGTATAATTATCACCTATAGTGATTGATCAATGCATCTGTTCTTCTCGGTACCCTTGAATCTGGTTCTTGATAACCTGTTTCATCTTTTGTTGTTCTTCTGCATAAAACTCTCAGTCTCATCCATAGATGTGCTTCTCGGCTACAATCATCATCACACACATGTTCTGAATGATTACATATTTATTTATACAATGAATTTGACCTAAATTGAGTTCCAGGTATTACAATGATAACTCTATGATCAAAGGTTTACAACTTGACCTTGATCTCCTAGTTTGCATGTTTTCAATCAGTTAGACTGATTAAAAAAATTAAAATTACATTTCTTGTCCCTCAAGAAATGGATTTAAAGATAATAAAAAAGCTAAATATAAAACACAAGTATTTTATATGACATGGAAGTGAGATCCATATTTCTCAAAATTCATGATTGTCTTTCGGTAGACTGGTGCTTAGGTTGCTTTGTAGTCTGTCAGGTTCCTCTATCAGGTTACTCTATCCAATTACTCTATTGGGTTCCTCTTGTAACATTTTTGGGTTGCACTACTAAACTGTGTTGTCGGGTTCCCTTGTGAACTTGTCTTTTGAGTTGCACTAAAACCTGTCTTTCAGTGTTGGTTTCACCGATGGTTTCAAAACTATTTTCCTTTGCATACTAATGGAAAAATATGTCTTCAATCTCCCCCTTTGACATTATTATCAAAAACTGATATGTGCAAGTACTAAAATGTTTAGTAATGTACACCATGTGTTCACCTTGTCATTATGACTCCCCCTATGCATATGCTGGTATGGTATATATGTATGTATGTACACTTGCCTATATACTATTCTCCCTTTTCACCTTATCTTCCCCTTTTATCATATCATTTCCCCCTTATCATTTTCCCTCTATTCATATCATTTCCCCCTTTTTTGATAGTAAGGTAAAAGTTGTAATTACTTACAACTTGTCAAAAATGTGGGAATGAGAGTTGTTCATGTCCTCCATCATCTTCTCCCATTTTTCTTGAAGGTGTTCTAGAGCCATGTGCTCCAATTTAATCCTTGTGTGCATATCATAGATGTTGTCAGTGACAGACATCTCTGGGGTGGTAATTAATTGTCTTGTCATTGTCATATGTTGTTGCAGTAGTGTAAGATTGGGTAGCAGTAGAGCCTATAGCTCGGTTACCTCATCTCTGAACTTTGATTCTACCTCTTGAATTTGAAGTCTCAACTTATTTTCTTCCATTACCTTTGCATAATGCAATTGTATTGCATTTTTAGTTGTTGAGAGACCTTGAGCACTAGAAGTAAGATCTGCATCTATTTTTGCAATCTTTTCACTATTCTCCTTAGTGAATTTCTCTAATGTGCTTAACTTCTCAACTAAGGTGATTGCTTCTAAAATTATTGGTTCTAATTTATTTACTTGTTTAGACAACTTTACCTTGTTCTCGGCCACTTCTTGGCTGATTTTCTTGGTCAGTTTATATTGATACTTTTTCTCTGCTTATTCTTCTAATGCCTTTTCTACATCCACATTTTGTGACTGGACTGCATTGGTAAGAATGGCTAATTGATCAATGACAGAAGCGTTCTGATCAATGTTTGTATCATGTACTATCTTTTGAAGTATATCCCTTGTTGTTTCAAGTTACTGTGTGTCCTTTATTTCCTATTTAATCTTATCTTGGATAGATTTTCTTCGACAAAGTTTTGCATAGTTTGTAAGTGCCTCTGGATCCAATGTCCTTGGATCATAGGCTGGCATCTCAATAATCTCTTCCATTGTAACTAGATTCTTGTTCTTCTTCTTCTTCTTCTTTGAAATATTTGTGGAGGGAGTTGTATGGAGTACCATAGAAAGTTCCTTTTCTTGGTCTAATGTTCTTGGTGAAGACTTTGGATTATGTGTACCTGTATCCTATTGCTCGGTGTCTATATGTTGGTTGGGAGTGGACATCTCTACATCAACCTTATCCTTATCTACAACATCTCCTTTGGTATCCTTAGGAGTGGTATCACTGTGCTTCTCTTCTTCACCTCTTGTTTCTTTTTGTTCTTCATTGGTTTCTTTTTTCTCTCCATCTTTATTCTGCTCATCAGATGTGTTTTTTGGTTCCTCTGCTCCCTTTTCCTCGGGTATGCTTGCATCCTTGTCAGGTGATTTATCCTTTTCTGAGATAATATTGATAGCTTGTATCAATAGTGGTATTTGTCCCAGTATAGCTATTTGAGAAGCATCTTCTGTTGTATCATGTTCTTCGGTTTGGTCTAGGGTAATAGTGGCATCTTCATCTTTCTTTACCATATTTGCAGGATCATCTTCTATGATATCAATGATAGTAGTATCAATGAATATTTTATCTGCAGTATCCATATCCTTTTTGGCTTCTATGTTTAATGCTTCTTCATTAAAATCCTCACCATCATTTATAATAATGTGTGTTGGACTCAGTTTAGCCTGATCTTCTTCATTGTGAGGCTCCTTGGTAATAGCTAATTGTGGCTCGGGGCTTGATTCCTCCTTAGGTGGATTGATGATTTTATTCCAGAAATCATCACTTTCTTTGTCAAACTCAATGAATTTTCCCTCCAATACTTTGTAGGCTCTAATTTTTGTTAAGAACTTATGTGAATGCTTGTTCATCATTTCATCAATTTCTTCCATCTTGGACTCGGGTGGCATAATTGAAACTAGGGATCTTTCCCTTATCTATTTTTCTTCCTTTAGTGCATATGTCCACCTTGCTAAAATTCAGTCAAGAAGTTCTTGTGGCATTATTTTATCAAATTGGATAGGCACATATTTGTATGCAATCATTGACTTAACAATGGCATCTTCAATCTTATTCTGATCCTTGGGATTTTGAGTTAACCATTGTCTAACCTTAGGATTTGATATGCCACCTGATTTGGTGATTGATGCAGCAATTTCATCAATTGTTTTCAGAAGTTTACTCTTTACAGGTTGTTCTTCTTGTTCAGTATCTTCTATATCTTTCTTAGTTCTGATGAATCTTTTTCTCCTCTTAGGTTCTAATGTTTTCCATGTTTGATGCTTCCTTTTGTAAGTCCTCACCTATCCTTTCTTGACCGGTGGTGAGTCTGCTTTGGCCGTTTGACTCCTTGTCTGTGATGCAACAATAGTCCTTGGTTTCTTTGCTGGTGGTGGTTGTGCATCAGACTCTGTAGATTCGGAGTCACTCATTTTTTCTTCTTCACCAATGGGTGATTGTCCCTTGGTGTCATCCTTTTTTCCTGACTCTTCATCATTTACCAACAACTTTTTCTTTAGTGTCTCGACCATTTTATCTTTCTTTCTGTCAATTTTCTTCACAACTAAGCCTATTTTAATTCTTTCCTTGGCTTCCTCATAGGTTTCAAACCTAGTTTTTGACTTGTCCAATGGTTCATTTATCAATGCTTCAATAGCATTGGTGGCTTGATCTATGTTGACCTCATAGTCAAGTTGTGCCAACCATGTTGTCCTCGGTACAACTAGTTTGATAAAGGTGTTATTGTTGTCCACCATAAAGAAAATATCAGTCTTATACTTTTCTACCAGTTGTTCTGGTATCCTCATTCTTTTATGCATTCTTTCCTTAAATCTAGTGAAGTGTTCATCCATAACTGATGCAAAGTTGTCACCTAGTGACTTGATGAATTCATTGATTTGAATGGTCACTGGTCAGGTAGTATCCCAGATGGCATTACCTATAGATGGAAAGAAGTTATAAAAATAGAAAAATGTACACATTAAAAGTGATCTAAACTTACATGAATTGGACTTTGTAGACCTGATTGTCCCCATGTTTTCATCTAACTGCTTCAGTAGAATCTCAGATAGATATAATTGTAGACCCTTCTTTACAATTTTGTAAGTAGTGTCAACTGCTCCAAATGTTGTGTTGTTTAACCTGCTGGATTGGTATATCTTATATCCTAGTACACATGCACCGAAATTAGTTCTGGATCAGTGATGGTGTTAACCTTCAATCCTCTGTTATCCAATATTGTAGATGTCATCTTCTCAATCTCAGGACAAGAAGGATGTTTGAGTGCCTTGGCCTTATCGGTTATAGGATAACCAGTCACTGAAGGCATTATGTTTTTCCATTAGTATACTTAGAGAAAAACATGATCTACACCATCAATTTACTCTACATCGACAGACAGGGCACAACACTATCCAATGCCAAGGTTACCCGATGACAAAAAGGTAAAAGAAACCCAACGAGTAACAATAGTGCTACCTAACAGAACAGTAAAGAGAGGAACCCGGTAGATACAGGGAACCTGACAAATAGTTCAGTCAAGGAATGCCGTTAGACTTCAAATTCAAACCGATGACCAAGAACCGACAGTCAGTTACATCCCACACAAAGTGGATCTGACTTTCCACGTCAGATAAATCACTAAAGTTGTATTTATAGATTCTTGATTTTCTTTTAAATCCATTATGTGCGGAGGAAGCAATGTAATTATGATTTTTTAAACTATTTTTACTATTTTAAAACATGAAAAATAAAGATCAAGGTCAAGTTGTAAACCTTGGATCTAAGAGTTAACATTGTAATGCGTGAATTCCAAGATAGGTCAAATACTTGTATAAATAGGTGCTCAATCCATTGAAAATAGTTGTTGATCAATGAAGATAGTAGCCACGGAGAGAAACTAGTGACCAGACAGAGAATTCACGCAGAAGGACACAAACAATATCAAATTAGTTTTCAAGAACAGAACAGAGGCTACCGACAAATAGAGAAAAGGTATTCATCAATCACTTAAGGTGATATTATTATTGAAAGAGCTTTAATAGATTTGTAAATCAGCAATAGTAGATTACTGTAAGATAAGGAAATATCTTATCTTACTAAAATGTAAAAGGAGGATTGAAATAGAGATATGCTTATTAAAAATGTATAATGTATTAAGAAAGAATGGTTTGATTGATTATTAATTATCTTGAAATGTAATGTTTGAAA
>MU225537.1:5085529-5111706 GCA_018584345.1 Thuja plicata
TTTTATCAAGTTCGGTTGAAAGGTTTTGCACTTGTTCAGGAGGAACTCTTAAAGTGTCATCTTCATCATGAGATGAGTGAGAAGAGTTATGCTCCATGGAAGGATTGGAATCATGAGTTATCAAATTTTCGTCTGGGATCCTAAGGAAAGGAGAGGAAGACTCAGGATCAAAGGAACCCATAAGTCTACGAATTCTTCTAACTGGGATACTATAAGTAGGACTAGATGTGGTAAAGCTCATACACCAATACAATGCAAATGAACTAACACAAATTTTGATCTATTGAATTTAAATGCAATTTGAGTAAGAAAATAAATGCAAGATCTAGCATAAACAATGTAAATCTAACACCAAAAATAAAGAGTTGTCTATCGCGGGTTCACCAAAATGTAAGATAAGAAAATATCTTATCTTACTAAAATGTAAAAGGAGGATTGCAATAGATATATGCTTATTAAAAATGTATAATGTATTAAGAAAGAATGGTTTGATTGATTATTAATTATCTTGAAATGTAATGTTTGAAATAGGAAATATGTTGATGTGTAAATTGTTCCTTGAGTTGCCTAGATTGTATTGAATTCCTTAACTTAAATTGAATTGTATTGATTGTGTATTGCAATTGTGATTAGGGAGAAGATAAGATGTTCCTCTTTTATTCCCAAATGCACAAATGGGAGATCCATGTTGATCAACCCCAAAGAAGGGCTGATGCACAAATGAATCAACTATTTGGAAAAGGAGATACCTTAAATTCTGTTAATTATATGTATAGAAATGATATATGACACTAATTGAAGGAATAGGAGAAATGTACTAACCTTGAAATATTACAGATCAAAGAATGCTATTTTCTAAGGTTTGTAGACTATTTCTGGAAAAATTGACAGTTGATCCTAAATCGGAATGCAGAGACGAACAAAACCCAGAAATATTTGTCGATTCCGATGTCATCTTATGAAAAAGTTTGACCTTGACCCACAAATGTCAAACCTGACCCAATAATGTCGACCCTGACCTGCACAGATCTGATAGAAAATCTGTTCGCGTCGTCTAAAAGAAAGTCGAAAAGGGTATCCAGATCTGTTCTTAAATCAACTATTCTATACCTGTACCTGCAAGAAAAAAGAGATTGGTTGTTGTGGGGGAGGGGTTTGCCTTGGTCAAACCTCAATTTTGGAATTAACCTCAAATATATGTAATTGAAACTGCAGAAATGGACAAAGTAAATGCATAAATTCACCTTGCTTGAAAAAGTCTTTGTGGTAGATTCGAATCCTTGAATCCACAAGTATGCTTCAAAATGTGGAATCTAGAAAAGTAAGATGTCTTCAATCTCTTGCTTGTAGATCTCCAACACCAAGTCTTGAATGGGTTCATGAATTTGGAATAGGCTTGGAAGAAGGTGGATGGAGAGATCACCAAAAGGGCACTATGTAGCTTCAATCCTTCAATGGCCTCCAATGGATCTCCTTGAAAATGGATACTTGAATGGATGAATGCTTGCTTGAAATCTTGCTTGATTTCTTTCTTGATAATGTTTCTCAATTTCTCAAGGATGCATAGGCTTCAATAGAGAACTTAGTATCACTTAGAAGACTTTGTCCGCTTGATGATCGTTAGAGAAAATGAGAGGAGAAGGCTCCCTTTTATATGAAATTAGGGCACAATCTTCTAAGGAGGCCTACATAGGAGGATTAAATTCCCATTAAAGCCTTTACCCCTAGAAGAGGACCTATATTAAATATAATTTAGGAATCAATGCTTTGGAACCTGAAACAACTGACCCAGAAGTGGGAAATACTTTTTGCAAAGGCTGACCTCCAAAAACTGTGAGACCCCAGGATCTAAACCCTGGGTCAAGGTCAAGGTCGACCTTGACCTAGGTCGAGGTTGACCTTGACCCTGACCTAGGTTAGGGTTAACGTTGACATGGACCTAAAAGGTCAACCCTGACCCTGAAGCCCAGAATCACCAGTCTGTAGTTCAGAATGCAAAAATCAGGCTAAACAGGAGTGGAAAGAAGGACAAAACAGGGGAGAAGCCATGTCAAGATCAGGAACCCATTCAAGGTGCTTGTCATGACCCCAAACCACTTACTCAAAAGGATAAACACGCCTACAATGGAAGTGCTTCCATTTTTTGACTATACAATTACATAGAATCAGGTCAACATTTATACTCATTCTAACAAGTTTAGTACACTAATGAAATCCTTTCAAGGAAGGTGGGCTTAACCGTCCTATTGTAAATCTCATAACTAAGTGCACACTTAAATCAATGTTGCTAAAGCTCCTAACAGAGTAGATCTTAACAGGTCTCCACCTTAATACTCCTAACAGGGTAGATCGTCATAAGTGATCAAATTGTAAGCCTTAAGTGGCTCCCTTCCATTTTGTAGATAGTGAAGTTTTGTTGGTGCCATCCCCACCGCATTTTTTACTTCCTAACAAGATTTTTCTGCAATACCATATCTTGTGTTATGTATTTATCATTTTCATGAATGTTTCTATGATTGTTGAAAACTATTAAAGACTGTGAACAAACAATACATACATAAGAAAGAATACCAGTAATGGTTGGTAATACAGAATTGAATGATTACTAATGATGAATTGTAAAAAGTGATAAAAGTTTTGGAGGTATTGATTCACCCCTCCCCTCTCAGTACTACTTCCCATTAATTCCAACAATTGGTATCAGAGCTTAGTCTCTTCTTGGAAATCTTAAAGTCTTAAGAGAAAAGATCATACAATGCAGAAGTACAAACTTGATAAGAATATTGAGAACAAAAACCTTGAGATACAGATGTTCTATGAATAGTATAAAGAAGCAAGAATCAAGATGAGAGAGTTGCTAGATGAGAGAAAAGGTATGGCTACCCAGAATAATGAAAAAGACTATCAAGAAGAAGAGATTACAGATTTCTTTGAATCTTCAGGATCAAATGCAAGTAATACATCAGATACATCAGAAGAGAACATCAAAAATCTAAAGGAAATCAATCAACATCTGATAGAGAAAATAAAAATGCCTCAAATCGGTCAAGAGACCCAGATGGTAAGAATGATTGATGTGATGAGTTCTACCAGACAAGCTGAAACAAAAAGAAAACTTGTTATTGATGACAGAAGGAAGATTTTAGAGAAACTACAAGAAAAGGAAATGGAAATTCAAAGACATGTTGAGCATCACCATGATCTCACAAATCAAATTATCCTTATGCTTCAAGAAGAAAGCAGAATAAATGTGGAACTCACTGAGAGAATATAGATTATTGGTGAACTAAGAGAAGAAAATGAAAAGATAAAGCATGAGGTTAGAATTCAGCAACAACATAATGAGATTATCAGAAAGGTTGAAGAAAGCAATAAAAGAATGGATGATTTTCTTGAAGGACAACGAAGATTCAATAACAACAACGGTATAGGCTTTACCAAAAATGGAGAATCATCAAACCCAAAGAATGTCTATGAGAATCCAAGACCAAGAAAGCTGACATGCAAGCACTGTGGAAAGCAAGGGCACACATCAAATGTATGCAAAGGTAAAATTAAATGTACTCCTAAATCTACACCTACATCTTCATTCATAGGATTTTGTTATAAATGTAACAAGAAAGGACATAAGGCTCATGAATGCAAGAGCAAGATAGAACAACCAAATAAGGAAACCTACATGGACAAACACTGTCCTACATGCAAGATGAATGGGTACACATCTAAAGAATGGTGGAAAAAGAAGAAGAAAGAATGGAAGCCAAAAGGTAAAGAAGTTCCTTATCAACCAAAGAGAATCGGTAATCAATATGTATGGGATTACAACACCTGGACAAACTATACAACATGTGGCAGATATGGTCACATTGCTGCAAACTACATGAGAGCATGGACCAAAAGGTCTAGAGGCTAGTCAAACCCTGGAATGGTATGCTTACACTGTAATAAAGTTGGTCATCTCAAGAAAGATTGCAAGGACCGATTGATAGAAACAAGCACATATCCCAATGGAAACACCATTGAAGATATCCGGAGGGCAAGAGACAAAATATGGAGAAAAGATTCAAGCAATGATGAAGCTAGACCAAGCAATGCAAATGGTGACACCCCATCTAATGGATCTGGTGACACCACCAACCCCACTTGAGCTGAACAAGTATGGAACTGCACTATACCAAGTTATATTTTGCATTAGTTCCATTATAAAAATCGATAGATAGACAAAAATCTGCATGAACCAAAGATGCATATTACTTTACTTATTACAAATCTAAGAATGCAACACCGTCGATAAACATTTACTGAAAATCATCGGTGAACATAATAATGAGTTGTTTACACTTATCAGAAATTGTCAGTCAACTAGTAAGAATGCCAAATTGCAAATGTAACCCAACGCCCGTCGGTAAGAAAGCAAAGTTTGAAAGTTATCATGAATGAATACTGATATCCGTCGATAAAACTGAAATGGTTAACAACTACCCAAAGCATCATGTCTTCACCGACGATGATTTGAAATGTCCTCCCGATGAAACCCGTCTTCATTTCTTGACGAGTCATTGAGAATTTAATGCAAAGACTTAGGACAAAAATTCTATTCAGCACAACAGCAAATAGATCTTTCATCACTATTGTGAATTGAAGTAAGTACCAAAGGCACCGAAAGATCTCTGTCATTATTTTATCATGAAAGCCCTAATTTTGAAGATACCTTAAAAACTTGAAATACAATGGCAACCACCTCAAGAACTGCTAAGATGAAGAATGAGAAGAGGAATATGGTAAAAACTGATCAAGAATAGTACATGTGTAGAGCCAAATTATAAAATCTGCCCAGAAATTGCATCAAAACCCGATGAAGCCAGCACATTTTCAAAAATTCCATGTAGGGTTTTTCTCATAGAAGATGTTAGGTCTTATATTCACTGCAAGATTGCAGAGATAGGTGATCTTGAAATGGATGAAGCTTTTAAGAAGTTGTGTGATGCCAAAGGAAAACTAAAGGAAGAGCACAAACACTTGGAGGTCAAATGGTTAACCAATGCCCTACATTTCCCAAGGGAATTCAAAATAGAATGGATAAGGTTATTCTTGAGTAGGATGCATGACAACAAGCTATAGCTAGACCAACCCAAGAAAATAACCAAGGATGTTCTTCACGCTGTCACTGGTTATCCAATAACTGACAAGCCTAGGGAACACAAGCATCCATCCATGAAAGACACCAATGCAGAAGGAGATAACAAAGGTCTCAAAGTGAACACAATCACCGATGAAGAGCTAAAATTTGGTGCATGTGTTATTGGGTATAAAATATTTTAGGCTAGCAGACTGAACAACATTTCTGCAATAGCAGTAAGCACAGCTTACAAGATAGTAACAAAAGGAATTTAGATGGTTTTGTGTGAGATCCTATTAAAACAACTTGATGAGAACATGATCAAAATCAGGTCTGCAAAGACCAACACATGTAAGTTTGGATCACTTATCATGTGTACATTTTTCTATTTTCAAGAATACTTTCCTTTAGTAGGAAAAGTTGTATGGGACACTACCAAACCGGTAACCCAATAGATTAGTGAACTAATTAAGTCACTAGGAGACAACTTTGAGTATGTTATGTCTGCATACTTCCTTGAGTTCAAGGAAAAGATGATGGAAAGAACTAGGATTCCTGAACAGCTAGTTGAAAAACATAAAGATGAGATATGTTTTATGGAAGACACGGATTACACACATATCAAACTAGTTGTACCAAGAATAGCTTGGTTAGCACCATTAGACTATGAGATCAATATTGATCAAGCTACAAGTGTAATTGAGGCACTGATTAATGAGCCCATTGATAAGAAACAACCAAGGTTTGGAACATATGAAGAGGCCAAATGTAAGATAAAACAAGGCCTAGAAGTCAAGAAAACTATAAACAAAAAGGATAAAATGGTTAAGAATCTCAAGAAGATTCTATCGGTTATAGAGGAAGAATAGGATCAACAAGAGGAACTGATGAACAGGGCACCATCGATGAAGAACAAGAAGAAAATAAATCAAATACAGAGGTGACTAAATCTGATACACCTCCATCTCCATCTACTGCAAAGAAGCAAAGGACAAGGAGTCAAACTATTGCAACCGATACCACACCACTTAAGAAAGGTCAAGTAAGGACCTATATCAGGAAGAAGCCAGCTAAAATAACTAGACAATAAACTGTCAAAACCACACCACCAAAGAAGAGGAAAAGGTTGGTTAGGACAAAGGCTAACTTGGATGACACTAAAGATGATGAGCCTGATGTAGTGAAGAAGAAATTTAGAAATCAAACGGTTGATGAAGCTGCCAAATCTATTGCTACACATGGCACAATGATTGATAAAAAGATCAGACAATGGGATACACTAAACCCAGAGGATTAGAATAAAATATAAGAGGCAGTCATAAAATCAATGATCAAGAACAAGTATGCACATGAAAAATTTGTAAATCAAATACCTAATGAGCTAGGTAAAAGGGTATACCAATAGTGGTCATATGCCCTGCAAACAGAGAGAGAAGCAAGAGAAAGGGTACTTGTGAGACTGATGCCTCCTGAATCCAAATTTGAAGAGATAAAAGAAGTACAAAAGAAACACTCAAGTAAGTTTGTAGCCAAAATAAGGGCATACAAAGTACTAGAGAACAAGTTTATAGAACTGGATTCAATGATAGAAACTAAATGGAGACAACTCCTGGATCTACTGGCAGAGTCAACAAGTGGTGAGAAACAATTACTTCTCAAAAACACACCTCATAGAGAGGAGGAGTTAGAAAATTCAAGTCCTCAGTATATTGCTCTGGACAATACTAAAAGTGATAATTAGCCTATTAACGCAGACACAGTCATGGATGATAATATCCAAGATATCACTAACTATGACTCTGACAATGATCTGAAGAAGAAAGATGATGTAATATTTATCAGAATTAAGGATCAAGAATAGAAACAAAGCTTGAAGACATCAGATCATACAATAACTGGTGTTACTGATGAGATAGTACAAGACACTTCAGTCTTGAACTCAAAAGTACAAGACCCTACAGAAGATACACAAAAAGATGAGGATGTCACTACTGACAAGGCTCAAACTGATGAGTAAGACACCAATATTGACAAATCCCAAGCTACAACTCAAAGTAACATGCATGTCTTAATAAAGGCAATAAACATACTAGAGGGAAATGAAGGATCAAATGAAAAGGAAACAAGCACACCCAAGGACAAGGGTGATGGAGAAGCCAAAGAAACAACAGATACAACTACAGAGCAAGCTGCAACCGATGATCAAAAAGATATTTCTACTAATCATAATAAGGAAGAAAATCAAAAGAAAACAGGGGACAAACCAACATAGAAAGGTGAAGAAGGAAAGAAGGATGAGCTGGAGAAGAAATTAGGAGCACATTCTGCAGAAACACCCAAGGTTAATGAAGAGACATTTTCACATAACCAACAGGTGCCCATTGAGCACAAGACACAAGATGCATCCTCTACAAAACCTTCACCAAGTAATTTAGAGAAAACAAATGAACTAGATATGGTAGTTCATACATCTGCATCCCCTCAAATCTCAAAGAAGAAGAAAGGAAGGAATAAGAATCCAGTAACTCTAGATGAAATCATTGAGATTCCAGTCTATGATCCAAGAACATTGGATCTAGCTACATTGAAAAAATATGCTAATCTTTGTGAAAGAAAATCTATTCAAGACAAACTGAAGAGAGCAGCAAAGGAGGCCAAGGTACTAGAAGTAGCAAGAAATATACTTCAATAGATTGTACTTGCCATAAATATTGATATAAATATTGTACCTGACATAAATATTGATCAACTGGTCATACTCATAGATGCAATAACATCTCATAATACTGATGCTGAGAAGGTTATGGAAGAGAGACTTGAACAAAAGTATGAGTTCAAGCTAGCCGAGAAAATAAGCCAAGAAGTGACACTGAAAAAGGTCAAGCTATCTGAAATGGTAAGTACAATTGATCCAATTTTATAAGAAGCTCTTACCTTAATAAATAAAATGTGCACTTTAGATCAACTCACTCAGGAGTATACCAACAAGATAGAAAAAATAGATGTTGATCTTAAGTCCAGTGCACAGAGTCTAGCCAACACAGAAGAAGCAATTAAATTGCACAATGAACAAATCATACATGCTAGAAAACAGAGACAGGACATACAGTTTGTAGAGATGAAGTACAAAGATGAGGTAAATGAGCTCCAAGTTAAGCTCTTACCAACACTTGCACTCCTGCAACAACATATGACACATGCAAAAATCCTAATTACCACCCTAGAAATGTCTGTTCTCGACAACATTTATGATATGTACGCAAGGCTAGAGCTGCAACACATGGCACTAGAACAGTTGAAAGAACAATGGGAGAAATTTCTTGAACATATCAAAACAACCCATTCTAACATATTTGACACATTGTAAGTTGCACATTTTTGTCACAATTTTGGCATTTTATAAGTTGTACATTTTTGTCATCAGTATCAAAGAAAGGGGGAATTTGATATGTTCACTCACCTCAGTTAAAAGGAGGAAATCATATGTATAGTAAAAGAAAGGGGAAATAATGTACATATAGAGAACATGTACATATACATATACTATACAGGTGCACATAGTTAGGGGGAGTCATATTATGACAAGGATATAAACATGGTGTATACATACTAAAAGAGTTTAGTATTATGTACATATCAGTTTTTGATACTAGTGTCAAAGGGGGAGATTGAAGGCATTATATTTTTCCATTAGTATACTTTGAGAAAAACATGATCTGCACCATTGGTTTACTCTACACCGACAGACAGGGCACAGCACTATCCGACGCCAAGGTTACCCAATGAAAAAAAGGTAAAAGAAATTTGACGAGTAACAACAGTGCTACCTGACAGAATAGAAAAGAGAGGAACCTGACAAATATAGGGAACCTGATGAACAATTCAGTCAAGGAACGCCGACAGACTTCAAGTTCAAACTGATGACCAAGAACCGATAGTCAGTTACATCCCACAAAAAGTGGATCTAACTTTCCACGTCAGATAAATCACTGAAGTTGTATTTATAGCTTCTTGATTTTATTTTAAATCCATTATTTATGGAGGAAGCAATGTAACTATTATTGTTTTAACTTGTTTTACTATTTTAAAACATGAAAACTAAAGATCAAGGTCCAGTTGTAAACCTTGGATCTAAGAGTTAACATTGTAAGAGTGAATTCTAAGATAGGTCAAATACTTGTATAAATAGGTGCTCAATCCATTGAAAATAGTTGTTGATCAATGAAGATAGTAGCCACAGAGAGAAACTAGTGACCAAACAGAGAATTCATGCAGAAGGACACAAACAGAATCAAATCAATTTTGAAGAACAGAATAGAGGCTATCGAGAAATAGAGAAAAGGTATTCATAAATCACTTAAGGTGATATTATTATTGTAAGAGATTTAATGAATCTGTAAATCAGCAATAGTAGATTACATACAGTCAGGTCAACATTTTTACTCATTCTAACAAGTGTAGTGCACTAATGAAATCCTTTTAAGGAAGGTGGGCTTAATCGTCCTATTATAAATATCATAACTGACTGCACACTTAAATTAGTGTTGCTAAAGCTCCTAACAAAGTAGATCTTAACAGGTCTCCACCTTAATACTCCTAACAGGGTAGATCATCAGAAGTGATCAAATTGTAAGCCTTAACTGACTTCCTTCCATTCTGCAGATAGTGAAGTTTTGTGGGTGCCATCCCCACCGTAGTTTTTACTTCCTAACAAGAGTTTTCTGCAATATCATATCTTGTGTTATGTGTTTATAATTTTTATGAATGTTTCTATGACTGTTGAAAACTATTAAAGACTGTGAACAAACAATACATACATAAGAAAGAATACCAGTAATGGTTGGTAATACAGAATTGAATGATTACTAATAATGAATTTAAAAAAGTGTTAAAATTTTTAGAGGTACTGATTCACCCCTCTCCTCTCAGTACTACTTCCCATTAATTCCAACAGTCACAACGTGTATCACACCTCTGGTGATCTTTTTTGGCTCATCCAGCCACATTTTTTGGTCATGCACTCTGCTCAACACTATCCAAATCCATTCAGTCTAGAACTCCCTCAGGAACATTAGGGCACATGTCAGCCCTTTGACCTCAATGTGTTTGTGTTCCTCCTTGATGGTTCTTCCTCTACAAATATTCTTGTAAGATTGATCGACCTCAAGATCTCCTATCTCGACGATCTTGCAATGTATGTATGAGCAGATGTCTTCAATCAGTAAAACCCTAGGTGGAATGTCAGAGAAACCACCAGCATCGTCGGGTTGTGAAGCAACCTCTAGACAGATTTTGTACTTAGGTTCTTCACAAGTGGAGTTCTTGATCATATTAACCTTCTTCTCTTTGGTATTCTTGATCTTGGAAACTCAAGAAGTGGATGCCATCATTTCTGAGAATTTAGGACTATTTCCATAAAATAATCAGTGAGCTCAGTGATGTTACTTACTTAACCTTCTTAAACTTGTTGTTGTTCAGAATCTGAATGTCATGAATCTGCTAGTTAATTGCTTCTTCAATCTGGTCTCTCTGCTCTCTGCTTCGCTCTTCATCTTTGCTCTAAATTGCTAGTGAATGAAGATGAAGTCTCCATCATCATTTTATAGAAGGTGCCCTAAGTGGTGTAATTAATGCTCTACCCACTTGTTGGGTGTCAAAGACAGAGTCACTCAGTTGACATGCCAACTTTATTTTTGATGAAAACACGATGCTCGGGGCAAGTGTCAACTCATTTAAATTTTCACTTATTTACCGACGGATCTCATTATATGGTGAAGACAACATTGTCTTTTGATTACCAAAAAGTCTCAAGTTACATTGATTAACTTGGTTTTCATATGTACACTAACGATTCTCGGTAAGTATTGACAACTTATCTTTGTAAGTACACTGAAGCTTTTCAGTATGCTTTAACCGATGAGATTGAATTTATAGAATCATAACAAGTAATACCATAGTGCATATTTAATCATGCTAATTTGGCTTTTTTAACTATGTATAATGGAACTGATGTAAAGTATAACTTAGTATAGTGCAGTTCCATACTTACTTGTTCATCTTAGATGTGGGTGGTGATGTCACCAAATCCATTGGATAAGATGTCACCAATTGCATTGCTTGGTCTAGCATCATCAGTGTTTGTAGCTTTCCTCCACATTTTTTTTCTCATCTTCCTGATGTCTTCAATGGTATTTCCATTGGTAAAGGTGCTTGTCTCTGTCACTCAGTCTCTGCAGTCTTTACTTAGATGACCAACTTTATGATGGTGTAAGCATGCCATTCTGGGGTTAGTCCAGCTCCTAGACTTTCTCATGCAGTTTGCAGTTATGTGTCATTATCTACCACATGCTATGAAGTTTTTCCATGTATTGTAATCCCAAACATATGAGTTACCAACTCTTTTCAGTTGATAAGCATTTTCTTGATCTTTAGGCTTCTGTGCTTTCTTTTTATTCTTCCTGCATTCAAGAGATGTGGGCCCATGCATTTTGCAAGTAGGACAATATTTTTCCATATAGGTTTCCTTCTTTGGTTGTTTCACCTCAGACTTACATTCATATGCTTTATGTCCTTTCTTGTTGCATTTATAACAATTTCCTATGAATGAAGATGTGGATTTAGGAATACCTTTTATTTTTCTCCTCCAAACATTTGATGTGTGGCCTGGTTTTCCACAGTGATTGCATGACTACTTTCTTGCTCTTGGATTTGTGTAGACATTCTTTAGATCAGCATGGTGTGGTAATTCTCCATTCTCGGTATACCCTAGTCTGGTATTGTTGTTGACTCTTCTTTGTCCATCCAAAAAATCATCCATCCTTTTGGTGCTTTCTTCAACTCTCTTGATCATGTCATTGTGTGGTTGTTGAATTCTTACTTCATGCTTCAGTCTTTCATTTTATTCTCTTAGCTCACCAATAGCTTCCGGTTTTCCATTCAATTCTAAGTTCATTCAGTTTTCATCTTGACTCATAAGAATAATCTGATTGGTGATCTCATGATGATTTTTAGTAAGTCTTTGTATTTATGACTCTTTCTCTTGTACCTTTTCATTGATCTTCTTCCCGTCATCAATAGCCAGTGTTCTTTCTTGTTCATCTTGTCTAGCATTGTTCATAACTTCAATCATTCTTACCATCTATGTCTCTTGACCGATTTGTAGTGATTTCACTTGTCCAGACATATGTTGATTGATTTCATTTAGGCTTGTAATGCTTCCTTCAGATGTGTCTGATGTATTGCAAGATGTAGATCCTGATGACTCAAATAAATCAGGTATCTCTTCTTCATGATAGTCTGATTCATTACAGTGAGATGTCATTACCTTTCTTTCATCCAGTAGTTGTCTCATCTTGATTCTATCTTCTTTATATTGCTCATAGAAGATTTGCATCTCTAACTTCTGATTCTCAATACTCTTGTCTATCTTGTACCTTTCCATTGTATGATTATTTCTCTTAAGTCTTTAAACTTTTCCAAATAAGAGACTTACATCTGATACCAATTGTTGGAAATAATGGAATGGTGTGTACTGAGAGGGGAGGGGTGAATCGATACCCATAAAAATGTTATCACTTAACCTTAATCCTTTTTGTAATCAATTGTATTACCAACCATATATGCTATTCTATCTTTGTGTATGTTATATCAAATCATAAACTCAATTAGCATGTAACACATTCATAGAAACATTCATGAAATCTAATGAAACATGACACAAGATTTGGTAAAGCTGAAAACCCCTGTTAGAAGGTAAAAACTGCAAAGGGGATGATACCCACAAAGCTTCACTATCTGCAGAATTGAAGGGGCCGGTTAAGGCTTACAATTTTGATCACTTCTGATGATCTATCCTGTTAGGAGTATCATGTAGAGACTAGTTAAGGTCTACTCTGTTAAGAGCTTTAGCAACACTGTTTAGTGTGCACTCAGTTAAGATATTTACAAAGGATTGTTAAATCCACCTTTCTCAAGGATTTCTTGTATTTGCTACACTTGTTAGAATGTAGTCAAAAATATTCATTGACCTAAGTATATGCAATCTAGACTTTCTGATTATAGATCTATTAAAGATTACATGTATAATTATCACCTATAGTGATTGATCAATACCTATGTTCTGCTCGGTAGCCTTGAATCTGGTTCTTGATAACCTATTTCATTTTTTGTTGTTCTTCTGCATAAAACTCTTAGTCTGATCCATAGATGTGTTTTTCAGCTACTATCATCATCACACACATGTTCTAATTGATTACATATCTATTTATACAATGAGTTTGACCTAAATTGAGTTTCACCTATTACAATGATAACTCTATGATTGAAGGTTTACAACTTGACCTTAATCTCCTAGTTTGCATGTTTTCAATCAGTTTGACTGATTAAAAAATTACAATTACATTTCTTATCCCTCAAGAAATGGATTTAAAGCTAATCAAAAAGCTAAATATAAAACAAAAGTGTTTTATTTGACGTGGAATTCAGATCCACATTTCTCAGAATTCATAACTGTCTCTCGGTAGACTGGTGCTCGGGTTTCTCTATACTCTACCGGGTTCCTCTGTCGGGTTCCTCTTGTAACATTTTCGGGTTGCACTAGTAAACTGTGTCGTCAGGTTCCCTTGTGAACTCGTCTGATGGGTTGCACTAAAAATTGTCTTTTGGTGTTGGTGTTACCGATGATTTAAAAACTATTTTCCTTTGCATACTAATTGCAAAATACGTGTTCAATGCATGCATTTTTAAATTATTCATGTGTGCACGATATATATATTTATTCAAGTGTTTGAATTTTACATTTTTTATTCAAATTATATTTACAGAAAATTATATATGCATGTGTTCAGGTGTGGATAGAAAAATTATGTATGGTTGTAAGAGGATAAAAAAGATGTGTTCTTTGCCTTCAGTTATGAGTACGAATTGTTGCAATTGGATGTTGAACACTAGGGACTACTCATTCTTTTTTTGTCATTGCATTGCTGACAATTATAAGGAATGCATCAATCAGGACCATGGATATGTAGGTGCATGGAATCTAGTGCCACTATTTGTTGTTGATACATTTGATAGAGATGAAGATGAAAACTTTGATGATGTTCCTTTGATTTCTATTGATTATGATCATATCTCGGGATTGCTCAAAATTGGTAAGTATATATTTTACATTATATGGTCCATTGAGTTGCATGTATAGATAGATAGATCTATAGATTGAACTAAGTAAATTTTAAGATCTCACATGTATATATAAATTTATTGTGCAGGAGATGTCTTTGTTGTTTTTTCTAAGAGTGGAAATGTAGAAGGAGTTGGTTATTATTTATTGTGTTGTACTACAGAGAGGATGAAGTTACTTGAACTTGAAGAAAGTGATGAAATTTTGTTCCCCGTAGGTTTGTATGCTTTACATCAATACATTGAACTCATTTTGTAAATTTAAAATTTCAACCTTTTAACATAATTCAAATTTATTTTGTTTAAATTTATATTGTTAAAATTTGTGACCTGCAGGTTCAATTGTTTTAGAGGGAACATATTTCAAGAAAATCAAAGTAATTCAACATGTATTCACTTTGTTGATTACCAACCAGACAATGAGGTGTTTCAATATAGCCACCTAGTACTTGTCACCTCCCTTTGTCTCTATACAGTTAAATCTCAACGTGGATGTCGTAAGTGGAGACTAGATAGTGAGGATCATGAGAGAATATTACATGTTCTCCATGAAAGGTATGAACCACTTGATTTGGTCTAAAAATTATAATATGTATACCTATTTCATGTGTTAGGACCTAATTGATATCTCTAGATTAAATGGACTATACTTTTTTGATATATTTAAACATATGATGAACTATAATTTGATGATATATAATGGACCTATTTGATGGTTCAATAGTTTTAATATATAGCATTGTATGTATGCTTTTACATATATGATTGTATACATATAGTTTTATATGTATGCTTTGATTGTTCAATGATTTTTATAGATTTCTTATTAGTTAAAGATCCCCTTAAGACATTAGTTTGAATACTAAAACATGATGAAATTAGTTAGATTACTTATGACATGTTAGTTCTAGAATGAGTTAGAATACTTATTGTCAATGATTTTAATATATTTTTATGTATTTTATGTACTTGAAATATATTACTTGATTAATAATGTGATACTTGATGTACATGTATACACAATCCCCTTAAGACATTAGTTAGATTACTTATGACATTAGTGAACACTAAATCCTGATGATATTACTTATATTACTTATATTCCATTAGTTACATATTAACTTGTTATTTTTTATGATATTAATTAGATCCCTTTAAGACATCCCCTTAAGACATTTGTTAGATTACTAATGATATTAGTTAGATTACTTATGTATGCTTTTATGTACTTGAAATATATTACTTGATTAATTTAACTAGAATCAAATCATATATGTATAACCATCCCCTTAAGACCACATTATCAAATCAAATGAAACCATCTAATCAAATCATCTTATCAAATCATATCATCTAATCAAATCAAATCATCTAATCAAATGAAACCATCTAATCAAATCATATCATCTAATTAAATGAAACCATCCAATCAAATCATCTAATCAAATGAAACCATCTATGTGTATTCTCATCTAATCAAATCAAATCTCAAACACATAAACATAAACACACACATGTATAAATCATCATGAACCCCATCATAAATCTATATGATGTCAAATCATAAATCATATAGATATTTGTCAATCATAAATGTTTAACACATAAATTGTCGATGTCTAGAGGTCTTGATAGCATATAAATATATGTCTCGAATCATAAACTAAAAATGTCAAACATATAATAATGACATATATAATGAGTCTCAAATCAAAGATCTGTGCAACATGTCCTAAACTAGGGATTCATCCAGGTCCATGTGAATAGAGCGACCCTCTGACCGACCGCCATGAGCATCCTCTGGTTATGAAGAAACAACTGACCACTGCGAATATAAATGCATGTATATAATAATAATGTAAAATACTTGAAATCTATAAATGCACGTTTAAAATTACATATATTTAAAACTTATCCAACCACTAGTATGTGTCACATCTATTGAATCTCTCTTATGAAGATGCTCCAATGATTAGGATGGAATTGGGAAATACTGAAATCTAATTTTTCAGTATTTCTATGTCTTAGTAAACTGCATTTTTTAAGGTCTTCGGGACATTTCTGGGCTTGTCTGCAACCGTGATTTTTTTTCCTATTTTTGGGTCTACAATTTTAGATTATCTTTCCAACGAAGTAAGCGGTTCACAAATCAGACCTAGGACAAGAAAGTTATGCCTTCTCCAAGTAGGCCTAAATTTTAATAAAGTTTTTTTGAAATTTTTGTTAGTTTTAATAAGTTTATTTGTAATAAACATTATGATGACTCTTCATTTCATTTTCAAGGTATTCTAGTGACCCTTGGGATCCATCATATTTGTATAAACTCCAATTTTGAATAGAATGGATTACTTTTTGGCTTGCAATTATGTTTTGTCTTCTGGTTTTTATATTGAACTTGACAATACCGCAGGTATCACACCAGGTATTGTAATCTAATTCATAAATCAGACCGGTGGTATCAGAGCGGGAATGCTCCTTTATGCCAATTTACACAAGGCTCTCCTACCAATTATTAGGATTGGATACATGCGATTTGTCACAATATCCACCTTTGAGGTGCACACGATCGAAGATGTCAGACGATGTAGTTAAGCAATGAGAGGAGATGATGAGTCAATTTTCACTCCTATAGAATCAACAACCCTCTGGATCAAGAAAAACATTTCATGGAAATACCCCTTTCAAAGTGTAGGTAAATTTTGACATCCCAATTTTTGAAGGAAAAGTCGATGCTAAAGTTGTTGATAACTGGATATCAAAATTGGATAGATGCTTTTATGTAAATAATTTCTCAGATGCAGAAAAAATAACATTTTCTCTCCTCAAAGCTGAAACCCATGTGAAATGTGTCTGGGAAGCCAAATTAGCAAATAAATAACATGAATTATCTGATGAAAATGGCTTGGAAATATCTCTTGATAACAAGCCCACGCGGGGAGAATTTGTGGAATACATAAAAGAAGCATACTTTCCTGGGGATGTATATGAATAGAAATACATAGAATGATAGATGCTTTGACAGAAGATGGATCAGTCTGTGCAAGATTACAACAACACATTCCATTCACTTTCAACAGAACTTGGTATTCAGGATTCAGAGAAGCATCAAATTCTAAAATATCGTAGTGGACTTCACAGGTATATTCAAACAAAGATGGAATTTTTGAATATTGAGACATTGGCAATTGCCTATAAATATGCTACGAAAATTGAAGAGAAATTCAAGCAGAAAGGGAAGAGGGACTACTTTGCAAATAGTAAGCCAAGGGTTGAAGGTGACAATAAATCTGCAGGAAAACAAGTGACCAAGGAACCTCACTCAAACTCACCTAAGAACACATGGTGGGCTGCAAAAAAGACATAGGAAAATAAATGGATGTGGTGTGAGATGCATAAGTCCCCAATCCATAATTCAAAGGATTGTCGAAGTTTCAAAAATATCATGATAGAAATACGAGGAGAGGAAGTTGAATCTGAATCATCACCAATAGATCCTTCTGAGAAAAAGGAGAACAATTCTGTCAGAGAAGCACACCCATATGTCATAGTTGCAATTGCTAAAGTAATGCATCGTGAAGATGAACAAAGACTTTTTCATTCACAGATGTGGGTTGATGGAAAGCCTCTACATTTTATTGTTGACAGTGGGAGCCAAAAGAATTTTATATGTAGGGAGCCAGTCAAAATATTGAATTTGAAAGTGACAAGACACCCACAACCATACTCTATGGGATGGGTAAACGAGGGACAAGATATTCAAATAAATCAACAGTGTCGTCTTCCATATTCAATCAAGCCTTTCAAGGATGAAGTGGTATGTGATGTAGCACTGCTAGATGTATGTGATGTCTTGTTGGGGCAACCTTACATGTATCAGAGGCATGGAGTGTATGAATCCAGACCATGTAGTGTTACAATAAATCTTGGTGGGAAGAGATATCAAAAACCAGAGGTATGTCCAACACAAACTGCTTCTCTAATTAGTGCTAAACAATGTAAACGTTTCATTTCTCAAACTAGAGCTTTTGTTCTTCTCATGGTTTTCCCTGAACAAACAAAGTCAGTTGTCCTTAATACACATGCTAAGGTAGCCATAACAAAAAATCAACAAATTAGATGGATAAAATTTTGAAAGAATATCGTAGTGTGTTTAAATCACCGGTGGGAGTTCCAACACACTATCAAGTAAAGCACTCTACTAATTTAATCCCAGGCACACCACTGCCACATGAGCCAATATATAGAAGGTCAGTTTTGGAAAATGATGAAATCAAGAGACAAATTCAAGAGTTGATTCAGAAAGGACATATTCGTCCAAGTGCTTCACCCTGTGGCAGTCCAATTGTCCTTGCTAAAAAGAAAGATGGGCCATGGAGACTTTGTATTGATTATAGGGCATTGAACAAAACCACTGTGAAAAATAGATATCCAATCTCTCGAAATTGATGATTTATTTGACCAACTTAGAGGAGCTAAGTTCTTTACAAAAATTGACTTGAAATCTAGATATCACCAAGTAATAATTGATCCAGCAGATGTGTGGAAGACTGCATTTAAATCTAAGGAAGGTTTGTTTGAATGGTTGGTTATGCCTTTTGGCCTAACAAATACCCCAGCAACATTTATCAGGATGATGAATGATGTTCTTAAACCGTTCATTGATTCTTTTATGGTTGTTTATTTGGATGACATACTCATATTTAGCAAGACTTGGTATGGGAATTTGCAGTATGTTGAATAAGTGCTTTCAACTCTGCAACAACATAAACTTTATGCCAACATTGAGAAGTGCTATTTTGGTATGCAGAGTATTCAATACTTAGGGTATATCATTGATACTAAGGGTGTTCATGTTGACCTAGTAAAGATTCAAATAATCATAGATCGACCATCTCCTAAAACTTTCACAGAGCTCTGCAGCTTCTTGGGCTTAGCCAACTTCTATCGCAGATTTTTTTTGGTTTCTCACATGCATCATGGTCTCTCAATCAATCACTAAGGGATAGAGCACAAGAAAAATTTCAGTGGATAGAGTAAAAGCAACAAGCATTTGAAGAGTTAAAGAAAATATTATGCTCAACACCAGTACTAGTCCTCCCAGATCTGCAACAATCATTCGAGATAGAAACTGATGCATCTGATTATGCTCTTGGTGAAATACGCACACAACATGGGCATCTTGTTTCCTATCATAGTGAAACTTTTTATGATAAAGTACATAGGTACCCCACCTATGACAAGGAGTTGTATGCTATTGTTTAGGCTTGCAAAAAATGGAAACATTATATACTGGGAAAGGAAACTATTATACATACAGACCATAAACCTCTTCAATTCTTGCAAACACAAGGGAAGTTGTAGAATGACATACATCAAAGGTGGTCAGCTTATGTACAACAATTTCACCTCAACATTCATCATAAAAAAGGAAGCAATAACAAAGTGGAAATTTTTTTGAGTAGGCCTCCAATTGTAGGTTTGACAATGGTGTTGGATTCATGTGTTTATCAATCATCCACATGGAAACAACTATATGGTATTGACCCTGATTTTTCTAACATCTATAGTAATTTGGTAGAAGGAAAGTGTGTCTCTGATTTTCACTTACAGGATGGGTTGCTTTTTCATGTTGATCATATATGTGTACCCACTGAGGAATGAAAGAAAATGATATGGTAATATCACTACATCTATGTTGCAGGACATTTTGGTATTGATGAGACTACTGCTATCTTTCAAAAGTATTTCTATTGGCCAAAAATGAAGCAAGATATAATTTCATATATACAAGCTTGTGTAGCCTGTGCGATTGCAAAGCCAACAAACCATAAGTTGGGTCTATACTTACCCATTACCTATTCCTGATAAGCCATGGCAGTCTATTTCAATGGATTTTATGTCTGGGCTTCCAACTACCAGGCGGAGGCATGATTGTGTGTATGGTGTGGTAGATAGGTTTTCTAAAATGGCTATCATGCTAGCATGTAAAAATATGATTTCTGCAGAAGAGACTCTCAAGTTATTTTTTGAACATGTTTGGGTTCATTTTGGTTTTCCCAAAAGCATTGTTTCTGATAGGGATAGCAGGTTCATTAGCAAATTTTGGTCTGCACTATGGGCTAAAATGGACACAAGGTTGACAAAGTCTACAAAATTCTATCCCCAAATAGATGGGTAGACAGAAGTGGTGAATCGGATGATCATTCATATCCTACAGATGTATCATTCAAAACATCCTCGCACATGGGATGAAATATTACCCTACGTGCAACATAGCTACAACCGTGAACTCCATAGTACTATAGGGCATAGTCCATTTGAGGTTTGTCTTGGGTATCAATCATTTGCACCTATAGATGTAGCACTGCCAGTTTTGCAATCTGATAGTTTATTGAATGCTGACAAGGAGGTAGATAAAGTAAAACAATTCATTGATAACATTAGACACCTACAGCAACAAGTTCATGAGATTCTACAGCAAAGTAATCAGAAGAATAAGGAAAGGCATGATAAACATAGAACTCCTCATCACTTTCAGGTTGGTGACAAGATATGGTTACATCTTCAGAAAGAGTGCCTTCACGGACCAAACATGAAGCTTTGTCCTCTTTGTTATGGCTCGTATACTATTGTGAAGCAAGTTGGTGAGAATGCTTTTGAACTTAATTTGCCATCCTTCTTGGGCCTGCATCCAGTTTTCAATGTAGAATTGTTGAGACCCTATTTTCCTCCTTTGTTGGATATTTCCCAAGCTACTGAACACATTCAAGATGCATAATTATCTACTACTATAGTAGTCCAGTGTGACCATATTATTGAAGTCATTTTAAAGACTTTGAGAAATCAGAACATTCCTCTTTATCAGGTGGTTCGAGCTGGTCAGCATTCTCATCAAGGCAAGTGGTTAACTAAGGAACAAATTGAAGCACAATTTCCTCATTTTTTGCAGTAGATTAGTGCAATGGGGCCCATTGCCTCTCAAGGGGGGAGGAATGATCAGGATGGAATTGGGAAATACTGAAATCTAATTTTTTAGTATTTTGTCTGCAACCATGGTCTTAATTCCCTTTTTTGGGTCTACAATTTTGGATTATCTTTCCAAGGAAGTAAACGGTTCACAAATCGGACCTGGGACTATAAAATTATGCCTTCTCCAAGTAGGCCTAAATTTTAATATAGTTTTTTGAAATTTTTGGTAGTTTTAATAAGTTTATTTGTAATAAACATTATGATGACTCTTCATTTCATTTCCAAGGTATTCTAGTGACCCTTGGGATCCATCATATTTGTATAAACTCTAATTTTGAATAGAATGGATTTATTTTTGGCTTGCAATTTTGTTTTGTCTTCTGGTTTTTATATTGAACTTGACAATACTGCAGGTATCACACCAGGTATTGTGATTTGATTCATAAATCAGATCATCTGAGCCCACACTAGAGGTAGTGTGCTCTGCTCGAGCATCACAAGCATCCTTTGGCTGTGAAGCAACAAATAACCCCTGCAAATTTAGTACAACAGTTGGTTATATACATGTGCATAGTATACATTATGTAAAGTACTTGAAATATATAAATACATGTTACAAGCATATACATGCATGCTTAAACTTACATATATTTAAAACTTACCTGACCACTAGTAGGTGTCACATCTACTGAATCTCTCATATGAAGATGATTTGAGCCCACACTATAGGTAATGTGCTCTGTTAATTGTGCCTGCAAAATATTATACATTGAACAAACATCAATACACACATCTACAATTAATTGTTCACTAAAACTCCCTGAAAGGAGAAAAGAAAAATTTATATGCCTAGGTATCGGGAGTAGGAGGATCATCAGCGCGTTGCACCATTATATCATCAACAGAAACTACATCACCTACACCACCTTCAGTCCAAAACGTCTCTAGTAATGAAGAGTGTAGGGGTGTGCATAGCTGAGAGGGCAGTGTTGTAGAGTCCAAACCACCAGGATGCAATAACAAATCCATAAATGATCCAACATCAATGTCAGTGTCCACCTAACTCAACCTGTGCAACTACTCATCAAATGTGTCTAGGCCCTCAGCTGTGATGTGTATATCTCCAACCCGTATGCCTGGCTCTGCAGTTGCAAACTTGTCTGTGGGTGCAGAGTGTTGTGAACTATGTTGTGCATGACTAAATGGTGTGTCCTATGTTGGTGGAAATACAGGACCCTGTGAAGTCTGATGAAATCTCTGATTGACTATACTGGGATCCTCTGTATGTCTGCAATATAAGAATATGACTACAGAAGATCCTCCAAAAAGTAAAGTGCCACATCCAAATGACTATGATGTCTAGAAAGCGCTTGTATCTCTCCAGGTGGAGGAAGACTTGCAACTCTATATGCCTCATCATTGACCCCTACAATAGTGCTAGATGAATCCACAAAAGACAATCTAGCTCGACTTGGTCTAGTCAAAATATATATGCCTACTATATCAGAAGTGATGGAGGTGGTTGCAGAAGCAATCTCCCCTATCCTATCGACTACTCCCCTCTGGGAAGAAATGACCACTGTATCTACAGTAGCAGCCATTGTTAGTGTCACTGTCAGAGTCCTCTGCCCAACCAGTTGTCTATAAGAATGTACGACTTGATCAGCCCTATGATACTGATCACGGTTTGCAACTCTACCGCGCCCCCTGATCGTAATATTCGGGAATATATAAATATTTAGTTGACCCTGAATCCCAAACAGAACTCAGCGTACAACTGTTGGGCAAAATATAATGAAATATAGTCATTATTAGAATAATGACCATGTGCTGCAAGGAAATGGGAGTATATCATGCATGCAATCTGAGGAATCTCACACCGTGTAACCTGATACACCCACACCTTGGGTTTCCCCTCATAAAATGGGAAAACCCCTTGTTTGATGATTTCCTTAGGGACACAACTTTGGACCATCTCCAAGGAAACATCACACGAGACCTCGGCTCTCAACTCTCAAAAAATACTATCAATAACCTGTGGTGTGAAGGAAGAGTGAGATCTGAATCTAGCAGTCATATCCTCAATACAGAGATACAAATGTCTTTGTATATGTCAAGCTCAGATGTACAGATGGACTCTCTAAGGCGATCTATCTCTACCTGAGCAGTCTGAAAAATAGTCGCAAGATCAGGAGTGCAAGGTACATCCTGAGTGGTCATCTAGATGTAACATGTGAAAGCTAAGTGTTAACAATTAAGTACTTGATTACATGTTATAACTGCATCTAAAATAGAAACAAATATCTGAATATATAAAATTATACTTACATTTACAATACTAGGGGACTAGGGATTCTTAAAGAGTTCTAATAGGTCATCCTAGGTGTTTTAAAGGATCCTAATTGGTATTAATAGGTCTTATTACTCTAATTAGGTTTTAAGGGGTCCTATTAGGTCTTAAGTGATCCTATTCTAGGTCTTAAGGGTCCTAAGGTTTTTTAAAGAGTTTTATGTCACAATAGGGGTCCTAAAGGGACCTAGGCTATACTAATAATCCTAAAGGGTCCTTGGATGTACTAATTGGTATTAATAGGTCCTATTAGGTCAATTAAGTGGTCTTATTAGGTCTTAAGGGTCCTAGGATGTACTAATTGGTCTTAATAGGTCATATTAGTCATATTAGGTCTTAAGTCTAGTCTTATTACGCCTTAAGGGGTCATATTAGGTCTTAAGTGGTCCTATTCTAGGTCTTAAGGATCCTAACGCTTCTTACAAAGTTTTTGTCACAATAGGGGTTCTAAAGGGACCTAGGGTGTACTAATAGTCCTAAAGGGTCCTTCAATGCACTAATTGGTATTAATAGGTCCTATTAGGTCAAGTAAATGGTCTTATTAGGTCTTAAGGGTCCTAGGATGTACTAATTGGTCTTAATAGGTCATATTTGTCCTATTAGGTCTTAAGTCTAGTCTTATTAGGTCTTAAGAGTCCTAGGGATTCTTAAAAAGAATTCTAAAAGGTCATTTTAGGTGTTTTAAAGGGTCCTACTTGGGTTCTTAAAGAGTTTTATGTCACAATAGGGGTCCTAAAGGGTCCTAAGGTATACTAAGGGTCCTAAAGGGTCCTAGGATGTACTAATTGTCCTAAAGGGTTCTTCGACATGTACTAATTGGTATTAATAGGTCCTATTATTCTAATTAGGTCTTAAGTGGTCCTATTCTAGGTCTTACAGGTCCTAAGGGTTCTTAAAGAGTTTTATGTCACAATAGGGGTCCTAAAGGGACCTAGGGTGTACTAATAGTCCTAAAGGGTCCTTAGATGTACTAATTGGTATTAAAATAGGTCCTATTAGGTCAAGTAAGTGGTCTTATTAGGTCTTAAGGGTCCTAGAATGTACTAATTGGTCTTAATAGGTCATATTAGTCCTATTAGGTCTTAAGTCCAGTCTTATTAGGTCTTAAGGGGTCCTATTAGGTCTTAAGTGGTATTATTCTATGTCTTAAGGATCTTAAGGGTTCTTAAAGATTTTTATGTCACAATAGGGGTCCTAAAGGGACCTAGGGTGTATTAATAGTCCTAAAGGGTCCTTGGATGTACTAATTGGTATTAATAGGTCTTATTAGGTCAAGTAAGTGGTCTTATTAGGTCTTAAGCATCCTAAGGGTTCTTAAAGAGTTCTAATAGGTCATCTTAGGCACCTTAAAGGGTTTTAATTGGGTTCTTAAAGAGTTTTATGTCGCAATAGGGGTCTTAAAGGGTCCCAGGGTGTACTCATATTCCTAAAGGGTCCTAGGATGTACTAATTGGTCTTAATAGGTCATATTAGTCATATTAGGTCTTAAGTGGTCTTATTAGGTCTTAAGGGTGATGAAATTATTTTACCATTAGTACACTTAGTGAAAAACATTGACAGAGATCACCGACAGACTACAGTAATCACGGGTAGACTTCAAGTATTATCGGCGAATAGAAAGCATACCCGACAGAACACAGAGGTCATGAAAAATGCTAAGTATAGAATCGACAAGAATCACCGGTGACCAAAAGCATCACTAGCAACACAGTTCTGAGAACTAACCCGACAGAAACAGAAAAGGCATACCCGACGACAAGTTTAAGAAAGGAACACCAACGACCAAGAAAACTGACCGTCATAACCGACAGTCAATTAGAGAACCTGCAAATTGTGGATCTGATTTTTACATGACGGATAAAGAAATGTAATTCTATTTATAGAGTTTTTATTTGTTTTAAATCATAACTTGAGGGTCAAACAAGCTTTATGTAAATGTTTTAATGCATCCTAACGGATCTAAAACATATCTAACTAAAGATCGAGGTCAAGTTGTAAACCTTGGATCTAGAGTTAACTTGCGATGCATGAATCAAGAATTGAGCCTAATTTAGTATAAATAGATGTTCAAACTCAATTGTGAGTGATGAATTCATTATTGTTGATAGCCACGAAGAGCATCTAAGGAGCAGAAGGCAGAATTCATGCAAAGGTCAGAAACAAAATACATCATTTATCAAGAACACACAGAGGCTACCGACGAGCAGATAAAGGTATTATTCAATCATGGAAGGATAATTACTTATATGTAAGAAACTTTATAGGATCTGTTATCAGCAATTAAAGATTGCATATATCATCAAATCAAAGACTTATGTAATTGCATTCTAACATGTGCATCACATCTAAAATCCTTTTGTAGAAGGTGGACTTAACCGTTCTTTCCAAATCTCTTAACAGAGTGCACACTTAACAGTGTTGCTAAAGCTTCAAAGGAAGTAGATCTTAACAGGTCTCCACTGTAATACTCCTAACAGGGTAGGTCATTAGAAGTGACCAATTGTAAGCCTTAACCGGCCCCTTCTTATCTACAGATAGTGAAGTCTTGTGGGTAACAATCCC
>MU225537.1:5117973-5161730 GCA_018584345.1 Thuja plicata
CAGATAGTGAAGTCTTGTGGGTAACAATCCCCACCATAGTTTTTACTTCCTAACAGGAGTTTTCTGCGATATCATATCTTGTGTCATGTGTTATCTATTTTCATGAATGTTTTTGTTATGATTACATACTAAAAGAATTTATGATATGATTGCATATGCATAAAGAAAGATGAACAGTTAGATAAGATAATTTACAAATGGATGATTATGGGTTAATGGGCTAACCAAGAAAATTTTTAGAGGTACTGATTCACCCCTCCCCTCTCAGTACATCATCTCAATATAATTCCAACAAAGGGTCCTAGGTATTCTTACAGAGTTCTAATAGGTCATCCTAGGTGTTTTAAAGGGTCCTACTTGGGTTCTTAAAGAGTTTTATGTCACAATAGGGGTCCTAAAGGGTCCTAAGGTGTATTAAGGGGTCCTCAAATTGTCTTAAAGGGTCCTAGGATGTACTATGGAGGTCCTCCTAGGATAATATTTTAACATGTAACTATACATGAATAACATTTATACATAACTCTAGAACATATGTACATAATGGAGAGAGAGAGAGAGAGAGAGAGAGAGAGAGAGAGAGAGATTCCTAATATAACTAACTAAAAGCAATTTAAAAACAATTTTTTTTAATAATTTATATAAGATCTTAATGTTTTCTAACATTTTCTAACTTTCTACTACAGTTTCTAATGTTTTGTAAATATTTTCTAACATTTGCTAACATTCTACTACGGTTTTCTATCATTTTCTAACATTTTCTAACAGACTAAGTTACAATTTTATAACATTTGCTAACATTCTACTACAGTTTTCTAATATTTTCTAATGTATACTAAGTTACAATTTTCTAACATTTGCTAACATATTCTAACATTTATACTACGATTTTTTTAATGTTTTCTAACATTTTCTAACATACTACTACAATTTTCTAACATATTCTAACATTTCTAAGTTACAATTTTCTAATATTTTCTAACATTTTCTAACATTCTACTATGATTTTCTAACATACTACTATAATTTTCTAACATATTCTAAAATTCTACTACAATTTTCTAACATTTCTACTAACTAAAAATTATTTAAAACAAATAACTAACTAAAATATAAATATAAAACATATAATTTACAATAAAAATTGAGAAAAATGCGTGTACCTAATACTAATAACAATCAGAAGAAGTCGAAAAAGCTCGAGATGTGTTGATGTCGTACTAGACGTCAGGGGTTCGCTCTAAGCCCCGAGTCCACAAAATCTCCAACAATAAATGGTGAAAGTGAAATGGGCAGACGAAAATATATAAAAATTCGATTAAAAATGGCTTTGCGTGAAGGGGTTGTTCGCACGAAGTACCTTACGTGGGGTACTTCGCTCAAAGACCCCCCTTCGTACGAAGTAGCCCACGTAAGATACTTCGCTCGAAGTCAATTAAGCCCATCGAGCATAGAGGGTACTTCAAACGAAGGCATCAAAATTGAAATTTTTTTGGGAAGATCGATTTCCTTTGTCCCAAAAAGTGGGACACACTATTGTGATTTCACTCATTGGCATCTAGAGTCAATTGTCACCCATTGGCGATTTCCCTGGCCATCGCTTTATTCTTGACACTCTGCCTAAAGGTTTCCAACCTTATTTTATGTCCCCACATCAACTTTCTTTACTCTTGTTTTCTTTTATTAGGTCTATCATTCATCATCCCCATTGGAGTAAGGGGAGACGACGAGAGACAAAGGTTTAGTTTCCGGAGTGAATATCATTGTCTTGGTAATCTCACTCATAGAATCCTCTATAGAAGGGATTTACTGGATGACTGAGCTCAAGATAGCTTGAATTTTTTTCATCTGATTAAGGGTCTCTTGCCCTCCTTCCTTCTAACGCTGACCAAGTCCACCAGCCTCATCCAAAGTAACTCCTCAAAGATTCCTCTAAAACCTCCTCCCCAAGACTGACTTGATTGGAGAAGGGGGAGCAACCACCACATTTGTTTGTTAGTTATTAATATTTTTATGAATATTTGAAACATGAGATCACACTCTACACACGTGTGTATACACACATATACACATATATACACACATTTGTGTATATATATACACATATACACATATATACACATACACACATATACACACATGTGCATATAGATGAGTATGTATATACACATGTGTGTATATATACATACATGTATATATACTATATATACATGTATGTATATATACACACAAGAGTATATACACACATGTATATTCACACACATGTGTGTATATATACACACATATACACACGTGTGTATATACACATGTGTATATACACTCATATATATATATATATATACATGTATATATACACATGTGTATATACACAGATTTATATATACATTCTGATAGCAATATAATATTAACACAAAAACGGGAATGAATTTTCCTTCACAAAATAATACTCTCAATTCCAATTCCAATTTTCAAACCCAATTCCTAGTCCTGAGGGGGAATTGTGGAATGCTCAAAAAGGCCCAAAATTAGAATTCGCATAACCCTATTCCAATTTTTAATTTTGAAACCAAACAGGGAATTGAACATTTTAGGAATTCGGAAAGACCAATTCCCGTTCAATTCCCATTCCACCCCTCAACCAAACGGGCCCTAAAGTTAAATGGAAAGTGGCCTCAAAACAGGAAGCCACAAATTTATAGTCTAGTGTCCTACGACAAAAACAACAATCAAATTATTAAATTAACCATCATCTTGATTAATAATCTTAAATCCAATTATCTTAAGTAAATTTATTTATCTTTACAATGTAACGATAAAAGCAATTATGCTGATTTTTAATGTAAAATTTCAAGCGATCCCAAATTTTTCACATTTCAAAAATCAATAAATATTGTTAGCAGTTTTCATATCCCATGCATTCAATTGGCTGCAAAGAATTGTGGAAGAGCCATTGTTGAAGAGATACAGATGCAAATCTGTCCCTGCTATTATCGTTGGATAAACTCTAGATGTTATGCAACTTTTTCCCCCTTCTGCGAAGCTCTCCACAATTGAATGATCAACCTGTCCATCACAACTTCTACGTATTCAGTACATAAAAAATTTCCCTGTATATTGCATTTCTTGATCTAACTGAAAAATCCACAACCCACCAATACTCGCAATGAAACAATCTTCTTAGGATCTTTTATAGGAACAAAGGATCCATAGGTTGTTTTATCCAAATCTTTCAGGGTTGATGATCTGCAGGAGAAAAACAATTATTCTGAGTTCTTCATATTATAACTCCCGCATAGAGATTTTTTTTCCCATCAATCATAAAACTTATAGTAACAGTTACCTCCTCTGATCACTGCACATTAGTAGCTTCAACTTGCTGTGATGTAAAATAATGTGATAAAACACAGCAGTGTACTGAGTGAGATTCTTGGAAGCCAATACAAGCAGCCCAAATGGCCCAACAACACCCTTTTCATATTCTCCAATATTGCTACACAACTCTTGAGCAGTGGCATTTGCGTCCATCTCTTCCAACTCTGCAATTTCCATTCTCCGAAGATCGAATGAAACCTCCACATCCATCTGATAATACATAACTAATTTAGAAACAATTTATTTTCAAGATTTTTTCAGCAAAGGAAATGTTAAGAGAACGAGAGAATTCATTATTAAACTGGATAACAGTAGTTCAGCATTTCACAAAAGCAATCAGCGTGCTAGTTAAATGTTGATTAATTAAATGTTCACTGGAAAAAAAATTATATTTGTTTTTGATTAAAAAGCAGTTAGAACTAGGGGCTGAACCAAAACAGCAAACAAAGTCAGCACGAGAAGTGCCAGACTACCAGCACTAAACCATCAGCAGCACACTCCTTGAAACCTGTGGTCACTAGTTCTTGGTTTTTAATTTTCATATTTGTTAATAATTGTCTATTATTAGTATTAATTGGAATTGTATAATTTTATTAGCTTTTACAGGGCATTCATTATGTGCATAGGTATTGGTCAAAACATATTTTAAAAGGTAAATTTTGTCGTGGTCAAAACAAACAGTTAAGAAGGCAATAGAGATGATATATGAAACTTTTGCATGCATACAAATCATATTTATGATAACTAATCAAAACCCCCAAACAATAGTTATAATAACTTAAATTATATAAAAAAAATCTAAAATAATTAAGTCAAAATATAATGTACCAGTTAAGATCATAGAGTCCATAGAATGAACAGTTATTAATTGTGTACGTAGTGAGAACCTTTGTCATTCGGAACGTTTTAAGTTAAAGAGCCTGTTTATGGTGGAAGCCACCTGTACGAAAAGTTTAAACTGTTCCAGTTAAAACAAGTATCTTTCATACAGATAAGGTTCAAATTCCCAAAGTAAAATGTATGTCGGACAAAGTGAAGCAGAGATTTGACCTGCCTGAGTTATTAGGATCTTTGTTAAATAGGGCAGAACTTAAGTTACCTTCCTATGTAAGTATTTGTTCATTCAAGCCAACATTGGCTGATCCCTGGCCAAGGTTAAAATAAACCACTCTTAAGAAATGATTCTTGTCCAGAAAAATAAAGATTATGGCCATAATCTGCTGGAAATTAGTGAAAACCTTAGGATTTTTTTTATTACATAGGAGCAATTATTTTTCATTCGAAGTTATTCAAAAATGATTTAGATATGGAAGTAAAATTATAATTCTAATAGTTTTCGTATAATAGTTTATATTATATAAAAGATCTGGAAAGATTATTTCCAACCAATTTCTTGCATTTATAAAAAATAAAAAATAAAAAATCAAACAAATAAACAAATAAAGACACTTCTAAAATCATATCTTTCAACTTTTTATATAAATTTATATAAGATAGTTCACTCATAACATCAACAAAAACATATAATGTAAGATAAAATCTAACCAAGAACATAAATTAATTCCTTAATCTCACTGAAAATAGGTCCATAGCAATCCTAAAATCAATATTATCACATCTAGAAACTTTCATCAAAACCTCAAGTTCAGATGAAAGAACAGTCCAAGTAAACCAATACCTGTGCACCAGTTACCCCATAAATTTCTACAACCTCCCCACTTTTTAGAACAGTGTTATTCTTAACTGTCTTCCTTCCACGAAGAGATTCCACTTCTGCAACAGGCCATTGTATCAGGTTCATTTTTGTACTATCATCCAGCCAAATGGTCCTTGGAATCCCCTAAACATAACATCAACGAAGCAAAATAAAGTCTGAACTATCTTCAAAACATTAAATTATAGTCAAGTATTCTCTTGTAAACTTTTATTCAGATTCTGGTTTAGTGGAAAGGCCAAACATTTATCAAAGCTATAGACAGGGGAAAACCTACTTTCAAAAACACAAATAAAAGTAGTGTTCAATCAGTGAATGTGGAAAGTACCTGCAAACCAGCCCACCCTTTAACAAGGTCTTCTGACTGGCTATCAGATTCAGTGATCCATCCCCACAGAACCCTTCTGTTCTTACTCGCATCATAGAAACTCTTAGATGCATAGAACTTACCATAGTCATACCTTAAATCCAATTCATCATCCTGGCCTCCCTTATCTGGAACAAATATACCTTCATCCTCCAAATAGCTCCCCACACTATAGTAATCATACCCTCTTTCTCCCAAGCTTGCTTTCATAACATGCTTCACAGAAGACCCAACAAAACTAGTATCCAAACCCTGCTTTCCTGAAACAGGAACTGGATAAAAATCAGGGCATTCCCACATTCCTGAAGATTCAGAGAAATGTAGAGGATGTTTGGCCTTCTCCCAGTTGATAAAATCAGTGCTCTTGTACACAAGTGCCATTCCCCTGCTTTTCCCCTCCAGTGAACCAACAACAATTCTCCACTTCATATCCACAGATTCAAACCATCCAGTTGTTGGGTCCCTGAAATTTTTCCCATCCATGCCCCTATCTGGAACTATAATAGGGTTTTCAGGGATTTTAACCCATTCTGTCAAGAAAGGATCTGACAAATTTTTGGGCACTGCCATGTTCTGTACCTGTTGTGAGGCATTGGTAATTCCTGTGTAAAGAATAACAGGTTTCCCGCCTTGAAGAAAAGTAGTAGATCCAGACCAACAGCCTCCTATATCATACCATTCACTAGGCACAAATGCTGCATCTAATGACCTCCAGTTCACCAGATCCTCTGACACAGAATGTCCCCACACAATGTTGCCCCAAATGGGTCCCTCGGGATTGTACTGGTAGAACAAATGGTAATAGCCTTTGTAAAACATGGGTCCTGTATCAAAACATTCCATTCCCTGAAAAAATTGCCTCCCCCAAAATTTGACCTCAGAAATTATGAATTAAAAGCAAACAGTACGAATCATTTGTATTGAAAACTCACCATTTGGATCTGTTCATCGTTTTCCAAGGTGCGTTCCATATAAAAAAAGCCAATCCAAAACACAATTTATCAGACCAGCACAATCATTTGGCAATTTTAAGAGCAGAAATCAAGGATTCTGGAAAATAAACGAACCATTCATCCAGTTCTTGTGAGGCTGAAAATGATATGCAGTGCGATATGATTGGTCAACGTTTGTAGTGAGGGTATCCAAATTGTGCACTATCCTTAAGGGCCCGTTTGTGCTGTGACAAGTAATTAGGCATAGCCAACTGAAGCTTATTACAGAAGCTGCAGAGACACCGAGATTCAGAATCCCCATCGCTTATAGAACGGGGGACAAACAACCTAGTAAAAATGATGTCAATGTGTTTGGTATTGATTCTGAACGAGTCTCAATAACTCTATTCAGAAATCAGTATTTGTCAACACAACATTGAAAAAATATTTTAAATTAATTAATCTAATTGCTTTTGGAGTCTATTGTGTAAACCTAATGTCAAGGGGCCAAAGTTCCTCTCTAGTTCAATGCCAAGTTAAATGTGATGTGTTGAAAGTATTTAGTAAGAAACTTATATGGAAATTGAATTGTAACTTTTGGATTGGAATATAAACTATAGTGTGTTAATAAGATTAGATGTGAATGAATGTACAACAATATGTAACAAATGAAAACATTTACCACAATAAATATTTCTTTATAAACATTTTGTGTAGGCACACCCTACTAAATGACATAGTAAACAACTTGACAATGAGAATAACTACTTAACAAACAAACAATAAAATTCGTTTGACAATAAGCTCAACAGAAATAGTTTAAAAAATAAGTGTAGAATACATAGTTTTATTGAGAATCATTTTGGAGGAATGAGTATTCTAGAAAAATGGATCATATTTAAAAGAACAAACAAAAATGAGTGCACTTGACTTGAGACATAAAGTTTGAACTTTATAGTATTAATTTTGTTTTCTTGAAATGTTTATTGTTTGCATTCTCTAGACAACTCATTTGACATGTACCATTTTATTTTAAAATTATGTCTATTCTTTTAACATGTAATACTTTATATAACAAGGATTATTTTAGAATACACATATTAAAATTCAGAAAATTATTCATTAAATTGTTAGATTCCAACTATTTTTCCAAAAACCACCATTTTTTCAAGCTCAATAAATTTTTAATATTGCGTAAACTTAGATAAATGCTTGATATTGCATCGTCGTAGATAACAGATAATATTTTGTACAAAATATTTCCACAATATTAATAAATTAGTTAATCAAATGGTGATTACATTTTTTTATAAAAAAAATTTGTTACAAAATTTACATGTTGACTTTAGTTAATTTGAAAAGAATTTCAATATATAAAATATGTCGCTCCTAATTTCTTATTAAGAAAGTTATTAATAACAAGTTAAGTATTGTTTGGTGCGTATAGTCCAGACATAGTATACTTCACACATATTACTGTAGCGACATTCATCCATTAAAGTAAGATATAAATAATTTGAGTTAGAATATAGTAATCTGAAAATATATTTTAAGTATATCAATATAACAATTTGTTGAAAAATACAATGTTCTAATTGGTCTAGTAATAGAAGCAGCTTCATTGCATTGAATCGTATAGTATCCTTATACGGACGAACTAATAAAAGTAAGTGTGTAATCACCTAGGTTTGATTTCTCCAAATAGTAAATACATAATATGAGTAAAACAATTCATTTAAATCAGCACGTTAATTTCGACATTATCAGAATTCAAGAAAGAGAAGTCATTATTTCAATATCCAGTACACTGTAACTGTACAAACCTTTGTTCGATAAACAATTTACAGTTACATTTGCATGTTTCATTTGTTTAGTTCAAGTAGTCTATGAACAATAAATCTAAGCGTACAATACTTGTTAGTCTAAGACATTTGTTTTATTGAAAGGAAATAAAAATTTATATGAGAATTATGGAAATTGGTAGATGCATAGAAGACTGATAACATTGTTACATAATTGATACGCTATAATTGTTACATATTGATACACTATTTACTACTGTGAGGACTGTAGAATATTGTTTTTAAATATAACATGAACTGCTGTCATTATGTTCCTTTTTTTTTTAATTGTTAATTTTTTTCATTGATAAACCTTTCTTGTCATCATTGAATGCAATCTATCATTAAAGATTAAAAGTAGTAATTATTATTGCAGAATTTGGCGTGTGTGGCTATGATTCAAACTATGCAGTCATTTGTCCTTGTGGGAACATTGCAGTCATTTGTAATTTTCAGACGAAATAAAAAAGCGATCAATCATTCTTCATGAAAAAAGATGAAAAGAAGTCCCGCAAAACCAGAATGAAAATTCCCAGTGGGGGACTCATATAAGGAGGTGGTTTGATGTGTTTTATGTAGTTGGACACTTCCCTTATGGGGATGTTGATCTTACACTCTATGTAAGGTTGGTATCACCTACCGAGGTATCCTATAGAGACTTGCAAATGCATAAAAACAAAAGTGCCCCCTGTGTTTTATTTTTCCTTGTATTATTATTTGTATTATTTCAATATAAATTTTTTTTTTAAAAATGTCACAACATCTAGTTTGTGCTTAAAGAGATCTTGCATGATCCATATTGTAAGATTTTGGTATAATATATTAAAATATAAGGGGAGATGCTTCTAATTAAAGGAGGATTCCATTAAGGTAGATTATTATATGAGATTGTCTGATGGGAGACAAGGTGTGTGAGTGTTCAGTTATTTGAAAAGAAATTTTATTGTAGAGTTGTATTGGTTATATTTTTAATTTTAATTGATTTAGACCATGTTAATAAGATGTATATAAGAATAATATAATTTTTAAAAATTTAGTTGATATAATTAAACTTATAAATAATAAAATATCAAATTAAAATGAATAAATTCTAATGTAGACAAGTTAAAAGATTATATTATAATTAAATATATAGAAAATAAATTAAAACGAATAAATTATAATGTAGACAAATTGTAAAAGTTATGATCTTTTGTATAATTTATTGTATATTTATTTCCTTGCCCAAAAAGAAAAAGGATATAGATAAAAGAAAATACTAGAGAAAACAAGGGAGTAAATGATCAAGTAAGTAGATTCTTTAATGCTTTTTCCTTGATTTGGGATGTTAGTTAAAAGTAAAACTATTGGAAGAGGATGCATGAAATTTGAAACTTCTTCAGATTAGGAATGTCAATAAAAAATGATATGACATCTTGAGCATTTTCATATTCAAAACATACTCAAACTAATTAGGGTTGTAAGAATCATTTATATGAGATTTTCCTATACAATACTTAAAATTAAAATTAGTCGGTGATAGCTACACAATTTTAAGGATGATCTCTTTGATACATTATGTGGAAGTTATATAGCAATGTTGCTTATCAATTCTGTAGAATAGTAAACGTGCCCTTTCTATGCTTCCACATTTTACATAAATGTATAGAGGTTGGAGGAGAGAACAACGTTCAATTAGCCCTGTTCTTATGCTACGTTGAATAAATGCTTTGTGCTAAAATCCAATAGAGCCTCACTTCTTATTGGGCCTTTGTCACAAGTTTTGTTGGTCATCCTGCTAATGTTTAAGGTGAAGTTCACCTTCTATTCAACTTATTGATCTATGAGACAATTTATTTTATGGGTCTATTCCAGGGGAAATTGGTAACTTGCAAAATCTTGAGAATTTGTCTTTTGCTGGCAACAAATTTACCAGAATAATTCCCAATTCGGTGGGGGCAATGAGCTCGCTTCTAAATCTTCATTTGAGCCAGAATTCATTGAATGGGCAGATGGCAACTACTTCGTCAAACTTGCAGCATTTAGTTTCTCTTAACTTATCATTGAACAATCTTAGTGGAGGAATTCCAGCGGGTTTGGAGAAATTTTTGAGTTTGAAGAACTTAGATTTGCATCAAAATTAGCTATCTAAATAGATTGAAAGTTATTTAATGCTTGTGATGAGTGCAGAGTACATTGATCTGAGCTGCAACTTGTTTTCAGGACAGCTTCTTTGGAAAATGCAAATCATAGCCAGCATAACTCAGTCACTTATTTGAATCTCAGCCACAACAGATTTACTGGACTGTTACAATCTGATGATAACATACCTTTGTTTGACAGCCTAAAGGTTCTAGATATAAGTAGCAATCAGCTAACAGGGGAACTTCCTGCTTTTCATTTTGTTTATGTGCTCGAGGTTTTGCGCTTGAGCAATAACCAATTTTGTGGTTTTCTTAGTTTATTTTAATTATTTAATTTCGCACATTGCATGATTGAATTGCAGAAATGTGGATGACATGGAATTTTAAAATAATAGTAAGAGGTGAGTTGAAATTAACTTTAAAGCAATAGATAGAGTCACTCCATTTGTGTGAAAATATAGTGACTGAAAGATAACATTACACACAAGTCTTGTTATAGTTAACTTAGTAATGTCTTAGTTTGTATGTAGACTTAAAAATTGGACTTGAAAACTGCAGAGTACATGTCACTATCTTTTTAAGCTACTTCGATATCCTATTTTGTATTGGAGCATGAAATTCTGATGCAGTTTGGTCTGATGAACTGTTTACTGTAAATATTTTAGACTTTCACCGCTGCACAGTTTCCTACAATTGTATGAAAGAAAATGGTGTCACTGATTATATATCCAAATAAATAGCTATTAAAAAATTTTTGAAACTGCAATCATAGTGGGATATTGTGTTGTTTACCTTGTCTCCTATTCCATTAGTGTGCACTACACTGGCATTGGTAATTGCATTGCTTTGAGTCATTGTAAAGCATCCTTTAATGACAATGTCACGTAGGATGAAGACAACTTTGGATTTGTCCTGTATGTAGTCTTCATACTTTATGTTGGTAAGGGCTGGCATCAAATGTTGGATTACAAAGTGGTCAATAGAGCGATGAACTGTTTGTTTATTCTGAGTAGTCAACACAATTCTGAGGTGGAGTTTGTGCACATAGTTGACATCTTGATCACACTTGACGCAATGCCCAGAGTCCTCTTCCAAAATGCCATAGCCATCAAATTTGTAATGACACTGTGAATAGAATGCATTGAATGGACTGGAAAATGGATTTGCTACCTTCAAAATTCCATGAACCTGTTGTATGTTTTTGCATATAAGTTTACATTAGGTTTTTTAATGGAAAATATCAAGACATTTGGAATATCTATTACTTACCTCATATATTTTTTGCAACAATTCTTTTAAAATCTCCAGGGTCCTTTTGTCATTTAACTTGCATATGTATGTTGACAGGCCTATACGGAATGTGTTCCTTTTGTCAAGCTTCTTAACAATGTTTCTAAAAAGCAGAGCCGAGGTATCATTCCTCTGGAATTGTTCTTCAACTGCTATGTAGTGCTGAGCTAGGCTTGGGTGGATTTCAAGTTGTAAAGAACAAAGACAGACATATTTGTACCACTTATTGAAGAAATATGCATGTGTGAGACTTACAGATCTTGATAAGCGTATGAATAGATATTTGTTACAGGACCTTTTACTTGTGCTCTGTCTTCTTCAGTGTGGCCGTCCTTTATTTCAAGTGTGCTTATTGAGCCCATTTTTTTGGCTCTAACCACCAGTGCTCCTATTGTTCCAATTGGGATCTCACTTGTGTTGTTCAAGAGTTGCTTGATTGTTGTACTGGGAATGAAATTGTATTCATTGCATATTCGGTTCATAGTTTCAACTGTGCTTGTATCTTTGAGGATGAGAATACAGTTGCAGTCACCACGATCGTACTCAGTTCGAGGGGCAATGTCAAAACCTGTAATGGAAATCCCCATTCCTGGGACAATTTTTTCTTCATGTTGCTAGACTAGGCTGTCATTGATATTCAATGTGATTGTCATTTCTGCTTTTATGTCTGTCAAATCTGCATGTAAAACTTCTCGTGTCTTGTTGACTTTGTCAAGATTAACTTTGTATACTACTAACACATCTCCTTCAAACGTGTTTCCACTCTTTCTAGCATTGAGTTCTTCTATTAAAATACAATTGGCACTTTTGACTTTGGACCTGCAAGAAGGTGATCATTATTGTCTTGTTCGTTGTTAATGTGAATAAATTAAGGTTACTTGAAAATATAAAGAGAATACCTTTTGGTGGTTTGATCTTGTTTCATTTGTGTGACTTTCCCCGATCTTTTGGTTGCCTCCATTCTCCCCTACAAATGAAATAGTTTGGATGGAAAATTGTCTTAGCATATTGTAAGGAATGCTTGTATGGAGGTTTTTTTTATGAAATGTCGTCATTGCCATTGACAATATGACTATTGAAATATACATGTTTAAATAGTGAAATTGATGTGTTTCTGATTTGTTATTCTTAGTATTCTTGTGTCTTATACTTCAATTATTTTGTTGTGTGAAATGTATTTGTATGAAAGTAGAGAACTGGTTTTTCTAGTATACAGTTATTCTAATCATTAAATAATCAATGACAACATTTTGTTCATAGAATTGTAGCAAGTTGTGCAGCGGTGGAAGTTTAATTTGTGTAAACCTCCGTGGTGTTTTGCTTGTCTCCATTCTCCAGTGCAAGTAAAATAGTTTGGATGGAAAAATAGTCTTAGCAGATTGTAATGAATTCTTGTATGGAGGTATTTTTATGACATGTCATTATTTCCATTGAGAATGTGAGTGTAAAAATATTCACGTCTAAATGGAGAAATTGATGGGTTTGTGTTTTGTTATTTTTAGTTTTCTTATGTGTCTTGTACTTCAATTATTTTCCATTATGAGATGTAAGAAAGTAGAGAGGCGGTCTGTCCAATATGCTTCTGATCTGTAAATGGAACAAATGTTTGTTGTTATGTTAGACCATATGTGATCAATAAGTGGCTTGTTTATATTGTGTGAATGGTTGAGTAGAAAATTAAGTTTGTGGTATTACATATGAGTTGTAATTGTTGTTTTGTATATGCTTGTTGTTGCCATATCAATGTTCAAATCTCCAAGAATATACAAGTTGTTATTGGGCTCTATGTTGCTAGTGACATTGTCTATTGTCGTTGTTATTTCTACCAGGGGAGCATTGGGCCTTGCGTAAATATTGCAAATAATAATTTCATTGTTAGATTGTATTATTGTCGAGGTCATTGACTCTACATTTTTCAAAATGTGGTACTTTGTTTTGGCAACTATTATGTTTTTTTTTGTTAAAGTCATAATGCCATGCACTCCATAAACTGAGGAGTAGTTAAATTTTTCATAAAGGACATTTATTTTGTCAAGATTTGTATGCAGTTCTTGCAAGCATAAAATGTCAGAGGACATGATTTCATTGTCATTGAGTAGGTCACTAGTGTGTGCATTTATACTTCGAGTATTTAATGTGCATAAGAGAAAGTGTAAAGTTTCATGTGAACATGTGTTCTCGTTGTCAATTTCCCAACGTGCATCTAACTCTAGATGTTCCATTTCTATATTAATTTTTTACTTCACTTTAAAATTGTTGGGTGTTAGAGGTTTAATCAAATATAGTTTTTCTATTGTTTTTTTACACGAGAGAGTTGTGTATGTTATACCATGTTGTCTTACGCCAGTTGGATCAAATGCCAAAGCTTCCATTGTCAATCCTTGTGATCGATGTATTGTTCATGCACATGCTAGTTGTATAGGGAATTATTTTCTAAAAGTGATTTTTTTGTTATTTGAGATTTTTTGAATTGGCCTGGTGATGCGCAGTATGGGTACCCAATCTTGTCCGATAGACTCCTTATAGCATTGCCTGTATTTGGATTTTTGTTGTACGCCAATATTTTGATCATTAAATCTGATCCATACAATATCAAAATCGTCATGCTTTGTGTATGTTTTAAAGATTTTGTCAGAGCCATTTACTATGCCATCTTGGGTATTGTAGTTTCCTGAATAGATTTCTACAAGCACGTTTTGCTTCAGATGTATTTCAGGAGGAAGAGATGCAGTATGGGCGTAAAGGTGTATCGCATTATAGTTTTCCTCATATTCATCTATTTCTTTCAATGTAATACTATCGCAAGGCATGATCTCTAACATTCTGTTGTTATGTGCATCTACGGCAATCCTCCTGTAGAAAAGGAATGGAAGAGTTGGGTCTAATGGTATTGGTCATATGCAAAAGTTGATTGAGGTATGCTATATCATCTATTGTTTGCATGCCTTTGCAGACTCTGTTTAGAATTGAAATAAATTTTGTCTTTTTGGCGCATTGTGTCTTTCAACGTAAAGAATCTAACATTGTCTTTCCAAAAATTATATGGCATTAGATCATTTCCTGTTGGTTTACTATCAAAAACAATGGAGTCAAGTACGGGTTGCGCTTGGTAGAGGTCACCATAGAATATAGTGTCTAAATTTCCAAAGTGGGACGTTGGTCTATGCATAATATCACGTAAATATTGGTCTATATATCACAAAAAAGTTGAGCCAACCAATGAGATCTCGTCTATCAAGAGCACTCATAGCTGGTTGTAATGCTTTGACATCCTATCTAATGTCTCATTGTTCAGTGGAAGGAATTCTGATTTGTTAAAAGATATATGGAATGCTGAGTGGAGTGTAACCCCACCAATATTATATGTTGCTTTGCCTGTATATGCAGTGATCAATCCCTTTGGTTTGTCAGGATCATTGTCTATAGATTTGTTGTATATTAGTACAAGTGCCTGGTAAATAGCTTTTGTTGTAAACATCTTCCCAATACCTGCTCCACCTGTCAAGAATAGATTGATTAGAGTTGTCATATTTTTGCTCTTTTTCATCGCGATGTCTTTCACAATTGTTTGTTGCTCTTTGTTGAGCATTTGTCTAAGTTTGTAATACTCAGTGTTATCCATTATTTGTGGATGCTTCCCTATTTGAAATCCACTATAGGGTGCATTACCTACTTTATTAAATGCATTTGAGTCAATATCTTTGTTTATATCATATGGTTCATTGGTTGTACATGTTTTGGCTGTAACATTTTCTTTATCGCTCCCACATTCTTTCAAATTGATTTCATTAGCTTCTTTTTCAATGTCTCCCCATGTACTATTTGCATAATAATAGAATTTTTCACATTTATTTAAGATTGTTTCTTCGTGATGAATATATGCAAATTCCCAAGAACTGAAATTTTGTTTTAGTGTACTTTCATTTATTGTGAAAGGAACAAAAAGTAAAAGTTGTTCTCTACAGTGGTTTTCCAAATCAATATGCTTGTTGAAGTTGATGAAATGTATTATGTTTGCTTTTGATTTTGGTTTAATTTGATATCCTCTTCTTTTATATTCTAAAACAAATTATGGCAAGCATACGTGTGAGATGTTTTGTGGACAGGCCAAGTAGTAATCTATTAAAGATTTTACAATCACATTTTCTGACTCATCTGGTTCATTGTTCAAGTCTTTCACAGATTTGAGTACAAATATGCGGTCATTGTCTTCTCTTGTATCGATGAATATACATTTGTGAGAACTTTGATTAAGTGGAAGAGAGAGAACTAAATGAGTAGCCTGTTGTGCGGACATTTGTTGTAAGTTCAACAAAGCATTCCCCAATTTTCTTATCATCTGTATAGCATCAATATTGTCTCTTTGATGATCATCACGTATTCGTTTACATGCATGTGTCATTGATATGTCAACCTTATCCATGTATGAACTACAATACATTGCTGTAGCGTATGCATTAAGCACAAATTGTGCATCTGTGTTTGCTTTCCATACAATAGGCATTTGTTTTTCAAAACTATTGTTCCATATTTCTGATGGTTTCCTTTTGAAAAATAGGGTGGGTTTCTGTATTGTTGACCTTAGAGAATTTATGTAATCATCCTTTGATAAGTGTAATTCATTCATAAACATCTCAAATGTGAAGGATGAGTCATAAGTTGCCTTTTGCAAAGCTGAGAAAATGTTTGACACATTTGCAATAATTGTTTCAGTTTTATCGGGTAGTGGTTCAAGTATCATTGTCTTTCGTATTGGAGGGATTGGGAAATTGTAACGACATTTTTTTACCGATGTTATTTTACATTGTCTTGTATGGTGATGTCTATGGAAAATAGCCAAACAAGGTTCTAGGTGGTGAGTGCTACATGTAATGTGTTTGTCAATAAAGTCTACAATATTCGTGTTGCTTTCTCTACCATATATTGGTGCATTTTATACCCAAATTAGGAGATGGTCATGTTCATTTCCCTTATTTTGAAATTCAGTTACGGAAAAATAATCCACAAATTTTCCAAAAAATGAGTTATCTGTAAATATCAATTTCCTTATTGCATTTATCCTATGTCGATAGTATCGTGCACATGTTACAGGATCTCTTTTAACTAGTGGGAATTTGTCATTCTTAGTGCATGAAATGATTTCATCATTTTGTAATCTACTTTGGCGTAAATTGTCCAGATTTTGAAGCGTGTTTGCTAAAGGTTCCCAGTTTTGTTCTGCACTCGTAAAAGTTATGAAATATGTAGGTGGTCCTAGCTGTTGTATCATTGCAAAAACATTTTTCTTTAATTGTTGCTTATAATCAGGAGAAGTTCTGATTCTTTTGAAATCTACGTATCCAATTTTTGATTTTAAAATCTTCTCCAAGTTGGGTTTTTGTTTCACGTCCCTTGCCAAAAGTTTTCTACCCTTCAATTGACCTTTTCTTATTCTTACCCACATTGTAGACAATACTTGGAGTATTAGTATCTGAACGGCTTTAAAAAATAAATTTGTCGTGTGAAGAGCAAAATCTTGATGTGAATGAAGGAGTTCCCATTGTGCCAATTTTTGGTATTTGAATTTTTCTACAATAGCAGTATCGCGTGGCTCTCCAAAGAAGAGTGTTGGACAATTCATTTCTTTTGCATGCTTATCTTTGAATAATCCAATTGGGCAACAATCTTGAGCAGGTTCTATTTCAATAATTTTTTCTTCCATGTTGTGAATACATCTAGAATCTGTATATCCATGTATCAATGTTTTGGTTGGATTGTCCTTCTCTAAATCACTGGGAGAATCACAATCACTTAAGCTGCTTTCACTGTTGCTTTCATTTGCATCATTTGATTGTACCGTATGTATCCATTCATCATTAATGTGAACATTTTGCATTTTGTATAGTGTTGTATTGCTCAATTCAAGTAGGCCTTGCATTAAAATATTTGGTCGCACCATTCCTTTTTGAAATACATTTTTGTATTCCAAACGTCTTTTCAAAGACACAACAATTGTTGAAGTGTTTGCTATTGATTGTGGCAAGGCATTTTGAACAATGTCCATGTTTACAAGAACATTTATTATGGATCCGATGAGGCCTATTTGAGATCTTTTGTATCCCAGTTCCCAAATTTGTGCGAATGCAATTCTAAGAGAGACAAGTCTCTCTTCTAACTGTGTCAACATTTGCACATGTTTCAATGGTCTATTATTGCGGATGTTATGTGGTGATGCAAATTTTGGAAGACAACATTGTTTCAAAGCCATGTGACATGTTTTACAAATGTTGTCAATGATAGTTGGATAATTAGAATGAATTAATTTATAGTAAGTAACTTTCTCCTTATCTCAAAAATGTTTGATGTCTGTCTTGAAGTGTAGGAGTTGACAAATTGTGCAAGGATATTTGGGCGTGTCCTTTACAGACCTTTCAAATTTTTCTTTTGGCGTTAGTTTATTTTCCTTTTCCTTCCTTTTATGGCCCGATATCTGCTTGTACAATGAACCTACATATTTTCATCCTGTAGACCATTGGTCGTAACTGATATGTTTGAAATTTGTTCATGATTTTCAATCTTCTTTTGCATTCTTTGACGAATTAGTTTCTTTGTTTCCCGTAAACTATTTGTTATTTCTTCTTTATGACTATCCACTCGATTTTCTTGTTTCCCAAAGTTGCTACAGGGTTGAAATTTATGTTTGCTTGTCTTTTGATTTGTCAAAATTTCTCTTTTAGTCCTAATCATTTGTTTAAGATTATGCAGTTTTAGCTTTGGTTGTTTCAAGTGTTCCTCTCCCACTTTAAATAAAGGCTCAAAATGACCATTAAGCGGATTTGTATCATGGAAAAGGATATAGTAAGGGTCTGTCTGTAGTGTTTTTTTGAAGTCGAGATATCTCTTTGCAATTGTTGCTAAGAAAATAGATATTCATATGTTTAACCACTTCGAGAGCCAATGAATGCAAAATATATCTCCCCATAAACCTAGATCTTCATTGGCATTTGTTGGTGTAGCAGAGAGACACATTCATTGCAGATAAGTATTGGGATCTTTTACATTATGTAGGTCTTGTAAGCTTTGAGGGTGCAATTCATTGTTGTATGAGTTTATTGCTTATGGGTCCCCATTTTGGAAACACCTAATAAAGTAGTCAATTGTTCCTTTTCAAAGTTCAATGGATGTAAACTTAAAATTGAGGAGTAGTTCAAGAGAATCAAATAAGCAATCACCAATATTGTATTTAAATGATGTCAACCGATAGAGTCCTTGTTTTTGCAAAGTTTTGTCAATGTCACATTTTTGCAAATGGTTTTGAGGTATATAGTTGTCAACATCCATCCTGCTATGAATTCTAGTTTCAAAACTTCTATATGTTGTATTTTTTAGAGAGATGATCTTGTTTTCTTGAATTGTATGTCCTTTAAAAATAATTTAATATAAGTAATAGTGCAATTTTGTTTTGCCTATGATGGGATCGTTTGCAATGTTGTTGGTTTAGTTCCCAGAAACTCCCTTCTTTGTGTCACGCAAATGTATGTTGTTGTTAGTTGTCTATATTTGACAGGTAATTTGGATTCCAAAATAAACCCATGTATCTATTTTGTGTAGAGGATGAGTTATATTAGATTTTTTTTACAATTTCATAGAAATACAAGGAGATAAAAGTACACTACTAAATTCATTATTAAGGTGTAATGCATTCAAAGTTTTCATGCACAAAGAAAGAAAATAGCATTGATTGATATTTTAAATAAAATCATATTTTTCAAATCTTTCCATTTAAAAAATATTTTGATTGTTATGTTACTACAAAATAGTTGGTTTACAAAAACATAAATGTTTGCCTACTACATGTACATTTACAAGTGTATAATTGTAGTCTTTGACTAGAAACCCTCTTGTAGAAGATCTAAAAGTGGAATGTAATTTAGGGCCCCACCTTCTGATTATAATTGCAAAATATCAATATGTTTAAGTCCACTTCAAAGTGGATGGTCATTGGCTATTAAAAAATTGCAATTGTGGTCTCTGCTAGCATTGAATCTTTCTTCTAGTTCATGTAACTTGGTCTTCAATTTTCCAACTTGAAGTAGAAGTTCTATACATATGTCACAATTTTTTTGTCCTATACGGCATTCACTTTGACATTTACCAGTTAACGAGAAATTGTTGGTGCACATGTTCCCAAATGGTACATTGCTATTGCATTATGTGGCATGAAGCGCACTGTGTACACATGCAGTAGAGTCAGTTGAAGGAAAATTTATTGATGCAACATCTAATTTGCAGTGTGGTTTACAAGGATTTGTAGAAGAATGAACAATGCCTTTGTGCCCTACAATTGTTTGTCACTAGAGACAATTAATAGGTCACTCAAAAAAACATGTGCAATCAGAGAAGGTATTTATATACAATTGTCTATTAATGTGGTTTAAGTTTGGTCGTAGTTTTTTTTCAAAATGATACAAAGTAAGAAGTATATTTATTTTCAAGGCATACCAATGCATTTGTGCACCTGTTGATAGTTGGAGGATGCACTTTTCCATATGTCCATAGTTGATCCCAAAAAATTAGATCCATCATTGTTGCAATTGTATGATACTATTGGAACATTTTGACTTTCTTGGAAAATACTACCATAATTGTGGGTGTTCCAACCATGTTTGTTGGCATCATTGATATCTGACAATGGTAAGTACCTGTGAACCATGTTGTCTAATAAACCTGAGTCTGGAAAAGTATAAGATAAATCAATATTACTTTTAAGATGATCAGGAGAATTTGATATTACTTGTGCATTGTCAAATGCTAATGCACTTTTCCCCTTGCTGTTATTTTGCCCTACAAATTCATCCTCAAAGGTGTGTGGTGGGATAGAATCAATTTTTATATGAGGATTTATATGAAGAGAACCATTATGCAGTAATGAAGATTGTAGTTGCAAAGCAGCAGGAAGGTCAAAGCATGGAACACAACTTGGGCTCCTACTTTTTTATTTCTATGAACAATGGAAGTGGACACTATTGGCATAGATGACATTGTTTTTTCTTGCATAATATTATATATTTCCAAAGTATCAGAATCCAAATTTGGTCATCCTCTAATTATTTCCATGCACAATGCAACCTTTCCATATTCATTACCGGCCTCCTCAGTAGTTTCAAATGTACCTAGCCAGTGGCGACTTTTAGTTTTTGGATTCCTTATCTCTACACCATAGCGACCCCATGGACGTCTTCTCACACCTTTATATTGGCTTTGCTTGGAATATTTCCTTGTTTTATTTGAAAACATCAATATGTTTTCAAGATTGCAATTCTCTGCACTGTATGATTCTAAAGTTGATTTCTCAGACAATTTGGTCATTCTGGTAGTTGACTCTATAGGCAAAATGAACAAATCAAAGAAACCATTTATAATATGCAAAGGTAATATATTTATTATGTTTCTGTTTAAATTAGATACTAACTATAGTTATAGAACAATTAAACATGTTCATATAGATAAGCTATAGAAAATTGTAAGCCAATCGCTTATTTCATGCAATGCTCACATCATAGTGAAGGAAGAAGGAAATGTCTTTATTCAATTATGAATATAAATACATAAAAGAGAACTACGTTGCATGTCAACAACATGAGAAAATGGGGGGTGTCTTTCACCATGACAAGAAGTAGAAAAATGATACACATTTCTATTAGTAGGACTACTGCACCAAACACCATATTCTCATCATACAAGGTGCCATCCATTTCGAAGATGCACTACTATATTGTTTTTGCAACTAGAAAATGTGATAGTTGTTTTGGTGTATGGTTCTTTTCTAACCTGCATCAGTTGTATTCAAACTGATTATTATTGATATCAAATGGTACAACAATGATATTCGAGTAAGATTCCTCCATATCTTCTTTTCAACAAATAGATTACACTCCATTGTACAATGATCCATATAAATATGACTTGCATATACTCAACATGTTCATAAACTATAGTGTTTTTACAAGTAAAGATGTCAATATAACAATGGAGGAATACACATAGATGCATGAAAATTGTACTGAATTAAAATCATTAAGACTAATGCAAAAGATTCTGAATATTATAGAGAGGGCTGAGATGAAGGTTCCGGACAATTGTCATGCTCTCTGGGACAAACCGGCACCAAGGAAGATGTGGTTGCACAACATGTACCATCAATGCAAGGAGGCATATGCATTTGTAGGCACACTAGTGAATTGTAGACTTCTAAAACTCTTTTTGACATTTGCTTGCCCAGATGAACATGATGACTATCCAAGGAATGTGTTAGTACAAGTTGAGAATTAGCAGAAAGTGCTAAATTCATAGCACTGAATACACAAGACAAAGCTTCACATTGTTTAAGTGATTCATGAGGGAATAACCCCCCTACAAAAGTATCACCTTTGTCTAGAACATATGCATCAATAACTTCCTCGTACCCGCCTAGAGGTTTGAAGTATTCTTGTACATATGCATTAGCAAAATGCAACACAAGCTTACAGTCTTCTAAGATGTCCATGGAGTTACTTAAGAATCGAGACACAAGGTCTGCGTAGAAAATTGATCCAGAATTATTTTCCAAATAATTTTCACCTATTATGGACCTTATCGATTGCTCAACATTTGAAAAATGAATGGTAAATACATGTCGCAATGTGGTAGTATTAATGGGACCTATGATTGCACATTCCCATTGTGGCTTTTGAATGTTTATTCGTTCCTTCATTTTGAGCTTTCAAAATCTGACGTCGAGTTAAAATTGATGTATTGAAGAGTTTTATGGTATGATAAATTTAAATGATTGTATTTGGGCTGAAATGTCCTGTGAACCATTGCAGAAATCTTCAAAATAGACACTTTCAAAATCATTTACAAAATGCAAACAAAATAAAAATATATATAGTTGTTATGGCTCTTCTATGCATCTACGCATTTTTCCACAAACTTTTAAAATGTAATTTTTTAGACATAAAAATTGGGCACGAAAACATGCAGTTTTTGACAAAAAAAATATTGTCCTCCAAGAAATATGACTTCAACTAACAAAAACTGTAAACATAGATTTTTAACTTCATACAGTTTTTTGAACTATCATTTTACAATAATTTCAATTTTTTTGAAACTCTTATAATTTATACTTAAAACGAAAATAACAAAGCATGAAAATGCAACTGTAAATTGTTTTCCAAAAAAAGTTCATAGTCTTACCGTCAACTTGATATCGAAATAATGGCTTCAGTTTCTTGATAATCTAACTCCCAAAGTTGTCTTTTAAAGGTAATGTGTTGTGAACCTTTATATGACAAAGTCAACAAGTCAATAACGTAAAATTAATTATTTATATTAAAAAAAATTCACAAAATAAAACACATTTTAAAACAAAAGATAATAAGTCTATAATTAACTTATACTAGATCATAGAAACATTTTCAATTGAATTAAATATATATATCAATCCAAATAATTTAAAATTAAACTAATATTATTATAGATATTTTATCCGCTGATATTCTCATTAATATTTAAAATAATAGTTAAACTAGGTTTTACCATCCTCTCCACAGTTTAATGCACATATATAGGTGGATTAATTTTAAAATGCGAGTTTACCAGGGTAATTGTTAAATTAATTCTTGTATGGAAAGAAAAAGAAAAATTGAACTACAATTGAAATTTACTTTTCTACATGTTGTGGTGAATGGTTCTACTGTTTGCATTAAGCACACTTGCCTTGTGTTGGCTTCAATATTTGGTTTAATGCATACAAGCCTTCTAATCTACTTTGCAAAGACATGTGCCCAAAAAAAAATAGAACATTACAAAGCCTTTAAACATCTTCAATTCCTCTGTTTATATTTTTCTGAAATGGTAGAGGGAGGCGTATTCCAAGGGACACCCTGAATATTTTCTTCAAAGCAGTCTTACCAAAAAGCTCTAGAAAGATAAATGAAGCTGGAAGCAGGATTCAATGTAAATCAGATAAGTTGTAGGAGCGAGTCAATTATTTGCTAGGACTTGGATTGTCATTTTGTGTTGTTTGTAGGATACTCTGGGTTTCTCCTAATATATTCAGTCAAAGTGTCAATTCACTTCAGAAGAAAGCTCATTATCTTTTCAGGTCTGTAAGCAACCCACTCCGGCTTCTTCAATCATATCCAGAATACTTGAATTATAGTCTTCAGCGTAGAATCATGCCTAGATACAAATTTTATAAATGGCTGAGGACAAATAATGTTTTTAAGTCATAGCTTGGTATCTGTGGCCATGAAGGTTTACATAAATGGAAAAAATTTATGCAGAACCCTGAATGGAAATACAGAAGGTCAGCTTGTCAATGCTATCTCTAATGTAATGCTTAGCTACTGAGGCTAGGTTTGCATTAAAATTGAAGGTGATCTGGAAACCATAGAGCATCACATGGATATTGAAATAGAGGAGGCAGCAGACAAATCATGTAGCCAGCATGCAACCTTGTAGAAGCATATTCATAGGCTGATTTGTTTATCATGCTGCACATGCAACCATATACACCCTGGTGACTGTTGGTGAATGGTTTTTGTTATATCCCTCTTCTTCTGTGTTTTATAGGCCATACTAGTTGGTTGAACATTTATATACTAATTTAGGTCACTTTTACCCTGTAAAACTTAGAATTTTGAGTAGCAAGTTCTTTTTACTTTTTAGTAGTCTATGGCGACTGCACTTAATTAGATTCTACTCCTTTCTTTTATCAATTTAATTATACATTTTGCTTGAACACCCAAAAAATGTGATCAATCTGTTGATATACTATTATGGACACCATATCACATATTATGTTTTTCTCCTCAAAGTGACCATGTGGTAAATTCTTAAGTTGCACAGAAGGTTCTATTGCTTCAATTTTTAAGTGATTTATTCAGTACATGCAAACTTTGGTATCTTCCTCAAAACAAATGTTGCGGCTACTGTTTAAAATAAAGATCTTTGGCAGCTGTCCGGCAGTGGAGCAAAATGTTTGCAATGTCACCTAGGAGCCTTATTGCCATAAGGAAGCACTTGAGAATTCTTCTGAGGGATTATATAAATTTAACTCTAGTAAACAATGTCCCTTTAAAGGTGTTGTAGAGAAAAGATGTGATATAAAATGAAATTGCCTAAATGAATTTTTTTGTTTGAAATGTTCTTTACACTAATTTGTCTATTTTTGTGTTTGACAATGGGTAAAATTTCAATGGTTCTAGGGAGGGGAAGGATTGTGGGAAGATGGACTAATCTGTAATTAATGGTTTGCAGGAAATATAAACTTATAACAGTGTAAACATAAGCAGATTTCGATGATTTCTATCCTATTCTTTGCCATCGGTATAGTTGGGTAAGGTTTGTGCATCATTGTTTTCCACCAAAGGTCTCTCTACTCCCCCACTTTATCAAACCATTCATTATTCTCTCTAGTCCAGAACATAACTCATAAGAAGTGAAATTTCAAAATCCCAAACACACTAGATGGACATATAATAATAGTTGCTACCTATAGATTTTCTGTTGTCTTGCCAGAGGTTTTGGTGAGTTTGCGATGAGAAAAAAAATCAACTATAGGCACAAACAATGATCAGTAAGTAAGATCATAGATCATAGGGTATAAAAATAAAAAAACAATAAATAACAAAAGGCATCTAAGAAAACTTCAACAATGAAAGGAATCTAATCAAAATTGAGGTTCCTCACCATAAGCAAAGCTGAAGCAGAAAAAAAAAGCAAACTGTGGTTCCAAAGAAAAGCATGAAAAAGCCTAGGAAAGAAATCACTTAGGTTGGAGCCCTATCTAGAAAATAGAAAGAGGTTACCTCCTATATGAGACCTAAAAGAGTGAAAGACTTTTCAACAAAGTATGCTTGCCTTTAATGTTATGGGTTGATTTTTTTTAGCAAAATGTCAAAGTAAAAACAAGAAGAATAAAATGTTACAGTGAAGTATTTTTTACCTCCTGTAAAATATTTTCAGTTTTTAAAACTACCTACTAATTTCCCCGACCAACTTAACAAAGGTCATTTCATATAAAATGGCAAATCTTTATGTAGAAAAAATAAACGGTTAGAATAACAAAGACTGCGTAATCTTAAAGATTTAACAAACTACATCTACACAATATTCTCTTCCATGTTCATGAAGAAAACAAATAACAATAACAGTAAAATGGTTAGAATGGAAAAAAAAGTAGCAAAAAATTACAAGGTGATCACTTGGTATATTTTACAACATCTAAACTAATTCTTGCACAGAAATTTGAAGAAAACTCAGGGCGCTTACCTCAATATGATAAGACTGTCCTCACAACTGCAATCGACGGACATCACACTGAAGAAGAAGACTACGAGTGAAAACAATCAGAAAACTATCCAAACAATGGAAAGTGAATGATTCTTCCAACTTTTAATTAGGGAAAACAAAAGCAATTACCTGATTGCTACCAGATGCTTCAAGAAGATGCTATCTATGAAGGTCTCTCCAAAAAATGAGAGGAGCGTGCAGCTTTACTTGATTTCTACCTCTTCTGACCATATCATTTAAAGCGATTAGATGGTTCTAGAAAAATGGTCAAATTCAGCGTGGTTAAAGGCTCTAGAAAGTCCTCAATGTCAGATTTCTTCAATGCACATTTATCTTCTCACTGGCCTACGTAGAGCTAAAGCAGACTTAAAAGTACCTATAAATAGCTACCTTCTATGCAAAATTGATGCACGCTATACTAATTTTTTTAGAGATGAAAATTGAGTTTTTATAACACAACTATAATATTTTTACAGCATGAAAAGATGTAAATTTGTCATGCATTAATTGCAACCATATCTTTTTCTGGAAGTATCTTATTGTGCACAAATTATAAATGCCTTGTAAAATATAGAATACCACATGTCGTTCAATTTAATAAAAATAAAAGATGTAAATTTGTCATGCATTAATTGCAACCATATCTTTTTCTAGAAGTATCTTATTGTGCACAGATTATAAACGCCTGGTAAAATATAGAATACAACATGCCGTTCAATTCAATAAAAACTATACATTATTAATTACATCAGGAAAATGACACTTCTGACACTTGGTATTGAATTTTCAAAAAAACTATCATTATACCGCGAAAATCTGCATCTGTCCATTATTTTCCACAGATTTTCCAAGATCTTCTAATTAATGCTTCCACCTATGCACGTTTTTGTCGCTACAAGACAGTATATGGTATTTAGTGCAAACCTATAAAAGTATAATATAATTAAGATAGGCTGGACAATAGTAAAGGTGGCCGAAAAATTATTCAGTTTACAATTATAGCCAATTCATTTGCATCCTCCACAATGACTGTTCAAAGTACGAACCAATGAGAAAAATGAAATAAAATTTATCAGAATTTCAATATACAATATTTAAATGACCAACATTTATAATAAACAGTGAAAAAAAAAATTCAAAAGCCTGATTGGTCAAAGTTACGAAAAAAATTGGCAACCAGCGGATGCTATTGTATCCTGCCTATCGGCAGGAACTAAAAATTATGATCACAATTGCTTTCATAAATTTAATTTGAAATTATAATACATTAAAAATGTAAAAATGTAATTGTTGAATAATATAGTCTTAAATTCCAAAAATGTGATAAAATTTTTAAATATAAAGATAACTTAATAAATCTAAACATAAAAAATATATTAAACTTGTATAAACTTTTTTGTTTATAAATAAAATTTAAAATTTTCAAATTATTTATAAAGATAATATGAAAAAACATTAATTAAAAGGTGTTTAAATACATTTATTAAAATAAATGACTATTTTTATATAAATCAACAAGCTTTATTCAATTATTTGAATTAAAAAAAGATACTGAATGATTTACAAATAAAAAATTAAATAATATTTATTTATGATTTGTCGGAAATGTGGATTGAATAAGATCACAGTTGATTTTTTTTTGGTATTATCTACCATCTATTTTCAATCTCTATAGATTTTTGTATGCAATGTCAAAATTTGCATCAATGGGAAAAGACCTCTAACAAAAATGTCAAACTATGCATTGAAGAGACAAAGATAGTCGAAAAATAAATAAAATTTTATGTCATGTCACAAGCAATGGTTGTAGGAAAATTATTATTTTTCTAATTAAAAATCATTTTTTGCATGTTTAGAGTAGAAGTCAATAGGAAAAGAGAAAACAAAGAGTTTCTCAAATTATTAAACAAATTAAAAAATGTCAACTATAGACTTCTTTTTCAAATTTTTAAATTCAATGTTGTTATTGGCTAAACTAATAGCCAAAAAGAATATGCATGAATGCATAAGTATTCATGCCTTGGAAGGAACTAATAAAGTCTTAGTAAATGCAATATTTAAATAAATATTTTAAAATGTAGTCTTAATGAAGACAACATTGAAAAAAATGTTATTCTTCTTAACGTTGAACTATATTCTTAAGGTTGTTATATTTTAAATCAAGTTGTTGGTTACATTTATTGTAAGCTACTTCTAACAATTCTCAAAAAGGAACTTGAACCCTTACTTATAATTCCCTTTGTCCTCGACACCTTGCTCCAAAACCTTCTTCTACATAAGCCACAAAGAAGTGACATAGTTATACATTACGTGAAGGCTAAACTTAGAGACATTGGTCATCTTCTTTTCTAAATCAAGCACTTTTGTCTTCAACATCCCTAGCTCTCTAGTGGTAGTTTGACACTCGGTACAAATCCCTCCAGCGTTGATCTTGTTAGCTTCCTCCTATTCATGTGTGATATCTTGTGTGAAGTCCTGTTAGTAATAATTGAGAGGGGGGGTGAATCAGTAGCCTCAAAAATATTCCAATTAATCAACCCAAAAAATTAGTACCATAATATTGAGCCTCTAGTTATCTTCAGTCCTATAAGATGAATACCTTCAAATATACTTATCAAATTCCTACTGCTCAGAATGTTTTGTTAAACCTTATTCTGTATGTTTACCGAATAACAGTCTTTCATTTACTGAAAAAAAGTAAATTACTTAGAGTATACCGATCAATCCAGATTAGCTATGTGTAATGCAAAACACTAAAGTAATGACTCATAAACACATTAACACATGGATTCTTAACGTGGAAACCCTGTTAAGGGAAAAACCACTTAGAATCGTAACCAAAAAATTTCACTCTTCTAAAGTGAGCTCGGTGAAGAGCCAACCCTGTTAATGGTTACAAACACACTGTCAGGTGTGACTTTGTTAGAGGATTTAAAAGATTATTTTTTCACTTGATATCAGGAATTTCTATGCTACCTTCCTTGTCCAAACTCTTCTGGTTTGTCAAATGGTATCTGGCATCTCATGATATCTTCATGATCAAAATTTTTGATACTCCTTGGGATGTATCTCAATATAGAAATGATCTTTAAATCTTGCTCAGTTAAGAGACTTTCTGAATCAATGGTTAAACTGAAATAGTTTGATCTGTTCACATATACAACTTATACTTGCAGATTTTTAGATCTATTGTAAGCTCATAAAACCAATCTAATCAATATATATTTTCAATACCTTTCCTCCACTTTTGTTCCTGCTCGGTGATTCTATGCTTTGTTGCTCGATGTCTGTAGAAATTTTTAGCTCTTTCCTCAGCTTGATTGATCAGAACTGTATGAAGTTGTTCTTCATCAATTTCTCTCTAGCATCCTCTTTTTCATTACCTCCTCTTGATTCATAATTAATTAATTTGTCTCTTTATAGACATGATATCACCATTTATAGGTTCTTAATTTTCTTGATCTTGGCATGATCTGCAATCTTAGCCAATCTGATTTAAAGAAAAACTCTTATTTTATCTCGCAGAGAGCGTCTTTCCAACTAGACAAAATAACTTTAAATCCTTTACTTATCTCTGGCTTTATCTTGTCGATGAAAACAATGATAACTACCAGTTAACTCTATATTTAGCTCTGCCAGCTAGATATTTTGTCATTTCTAAACTCCAGTTAACTTCGGTGTTTTAACTCTTGTTAGCTTCAGTCAACACTCCAGTTCTCCTTGGGCTTCTCCATCAGGGTTTTCTATTCGTCAGGGTTGTCTGTCCTTTGGGCTTGTCTGTCCGTTGGGTTACACTATGATTCTGGTCGTTGGGTATGCTTTTGATTTTGCTCATTAGTAATGCTCAACGGTTTATTTTCTTGGGCATCACTATGACTTAAATTGTGGTGATCTCTGTCTGTCAAGTTCCACTAGCCGTCGATGTTTGAAGTCACATAGTGAATGCTTGTCTTTTATGCATTACTGAAAGCATAATATTTATCTCTCTGATTCTCTGAAGTCTTTGACACTTTAATTATAACCGATTAGATTATATCAAGTTGACATCAATGACAATACAATCCATTAACTGATTTAATGTCTTACATTATCTTTCTGCATTTCGGTGATCAACTTAACATCTTCAAACATTCAATTAGTTACATGTCATCAATCTCTCCCTTTGGAATTGATGGAAACACACTACATTATCATACTATAATATTACTAATACAATATGAAATATAACAGTTTCATCAATCTTTCCTATTGTAACTATTACAAATGTCTGGCTCTCGGTAAGCTCAAATAGCTTATATTTGTTTCTTGTAGAGTGATTATCTTCAATCTTCAATCCCTTCACTGGATAAATGTAGCATCTTCTGTCTCTATTCTAATACGTGTTCTGCCTTGACTGTTCCTCTTCTTGATAATCTCTTTTTCCTTTGACAGCATTGAGTCATCTCTCCCTTTGTGTGTACTCTCTTCCATTTGTTACTACTCTCCCTTTGATGGATATTTCATATGTAATTAATCTTTCCCTTTGGATAATGATATAATCTCTTCCTTATAATGAGATTATCTCTCCTTTATGCTAATGAGAAATTCTTTCCCTTTTGATAATGAGATAATCTCTCCCTTTGACAACAATGCCAAATAATTTTCTTTTATATCATCTTCCATTCTTTTTATAATATATTCCTTGAATTTCCCTATCCATTAGTAATACATTGACTCTGGTGTTTGGTGCAGATTTGTACCTTGCTATGTACAAATGTATCTATTGTTGTCCATCTTTGTGCTTGCATCAGCATGATTGATCTTCATATTTATGTTTAGGCTGATGCAACCTCCTAGTCAGCTTACTGACCGATAGACAAGGGTTGGACCCCTAGTCTCTATCTCAGGTAATCAAATGTATCTTTCAGTAATGACTTGGTGAATATATCAGCTAATTGTTCCTTTGATTGAACATATTCTATTATCACCTCCTTTGCTTTCACTTGTTCTCTTAGATAGTGATACTTGATAGCAATATGCTTAGTCTTAGCATGCATGACTGGATTCTTAGAAATGTTAATTGCATTGATATTATCATAGTAGATAATTACTGGTTCAAGAATCTTCATATTCATACCTTCCAGTAATTGTTTGATCCATGCATTAATATTGGAGCAATTTGTAGCAACAATCACATATTCTACTTCTGCACTAGACTAAGAGATGCATTCTTGCTTCTTGTTGATCCATGTGATAGGTCTATCACCCATGAAGAATTCTCCTCCAATTGTGATCTTTCGGTCATCAATATTTCCATCCCAATCAACATCTGTATAGACTTTTAGCTCAAATTTTCCTTCTCTTTTATACCATAAGCCATAGTCCTTGGTGTTCTTCAAATATCTCAGAATTCTCTTGACAGCAGTCATATGTGATTCTTTAGGATTAGCAGAGAATCTTGCAACTATTCCCACTACATGTGTTATATCTGGTCTAGCATGAACAACATACATAGTTTTCCAATCATTGATCTATACAAGGTTTTATTTACCTCATTAGATTTGTCTTCTTTTGTTAGTTGACATCCAGTAGCCATAGGTGTTCCAAGTGGTTTGGAATCTTCCATCTTGAATATCTTCTGCACTTCCTTGATGTATTTAGACTGAGTGATATATATGCCTGCATCTTGTTGAAGAATCTATAGACGAAGAAAGAATTTTATCTCCCCAAACATAGACATTTCAAATTTTTTGCTCATTTCATTAGCAAAGGATTTGTATAACATTTCATTTCCCCCAAAAATGATATCATCAAAAAAAATTTCAGCAATCAGAATATTACCATCGGTATCTTCTTTTAAGTATTAATTGTTATTTTCACTTGTTCTTACAAATTCAATGCTAATGAGATAAGAATGACGTCTTTCATACCAGGCTCTAGGTTCTTATTTCAATCCATAGAAGGCTTTATGTAGTCTACATACCATGTTTCTCTTGTCTGGATCAACAAACCATTCTAGTTGCTCAATGTATACCTCTTCTTCAAGTATTCCATTTAGGAATGCATATTTGACATCCATCTAGTATACCTTGAATCCTTTGAATGCAGCATAAGCAAGTAAGATTCTAACTCCTAGTCTAGCAATGGGTGCAAAGGTTTCACCATAATCAGTATCTTCTTCTTGTGCATATCCTTTGCATACTAATCTTGCTTTGTTTCTAGTGAATTCTCCATTCTCATTCATATTGTTTCTGAATATCCATTTGGTACTGATGAAATTCTTGTCATTTGGTCTTGGTACTAGTGTCTGTGTACTATTACTCTCGATCTATTCTATTTCTTCATTCATAGCACTAACCCATTCTTCATTCTCAAGTGCAGTATTAATAGATTTAGGCTCAAAATCACAAAGTAAACATTTGGTGTTTAGTGACTTTTTTCTTGTTCTCATTCCAAAATTCTTGTCTCCTATGATTTGATTTTGTGGATGATGTCTTCTGACATACTTGGCAAGTTTCAGTTCAGCTCTGTGTTCATCATTTTGATCATCATCTTGCCCTTCATTCTGATCTCCATCGCTCGGAACATCATCTTGAGGATTTTCCTAATTTTTGATAATTACATCCTGATGATTAGGTGCAATGTTTTGTTTCTCAGGAGTGATACACTATTGATCGGGTAGAGTGTCAGGTTCTGTATAAACAAACTTGTTGTATTCCTCTGGTTTTCTTCTGATTTCCTTATCATTCTTTTCTACAAATTCATCTATTTTCACTTGCACTTTCAGTGATCTTGTTAGATGACTTGTTAAGACATTTATAATCCTTGCTCTTGGTTGAATACCCTAGGAAGATACCATCTTCACTTTTGGAGTCAAGTTTTCCATTTATATCATCCTTCAAAATATAACATTGACTACCAAAGATTCTGAAGTAACTTACATTGGGTGTATGACCATACCAAAGCTCATAGGGTGTCTTCTTTGTGTCCTTCTTCAATTGTACTATGTTTAATGTGTATACAATAGTACTAACAAATTCCCTACAAAATTTTTGAGTGATATTCTTCTCAATCATCAATGTTCTTGCACAGTCAATAATTGATCTATTTCTCCTCTCAACAATTCCATTTTGATGTGGTATTCTCGATGCAGAAACATGTGTCTTTTAATTCTATGCTCATTGCAATAGTTAGTGAATTCATTCGAAGTAAATTCCCCTCCTCTATCTGACCTTAATCATGTCAATTCATTTTCACTTTGTTTTTCTACCATAGCCTTATACCATTTAAACATCTTGAATGCTTCTGATTTATCTTTTAAAAACATAACTGTCATCATTCTAGAATAATCATCAACAAAGAGAATAAAATACCTATCTTCATAGTAACTCTTTTTCCTCATGGGTCCACATAGATCAGTATGGACTAATTCTAGAATTACATTAGATGTATGAGTTTTACTCTTGAAACTAGACTTTGCCTTCTTACCTTTTGACAATTCTTGCACATTATATGCTCGGGCTTATTCATTCTCGGTAAGCCTCTAACATTCCTTTTGTTTCTTATCTTTATCATATTGTCAAAATTCACATGACACAATCTTTTGTGCCACAACCATATGTCTTTGTTTCTAGTCATTAAACAAGTGGTGTTAATGTCATCAAGATAGAAAAGGTTACATTTTGTCTGCTCACCAGTTCTAATCAACCTTCCTGATTCATTAAAGATCTTTGCCTTCTTATTTTCAAATGCTACTCTGTGACCTGAATTGTTTATCAGTGAAACACTTAACAAATTATAGTTCAGTCCTTTTACCCAGCAAACATTTTCACATTTGATTAGGTTATTCAACATTATAGTTCCTTTACCTTCAACTAGACAAGGCGTGTCATTACCCATTCTTACTGAACCACCATTATAGTATTCAAAATTCTCAAACTTTTGTTTATCACCAGTCATATGGTGAGTGCAGCCACTATCTATGATCCAAACATCATTCTTACTAACTTTAGATATGAGTGTAATTTCTACATACCTTTCTCCTTCTTCGTTTGAATCATCCTTCATGGCTACAAATACCATCTCAATGTCTTCTTCTGATTTGATGTCAGTGTCATCAACTCTGTTCTCAGCTAGGTAACAATATTTCTTCCCTTTGTTCTTGTAGTCTCGGGTATCTCTTTTGTTAGATTGTCGGTTGCTTCAATAATCTCTGTTATCACCTCTATCAAACTTCTTCTCATATTATCTGTCATTGCTTCTATTATCTTTTCTTCTGTTTGGACATCTTGCAGCAAAGTGTCCAACCTCTTTACAATTGAAACATACAAGTGGTAATTTACCTTTGACTCTCTGCAATCTTTTTTCCATTAGTGCTTCAATCTCATCAAGTCCTTGATCCTCATTATCACTTTCACTATCATTTCTAATAGCATGTCTATGACTTAAATTACTTATCTTTAGAGAAGATTTGAATGCAGATTCTATAGATGGTAAGACACTGTTATCAAAGTTATTCATCTCAAATGAAATCAGTCTACCAATCAGACTATCTAGAGTAACTATATTGTTTTCAACCGCTCTCATTTCTTAAATAGCAGAAACTCTAATAGCATACATAGGTAGTAATGTTCTTAAGATTTTACTTACCAATGTCTCCTCTTCAAGTACACCTCCAAATCCTCAGATAGCATTGACTACCTTTTTGATTCTGCAACTATACTTAGTGATATTTTCTCCTTCCTTCATCCTTAGGTCATCAAAACTCCCTCTTAGGCTTTCTGCCTTTGCTCTTAGTACATTAGCATCTCCTCCATGTACCAGCTTCAACTTATCCCACATTTTCTTTGTAGAGGTGTAGGTTTTGACATCTTCAAACTCAACATTAGAGAGTGATGAGGCAAGTTCTATCATCATGCAATTTTGATCATGCTTTTCTCTTAATTTCTCAAGAGTGTGAGGTCATGTAGGAAACACATATTTAGTATATAAGTATTGAACAACATCATTTCCAATACCTGATAGGTGGAGTTTTATTTTTCTTTTCAATGATGCAAATTTGTCTTTGTTCAACTTGGGCACATCTCATCTGTTCATCTTGTGATCTTTTGCTTGACCTATTAAAATCCCTTTCTAAGCACACAAGATCTGATACCAATTGTTAGTAATAACTGAGAGGGGGGGGGGGGTGAATCAGTGGCCTCAAAAATATTCCAGTTAATCAACCCAATAACTTAGTACCACAATATTGAGCCTCTAGTTATCTTCAGTCCTATAAGATGAATGCCTTCAAATATACTTATCAAATTACTACTTCTCGGAATGCTTTGTTAAACCTTATTCTATATGTTTACCGAATAGCAGTCTTTCATTTACTAAAAAATAGTAAATTACTTAGAGTATACCGATCAATCCAGATTAGCTATGTGTAATACAAAACACTAAAGTAATGACTCATAAACACATTGACACATGGATTTTTAACATGGAAACCCTGTTAAGGGAAAAATCACTTGGGACCAGAAACCCAAAATTTTCACTCTTCTAAAGTGAGTTCGGTGAAGAGCCAACCCTATTAAAGGTTACAAACACACTGTTAGGTGTGACCTTGTTAGAGGATTTAAAATATTAGTTTGTCACTTGATATCGGGCATTTCTATGCTACCTTCCTTGTCCAAACTCTTCTGGTTTGTCAAATGGTATCTGGCATCTCATGTTGTCTTTGTGATCAAACTTTTTGATACTCCTTGGGATGTATCTCAATATAGAAAGGATCTTTAAATCCTACTCGGTTAAGAGACTTTCTGAATCAATGGTTAAACTGAAATAGTATGATCTATTCACATATACAACCTATACTTGAAGATTTTCAGATCTATTGTAAGCTCATAAAACCAATCTGATCAATATAGCTTTTCAATACCTTTGCTCCTCTTTTGTTCTGCTCGGTGATTCTATGCTCTGTTGCTCGGTGTCCATAGAAATCTTTAGCTCTTTCCTCAGCTTGATTGATCATGACTGTATGAAGTTGTTCTTCATTAGTTTCTCTCTAACATCCTCTTTTTCATTCACTCCTCTTGATTCGTAATGAATTAAGTTATCTCTTTATAGACATGATATCACTGTTTCTAGGTTCTTGATTTTCTTGATCTTGGTGTGATCTGCAATATTAGCCAATCTGATTTAAAGCAAAACTTATATTTTATCTCACAGAGATCTTCTTTCCAACTAGACAAAATAGCTTTAAATCCTTTACTTATCTCTGGCTTTATCTTGTCGATGAAAATAATGATAACTACCAGTTAAGTCTATATTTAGCTCTACCAGCTAGATATTTTGTCATTTCTGAACTTTAGTTAACTTTGGTGTTTTAACTCTTGTTATCTTCGGTCAACACTCCAGTTCTCCTCAGAATTCTCCATCGGGGTTGTCTGTCCATCGGGCTTGTCTATCCATTGGGTTACACTATGATTCTGTCCATCAGGTATGCTTTTGATTCTGCTCATCGGTAATGCTTGATGGTTTCTTTGCTCGGGCATCATTGTGACTTAACATTTGGTGATCTCTGTCTATCGGGTTCCACTAGTCGTCAGTGTTTGAAGTCACATAGTGAACGCTTGTATTTTATTCATTATTGAAAGCATAATCTTTATCTCTCTAATTCTTTGAAGTCTTTGACACTTTGATTATAACTGATTAGGTTATATCAAGTTGACATCAATGACACTATAATCCATTAACTGATTTAATGTCTTGCATTATCTTTTTGCATTTCAGTGATCAACTTAACATCTTCAAACATTCAATTAGTTACATGTCATTAAGTCCATCGGCTCATCTTTATGCTATTGGAGACATGTTTGGAGCTTTCATTTGTTGATTTGTCTAAACTTTCAATCATTTCAGGTGTAATGAGTGCTAATTTTTTTATTCTTGTGAACCACTACTCATGAAACATCGGCTAATGAATTTGACTTGAAAACTACACAGTTGAATCATGATTGTAATATCACAATAATAATAAGCATTTAATATAGTATATTTTGTATATAAATACTAAAAAATAATTTTAAAATAATATATTTAAATATTTATCTTTAATTTTATATAAAATATTATATTATAACTATATTAAAATTAAATAATATATAAATGAAAAGTATGAATACAAATTATTTGTACATATTTTTATCTAATAATTTTTAAATTCTTAATTATAATAATAATATGTCAAAATATTTTTATTATATAATTAAGTATTTATATGTTATATTTTTTATTTATATATGTTATAATTATTTCATTTATATATTTTTATAATTATATGTATAAAAAAATTTTAAAAAAAATTTATGTTATACTAAAGTTATATTTAGTATTTATATTATGCAAAAATAAAGAAACATAGAATAAATTTAATTATTAAATATTACATTAAATATAATTATAATATATATTTTGTATAAGCTAAACACTTACTATTATTTATTTATTAAAATATATTTAGAATTTCCATAGAATATATTCTCATATTATTATTATTATTATTTATATAAAAGGATGAAAGTAACATAATAGTTAACATAGCTATACAAATTTTAACAATATATAATAATTCATATTGTATGAATATTAAGGAGAGGAAGGGGCTAAAGTAGAACAAATATTTCAGGTCACAAATATAAGCTAAACAATGACAATATAAAGTCCATTTTCATTCATATTAAATATATGTGTGTGGTTTGCATAATTATCGATAACAAAAGACTTGGAGGGCACATTTTCCCATGTATAGAAAAATTGTTTGCAAGCCACCAGTCTATTTGTATGTACAGAGATAGAAGTATCAATAATCATGATCGTTTGCACTGTCGAACAATGTTCTTGCTAAAAGGAATTTCGAAAAAAAGTGAAAAGTGACAGAGAAAAAATGGGGAAAAATGAAGAATGATGATCAATTTGATGGTCATCTAAGGGATATTGATAGTAATGATTGAGAGGGGGGGGAGGTGAATCAGTGGCCTCAAAAATTAATCCTTAAATCAACCCTTAAAACTTATTACCACTTTTAAGTCTCTAGTTATACTCAGTCCTACAAGATGAATTACTTGAAATACTTATATCAAATTACTACTTGTCAGATTGCTTTGTAAAACCTTCTTTTGTATGTTTACCGATAAGCAGTCTTTCTATTTACCAAAACATAGTAAATAACTAAAGTATACCAATCAATCCAGAATTGCTTATGTGAAATGCAAAATAGTAAAGTAATGAAACATAAACACATAACACATGGATTTTTAACGTGGAAACCCTGTTAAGGCAAAACCACTGGGACCGGTACCCCAAATTTTCACTCTTCTAAAGTGAGCTTGGTTAAGAGCCAACTCTATTAAAGGTTACAAACACACTATTAGGTGTGACCTTGTTAGAGGATTTTAAAGAATAGTTTCTCACTTAGTATCTGGCATCTAATGCTACCATCCTTGATCAAACACTCACTTAGCCTATCAATAGGTATTGGGCGTATCCAATGCTACTTTGTATGATTAAACTTTTTAATACTCCATGGGGTGTATCTCAATTGTAAAAGACTTTTAAGTCCTACTCGGTTAAGAGACTTGATGCTTCAATGGTTAAACTGAAACATTAAAGTGATCTATTCATACATACAACTTGAATTGCATATTTTCAGATCTATTGTAAGTGCATTACCTCTCTGATCAATATAATCATTTCAATACCTTTGCTACACACTGTTCTACTCTATGATGTTGCTTCACTATTCATTAGTGTCTGCAGAATCTAGCTCTTTCCTCATCTTGTTGATCAAGTCTGAATGAAGAATTTCTTCTCCTTCAGAATCTCTTTAGCATCTTTCCTCTTATCACTCCCCTTCACCCCCTATTTCGTAATGAATTAGGTTGTCTCTTTATAGACATGATTTCACCATTTCTTGGCTTTCTTGATCATGGTGTGATCCACAATTCTCGCCAATTAGATTTAAATTAAAACTCCAGTTTTATCTTGTAGAGATCTTCTTGCCAACTGGACAAAGAAAATTTAAATCCTTTACTTATCTCTAGCTTTATCTTGTTGATTAAAACAATGATAAGTGCCAATTAAGTGTATCTTTAGCTAAGCATTTTGTCATTTCTGAACTCTCTATTCTGGAAGTCAATACTTCAGTTAGTCATCGGTGATAACTGAGTGTTCTGTCGGTGTGACTTCAGTTGTCTTTGGGATCTCCATCCTTTGTCTTTTCCATTGGGAAACACTGTAATTCTGTCTGTCAAGTTACACTGTGCTTTTCTCATCAGGAAACACTGTGACTTTGCTTGTCGGTAATGTTGTTCATTTGTTCGTTGGGTAACACTATGACTTTGCTCTTTTACTCTGTCCGTCGGTGTGCACTCCATCGGTGTATACAATCACTTTGTGAATACTTGACTTATATGCATTAGTGATAGCATAGCCTTTGATACATTGGTTCTTTGAAGTCTTTGGCAGTATGTCCATGACCATACAAATTACATCAAGTTGAAATCAATGATAATACAATACATTAACTGATTTAATGTCTTGCATGATCATCGACTTAACATCATCAAACATTCAATCAGTTATAGTTCATCAATCTTTCCCTTTGGCATTGATGGAAACATACTACATTATCACACTATATTATCACTAATACAATATAAAATATAACAATTGAAGTTACTCAAACTACCAATCTTATGTACTATAATCGATACAAATATTTGGTCCTTGGTAAGCTTCTTATAGCTTAGATTTGATTCTTGTAGCTTTCTTTCTGTCTTTAATCCCTTCACTGGATAGATATAGAATCTTTCTTTCTCTAATGTGATGTGTTCTCCTCTTGTGTCAAACTCTCTCCCTTTGACTGTTCTCTTTTCTTTTGATGTCTCTTGTTAGCAATTCTCTTCCCTTTATATGTACTCTCCCTTTGGATACTGTGATGGATAAAATCTCTCCCTGATATAATCTCTCCCATGGATACAATCTCTCCTTGTGTGATAATGGATATAATCTCTCCCTTTGACAACAATGCCAAACAAATATTTTTGACAATAATGCCAAATAGTCCTTTCAATCCATACTATATTCCTTGAATTTCCCAATCCATTAGCAATATAACAACTTTGGTGCTCAGAGTAGATAAATACCTTGCTATGTATAGATGTATCTTTTAAGTCCATATCTTTTCTTGCATCAAAATGTATGATATTCTGATAATATGCAGGCTGATGCAGTCTTCTAGTCATCTTACTGACCAGTAAACAAGGGTTTGACCCCTAGTCTCTTTCTCAAGTATTCAAATGCATCCTTGGGTAGTGGCTTGGTGAAGATATCAGCTAATTGTTCGTTTGATTGCACATACTCAAGTTTCACCTCCTTTTCTTGAACTTGTTCTCTCAAATAATGATACTTGATGACAATATGCTTTGTCTTAGCATCCATTATTGGATTCTTGGAAATGTTTATTGCACTGGTATTATCATAGTAGATAATTACTGATTCTAGAATTTGCATATGCATACCTTCCAGTAACTATTTGATCCATGCAATATTTGAGTAGTTTGCAGCAGCAACAACATACTCTTCTTCTATAGTAGACTGAGAGATGCATCCTTGCTTCTTGCTGATCCATGTGACAAGTCACCCATAAAGAATGGTCCTCCAGTTGTGCTCTTCTGGTCATCAATGTTTCTAGCCCAATCAGTGTCGGTAAAGACCTCAAGTTCAAATTTTCCTTCTCTTATATACCATAAGCCATATTCCTTGATATTCTTCAGATATCTTAGGATTCTTTTCACAACAGTCATATGTGATTCCCTGGGATTAGTAGAAAATCTTGCAAATATTCCTAATGCATGTGCAATATCTGGTCTAGTATGTACAACATACATGAGTTTTCCAATCATTGATCTGTCCAAAGTTTGATTTACCTCTATTGACTTGTCCTCCTTTGTTAGCTTACATCCAGTTGCATCGGTGTTCCAACTGGTTTGGAAATTTCCATCTTGAATATTTTTAGCACTTCCTTGATGTATTTGGATTGTGTAATGAAAATGCCTTCATCTTGTTGCATGATCTATAGACCAAGAAATAACTTGATCTCTCCAAACATAGACATCTCAAACTCTTTGCTCATTTCATTTGCAAATGATTTGCATAGCATATCATTGCCTCTGTATATGATTTCATCAACAAATATTTCAGCAATCAAAATGTTAGCATTAGTATCTTCCTTCAAATAAAGATTATTGTTTTCACTAGTCCTTACAAATCCAATACTTATGAGATAGGAATGAAGTCTCTCATACCAGGCTCGAGGTGCTTGTTTCAATCCATACAAGGCTTTGTGTAGTCTACATACCATATTCCTATTCCTCTTGTCTGGATCAAAAAACCCTTCTGGTTTCTCAATGTATACCTCTTCCTCAAGTATTCCATTTAGGAATGCATACTTGACATCCATTTGGTATACCTTGAAGCCTTTATATGCAGCATAAGCAAGTAATATTCTCACTCCTTCTAGCCTAGCAATGGGTGAAAAGGTCTCTCCATATTCAATCCCTTCTTCTTATGCATACCCCTTGCATACTAGTCTTGCTTTGTTTCTAGTAACTTCTCCATTCTCATTCAATTTATTCCTGAATATCCATTTTGTACTGATGACATTCTTGTCATCTGGTCTTGGTACAAGTGTCCATGAATTGTTTTTATCTATCTTCTCAATCTCTTCATTCATAACACTTATCCATTCATCTTTATCAAGTGCAGCATTGATAGACTTTGGCTCAAAATCACAAATTAGACATCTTGTGTTTAGAGACTTACTTTTGGTTCTCATACCAGCCTCCTTATCTCCAATGATTTGGTTCTATGGATGGTTCCTTCTGACCTATCTGGAAAGTATAGGTTCAGTCCTTTGTCTATCATCTTGATCATCATTGTGTCCTTCATTCTGATCTCCATCACTTGGTACATCATCTTGAGCAATATCTTGATTGTTGGTATTTGCAGCCTGATGCTTGGGTGCAATGATCTGTTGCTCGGGGGCTCTACATTGTTTGTCAGGTAGAGTTTTAGGTTCTTCATTGTAAACAAACCTGTTGTAGTCCTCTATTTTTTTTGTGCTTCCCTTTTCATTTTTCTCTGGAAATTCATCTATCTTTACATTTGCACTTTCAAAAATTTTATTAGAGGCTTTATTGAGACATTTATAAGCCTTACTCTTGGTGGAATTCCCTAGAAAGATTCCTTCATCACTTTTGCAGTCAAGCCTTCCATTTATATCATCTTTTAAGATATAACATCGACTACCAAAGATCTTGAAGTAACTTACATTGGATGTGTGACCATACCATAGCTCATAGGGTGTCTTCTTGGTTTCTTTCTTCAATTGTACTTTGTTCAATTTGTAAAAATCAGTACTGACAGCTTCCCTCCATAAGATTTGAGTGATGCCTTTCTCTATCACCAGTGTCCTTGCACAATCAACAATGGATTTGTTCCTTCTTTCAGCAATTCAATTTTGTTGTGGTGTTCTTAGTGCAGAGACCTTTCTTTTGATTCCATGCTCATTACAAAATCTAGTGAATTCATCTAAAATAAATTCCCCTCCTCTATCTGATATTAAGCATTTCAGTTCCTTACCACTTTGTTTCTTAACCATTTCTTTGTATCATTTAAACATCTTAAATGCTTCTGATTTATCTTTTAGAAACATAACTGTCATTATTCTAGAGTAATCATCAACAAAGAGAATAAAATATCTATCACCATAATAACTCTTTGACCTCACGGGTCCACATAGATCAGTATGGACTAATTCTAGAATGACATTAGATGTATGGGTTTTACTTTTGAAACTAGACTTTTTCATCTTACCTTTTTGACAATTTTTGCACATGATATTGTCTAGTTTAGTCATCGTCGGTAAACCTCTTGCATTTCTATTTTTTCTTAGTTTTATCATGTTGTCAAAGTTCACACGACACAATCTTTTGTGCCACAACCATATGTCTTCATTTCTAGCCATTAAACAAGTGGTGTCACTGTCATTCAGATAGAATAATTTACCTTTTGTCTACTCACGGGTACCAATCAGACTTCCTGATTTATTGAAGATCTTTTCCTTCTTATTTTCAAATGCTACTCTGTGACCTAAATTATTCAACTGAGAAACACTCAATAGATTATAATTCAATCCTTTCACCCAATATGCATTTTCACATTTTATCAGGTTATTCAACATTATAGTTCCTTTACCTTCAACTGGACAAGGTGTATCATTACCCATTCTTATTGAACCACCATTATAGTATTCAAAAGTCTCAAACTTTTGTTTTTCACCGATCATATGGTGAGTGCAGCCACTATCTATGATCCAGACATCATTTTTACTAACTTTAGATATGAGTGTAGTTTCTACATACCTTTCTTCATCATCATTTGAATCATCTTTTACTTCCATAAACACCATCTCGATGTCTTCATCAGATTTGGTGTCAATGTCTTCATCTTTGCATTTAGCTAGGTAACTGGCTTTCTTTCCTTTGTCCTTGTAGTCTCGGGTATCTCTTCTTTCTCATTGTCAGTTTCTTCTGTAATCACCTCTATCATACTTGTTTTCAAATGACCTGTCATTATTCTGTCATCTTTTCTTCTGTTAGGACATCTTGCAGCAAAGTGTCCAATCTCTTTACAATTAAAACAAACAAGTGGTAATTTACCTTTGTATTTACCTTTGCCTCTCTACATTCTTCTATCCATAAGTGCTTCAATTTCATCAAG
>MU225537.1:5180801-5202205 GCA_018584345.1 Thuja plicata
CAATTTGTTCCTCTACTTGAATTGCATCTTCTTGAACTTCAACAGGGTCATCTTGATTACGTTTTGTATAACCTTTCATATTGTCATCCCTTTTTCGATCAAATTTTTTTAATATGTTTCTTTTATTTCCCATTGCACAAATTGTTCAAATTGAAAGCTTCAATTTACCTGCATACACAAAACCATATACTCTTGATAAAAAAATTAAAAATGATATTGATACTTGTTCATAAATTAATATTGAATAATGTTTTAATTAAAAATAAAAAAATAAAAAAAATACTAAAATTATAAAAAATACAAACCTACTTGATAATTTTAATTCGTAGTTGTCCTTTAATGCCAAAAAATACGCTTTAAAACTATTAAAAAAATGATTTTCTTCAAAAAACTTTATTTTAATTCACAATTTAGAAAATTATATATTTTTTATTTTAAAAAAAATACTTTAATATATGACATTAAGGGTCGTGGTCGCATGGCGACCATGTTTGGTCGGCCTTAGTTTCAGCCCAACCAGGTCTAGCCGAAACAGGTCCGGCCGAAAGCATCTATGTGGCATCCCATGTGGTAACAAAACAAGCAAAAAATGAGATTTTACAAAAAATGTGTGTTTGGAGGATTTTTGTGACATCACAATTCAACTTGTTTAAAAATCTAAAAATACCCTTTTGTAGAGCTCGGAGTCTAGATTATGGTCATATAATTTTTATGGTGTTTTATTTACATATACTATATTGTAAGTTGAAAAAACTCCAAGTAGGTATTTTAACATTCAAGAACACGCTCGTTCAAAAAAAAAAAAAAATAGCAAATCATGTCAGAAAAATTTACAACTTATATGTAACACTAGAGGAGAGAGTCCTCTTCAAAAATATGTAATTTTTTTTGTATTTGGTTTAAATTTTCTAGGGCAAATGTGGAGGGAGAAAAAAACTGTTAATTTCAGGTAATTCCAACTTTGAATAGTTATAACAGGCAAAATATATACGGAAAACCAATCTTTCTTTTTTTATACACTAGCTGTACATGTCATCTAAAACATATTCTAAAATTAGAAGAAAAAAAGATTATTTGCATATATTAAGGTGGAGGGAACTAGACCTTACATTTTCAGCATTTTTTGAGCAATTAAAAATGGACTTCAAAAATTAAAAAACTAGGTCAATGCTTATTCAAATTTTTTTTAAAAAATTATAGCCATAAACTAGATCCAATTTTACACATTTCATTATTTTACATCATTTTCAAATTCTAAACACAAATGTCACTTTTATGTTGTTAAAGTTCTACAGTTTTGCATGTCGTGGTCCTCTTCCTTTGTTAAAGTGTGACACAGGTTTGTACTTTTACCCCTTAGTAATGACAGAATTTGAGTCATTTATTATTCTTCATCTTACTATTTCATCTTCTAAAACCAACTTCATTTCAAATAATTAATTTGTTTTATATTTGCATCCTAATGCTCTGAATCAAGAAAATTGTCTTTTATTCTTCCTTCTTATTTTAACCCTTTTATAACTACTTTTATATTCTCTCGTCAAGAATGCCTAAAGGTTTATAGGTCTATAGAAGTAAAGGACCTTACATGTCCTCCTCACCTTCTGATCTGTTCAATTTTACATCTACTCTTATGCCCCATCTACTTCCTTTGTTTGTAATCCCTTATTTAAGTCAACTATGACTTGATTTCTTCTTTCCACACCTTTATTAGCAAGGGCATCAGCCATTTGATTACATTCCCTATATATATGATTAGTCATATATTTCTTGAATAATGACAATAAATTCATTCCTCTCTTAACTAACCCATTGAGTTTCAAGTTTTGAGTGTTGCCTGTTTTGATAGCATTTATAATCAAGGAAGAGTCACATTCAATTTCAATATTATCTAAATTTAGTTTTTTACATAACAGTAACCCTTCTATCAGAGTATTGCCTTCAGCCTCATTATTTGTTGCAAAACCTAATTAGGAAGCTTTGTATGCTATTAATTTTCCTAGCCCATCATGAATGCAACACCCTATGCCCACCCTCCCAGGGATTCCTTTGGAAGCCCCATCAAAGTTCAGTTTGAACCATCCATCCATAGGAGGTTTCTAGACACAGTTATATCTAAGAGCTTCCTTATCTACACCTTATTGTCCAACAAAGGGAGGAATTTTTAACCCATACCAGAGATTCCTTAAGTTCTCATCTTTATGGGTGAAAACCATATCCTTCCTCTCAGCCATGTTACGATTATTCACTACCTCTACTATACTGGCTTTGACTTTATTTAAAAGTTGATCTAGGCTTTTTTTTATCCTTGAATATTATTTTGTTTCTTTCCTTCCATAATTTCCATATAATTATGGAGGGGGCGATATTCCATATCTTCCCATACATGCCAGAGTCTATCTTTCTTGGCCAGGAAGTAAGGATATCCATCAATTTATTAGGAAAGGCAGTTTTCCACATTAACTTGTTGAACATCTAGGTCCAAAAATTATGCAAATAGTCACAATTTGTGAAAAGGTGATCAATAGATTCACATTCCTTCTCACAAAAAACACATCTCGATGGTCCATAATAACCTATTTTTTGGAACCACTCTGCAGTCAATACTTTATGTTGTACTGCATCCCATGTGAACATACCAGCCTTAGGCATACAAAATTTGTTCCAACATAAGTCTATTGGTAATGAGTTTGAGTTTGTCCTAGATCAGACAAAGTTTTATACCCACATTTAGTGTTATACTCACAATTCTTAGATTTAGCCCAAATAATTTAGTCTAAATCATTAGATGGGTTAATTTTCCTAATGTTTACAATTTGTTCCACTTCATCCCTAAATGATTTTGGTATTCCAAGGTTTTCAAAGGATTTCAATTTTCATCCTAGGGCTGGGTTATTATCTACTAACTCTATATAATCCTTCACATATATACCCCTATCATGCTTTATACATTCTATGGAGGAATCATCCTTTAAAGTGGTACTTAGAGGTGGACAGGGATTCCAAGAGTCTTCCCAAAATAGATCCTTTTCTCTATTGCCTATATCCTAGGTGATATTATCATAGATAACAACCCTACACTCCAATATAATATTCCATATTCATGATCCTTTTGGAAGAGAGTTGTGCCTAAAGATACTTAAGGGGTCCCTACCATCTAAGTATTTAAATCTAAGGATTTTGACCCATTTTGCCTCTAGATCTCTATACATCTTCCATACCAGTTTGGCACCTAGAGATATATTTTTTTGTTTGATATTATTTATATTTAAACCAACTTCATTTAATGGCTTACATATCTTATTCCAAGCTATCAATGCTAGTCTCTTCTTATCTTTGGATCCTTGCCAAAAAAAGTTCCTTAATTTTTTATTAATTTCCTTCTCTATACCTTTTAGTATACTCAAACACATCATTTGATAAATAAGAATACCTGAGAGGACACATTTGATCATAATTGTTTTACCAGCATTAGTTAACCACTTTCCTTTTCATTTTTTCTAATACATTATTCCATAAATTCGTTGACCTATTACCCTTGTCTAAGGGAAGCCCTAAGTATTTGTACGGAAGTTCTCCCATATTGAATTCCATTATCCTACATAAATTCTGTTGAACACAAGATGGTGTATTCAGAAAATAAATCTTAGATTTACCTTTATTTATTTCTTGTCCAGAAGCAGTAGAAAACAAATTTATGACATTTTAAATTTCTCTGGCCTCTAAAATATTGGCCTTCCCAAAAAGGAGGTTGTCATCAACACATTTTTGATGTGTACAAGCTTCCAATGCTTCATTGATCTTGATTCTTGATAATAGGTTATCATATTTAGCCTTGGTTAGGGTTCTTCCTAGGGCTTCTGCTATAATAACAAAAAGAAAGGGAGACATTGGATCCCGTTGTCAAATTCCTTGTGTAATACTGCAAAAACCAGTTGAATTAACGTTGACCATTATAGACATATTTGGTCCAGATATACATTCAAAAATTAGGTTGACCCATTGTTTAGAAAAGCCAAAGGATTCTAGACATTTACATAGAAATCTCCAATATACCTTATCGTAAGCCTTCTTTATATCTAATTTTATAAGCATGCTTGGTAAATGACCATGTTGGATAGTATGGATGGCCTCTTGTGCAATAATAACCCCATCCAAGATAGATCTCCCTAGAATGAAACCAGATTGTTCTTCTAAAATCAACATAGGCAAAATCTTGTTTAACCTATTAGCTAGGGTTTTAGTTAGTAATTTATATAGTATATTGCATAGAGAAATGGGTCTGTAATCATCAAAACCATCAGGATTTGATTTTTTAGGTATTAATTCTATGAACCTATTATTAATTTCTTGGAGCATTCTTCCTAAATTTCTCATGCCCTCTAAGGTAGAAACAACCTGATCACCAATAAAACTCCAACACTATTAGTAGAAGAAAGTGGTAAATCCATCAGGTCTAGGAGATTTATCAGGATGAAGATGTTTCAAGGCCATCTCAACTTCATCTTTGGTAAATTTTGTATTTAATATTTTGTTATGTTCCTTAGTAACAATCCTAGGGATGTTCTTTAATATTTAAGTTCGGCTATTATGTCAGAACCATCCAAGTTATTCAAAATATTTTCAAAGTGATTAACTTCTTCTTCCAGAATATTCTCAGGATTCTCAATTATAGTTCCACCACTCTTCTTAATTATTGTGATTTTATTGAAATTATATTTTTCCTTAGAACTATTGTGGAAAAATTTGGTATTTTTATCTCCTTCTGCCAACCATACTTCTCTGGATCTCTATTTCCAGAATGATTCTTCTTTTGCTAATATATCTTCATAGCTATTTAACAAATTTTTTTCTTCATTATAAGTGTCTATATTCATTCCATCTCTGAGGATAATCTTATTTAATTCCTCTAAGTCTTTCTCTATTGTTTCCTTAGTTGCAAATATATTTCCAAAATGCTCTTTGTTCCATTCAATTAATCTTTGTTTAATATGTTTAAGTTTTGCATTTAATCAACCTCTCTAATTTTCACTTAAGGAACACCATATATTTTATTTTCCATATCTCATATCCTAATGACCCATGCTTATAGGTTAGAGTTGGCTATTTTTACTCAATGTATGCTATGAAATCTTTCACCTTTATTTCTCACTACACTTGTGGCTTTTGTTAGCTACTTCCCTCTGCCTTCAAGGCCATGTTACCAAAAAATGTAAGAAATGCAAAAAGTGTGAAGGAAATGGGTTGGAGCATGCATAACTTACCTTGACCTCCTCCATTACTCTGAACATAAATAAGGTATCTAATAATAGTTTAAGCCTTAAAATTTTCTATGATTGTGTATGAGGAGGGGTCATGGAAATTTTTCTCCTCCCCATCAATTTTGACATTTGGTCTCAAATTATTCATGCCTCATTTATTGGAAGAAACCTTTTTGGATGCAATGATGTGAATATTTTCAATGGATTTAAGTAAGTAATGATAGTAAGATAGATAGATGTTAGAAATCTATTATATTACTGGTATTGTTGGCATCTTAAGTTATGGGTCCATTCTTATCATTAGAGAATTTATGTTTAGTAAAGAATTCAAGTCATGAAACTATATGATTCTCTATGAATGGTTAAAAATAAATATTTTAGAATAGATTTGGTGAGATTATTACTACCATAACCTAGGAGGAAATGTTCTTCTCTCTTTTTTTGTGGCTAGTAGGCTCCTAACCCTTCTTTATAAGAAGAAGAAAAATCATGTACTACTATATCATCCTACAAAGTTAGCAACCATTGTTGGATGTTTTTAGGACCTACTAGACCCCATTTTAGTGATTTTAAGATCCAATGGCTTTATGCTTGATTCCCCACATCTTTTGTTCTCTTTCCTTGAGACTTTTCACACCGCCCAAGCCTTGAATCTACTATGAAATTAACCCTGCTAGGACTAGGCCGAACCAAGTCAGTCTTGTCCTTGGGCTTTGATTTTAAGTGGTCCCCAGGCCCAATGCAAGGGTGTTTTATTTCTCGATCTCAGTGTGGTCAGCATGTTAATCCTAAATATTGAAATGAGTATAAAAGGGGGTCTTCTCCTCTCATTTTTACAACCATTATTATCTACAATCTATGATTATGCAATATTGTGAAACCTATCAAATGATCAAGTAAAAGCAATCCAGCATTCGAGTTGTGCAATTGAAGTGGTGGATTCAAGATTTGAAGGAAAGCATCCATTGAATATCTCCAAGTCTTCTTCCATTCAATAAAAAGGCAATCTTCTCTCATTAATGAAAATATATCTCCCATGGTGGTTAAGTATAGGAATTCTCAAGCAAGCAAGAAGATCCATTCCTCTTTTTCCATTCTTTATTTCAAGCACACACTCATTGAAGATCTAGGATTTGAAAAGTGTAGATCCATTTAATTTGTGAAGGCATCCTTGATTCTACAACACATTCTAGACACACAAGCATCCTTTTGGAGTTGACTATTTTCTACATCCATCAATGAGGTTTTTCACGAAAGGTAAATCTGACATTTATCTTGTTTACATTAATTTTATATTTCATTTCAAGGTTAATTCCTATACATGGGTTTGAACAAGGCAAGCCCCTTTCCCCAACCTTTCTTTCCCTTCTTCTTGTGTGCAGGAACAAGTTTTTTTTGAAAATATTAGGACTGAGAGGGGGGAATCAATCCAAACATGTAATGAACAAATTCAACCACCAATATGAATATCTGCACTATTCATTTCCAAACTACAAAGTATATAACTGAAGTAAACAAATAACAATAAACAATAGAAAGCATCCATAATTTCAATGCACATAGCACAAATATTTTATTGTAGAAACCCTTGTAAGAGGGAGAAAATCATGGTGAGGATGACACCCACAAGCCCACTACTACAATAAATGATTTCTCCCTACTAGGAGATACAAATACCCTTTCTGAGGGTTCACCCTGTTAGGAGTGACTAGTAAACTATTAGGAGTACAATCAGATCAGTTATGATCTACCTCGCTAGAGGATTTCAAACCTCAATAAACAAGTTACCTCGTTAAAGGATTTACAAATAAGAACTAGTTAAAATTCACCCGTTTAATGGATTTAACCTACTATAACTGTCAGGGAACAACAAGATATGTTGATCTATAGAATGACACTAATTTCCTATCATTTCCTTTCTACTTCTTTCCTTCCTGATGTTATACTGGTCTCTGATTCTTCAATTCACTATTTCCAAAATTGAAAATACAATCACAACCCTAAATCAAATGATTTAGTACTCCTTATATAGACTCTCATTAGGTCACACGAGACCTAGAACTTTCTACCACATTCGACCCAAAAGATTAGCCAACCTCCTTGAAATCAGTGTCAACAACATCCAATATGTCCTCCTTAAATGTATTACCAATAATTAAAATTAATATGTCAGTTTCAGATCCACCGCCTTAATCAAATTTATATGAAACTTTGATCGATGATCAGATAGGTAAACTATCTTCTCATTCAAGACATAATTCATTCAAAATTTGATATAAATTGTTGCAGTTAGAATTATGAATTCCAATTAGCATCTACAAGACATATCTATGATCACAACAATTGAATCTTTCCTCAATGCAATCCCTACCACATTCTATGTCTGATGTTGTTCTTCCTGAACACTAGTCGAATACATAGTTGAACTTCCTCTTTACTGATCATGAACTATCCTTACGGATCACTGCAATCATGATAACTGAATAATTTTCCATTAATGATAACCAATTATGCCTCGACTCATGACCACAATTCATATCTCCTCCAAAACTATCATAATTCCAACAATATCTCATAATGCTAACAATCCCCCCTTTGGCATTGATGACAAAAACTCTTATTTGCATAATGTGCATAACTCTGTAAGTATGATTTGCATGATAAAAATCATACTCCTCTCTCTTTACATCCTCTTTCTTACTCTTTCTCTTTCTCTACTCAATCTTAATAAATATTTCTCTTCTCATTCTCCCCGTTTTTGTCAAAAATGACAAAGAATCATATATTAAAATTACATCTTATCAAAGACATCCTTAAAATTTGTCTTTGGAGTCTCCAATGTCTTCTTCCATGAGTCTTGTAAATGCTCCATAGACAAAATTTTCCCATGAATAACCGATGCTAATCCTTCCAAATCACTCAAAGTATTCACTACTAGTAAACTAAGTGTCTTTTGCATTCTTCACATGCTTTTGCCTAACATCAATAGTGGGAGCCAAATAAGTCTACATTTCCATAAGTGTAATAATAATTTTATCCTATTCACTTTGCAACTGCCTCATTGTGTGAGTAATCAGTTTGACCTTGCCCCTATATTCTGATTGTGAACTAGAAATGGGATCAAAATTTTCAATCAATGTATTAAGCTCCAATTGAGAATCATCTCTCCTTTTCTCCAGGTCTTTTGTAAAAGCTACAAACTTGGAAACTTATACAAGTACCTAACCTATCTCCTATAGGATTTCCTTGATCTTATTCACTTGAACTGTAAGTGACTCTCTATAAACTAAAATTATCTCTCTCAACTTATCATCTTGTATCTTCTCATATTCTTTCATTGACCTACATTCTCCATATTAGGTACTTGATCATAAACAAATTTCACCAATATGCCCAGTTGATCAATTGGATTATCTTTCTTCTCATATCCCACATTAGGTACTAAGTTCCTAATGTTGTTTCTGGATCCTTTTAGTATTCTTACCTTCTTTTTCTTTCCCTTCAATCTATTCCTTACTGCTTTCTCCTTAAGCTTATTAGACATTTTCAACATCTCCTTAGGACTCATTTGAGTAATATCAATAGTTGTTTGCATTTCTTCATCTTCAGGTTCTCCTTCATCTTCTTCCTTAGAACCAGTTTAATTATTTGCTTTTCTCTTCTTCATTGTGTTATCTTCACTGGTTAGATCTAGCTTTCTCTTTACTGAAAGTTCATCTTCATCATCCTTAGGTCGACCTTTTTTGTTGTGTCATTTCCTCAACAATATGCTCTTTAGGTGCTTCAACATCAGTTTGAATATCAATATTTTGTATCTACACAATGATTTAGATATAATGTTATCTATGATATCATTAATCTCTTCATTTGTTTTTGATTAAGTAAAATAGGTTTTAAAGAGTGCCTAAAACCTGATACAAATCTTAAGATATAGCAATAGGTCCTTACATAAAAAATAGTGGGAACAAAGATAGAAACAAGCCACAGCCAGGGCCATAGAAAAAGAGAATAGGAAACCCATCAACATTGCAAGAAAAAATAAGACATGGAATTCCAGCAGCCTAGATGGATCCCGCAAGAGAAATAGCCAGCAATGAACTAGTAGCCAACACACGAAGCCACAAGAAGGGTCATTTCTTCACCTTTTGGGATTAAAGGGCCATAACAAATGTGGGCAAATTTTTAGATTTTTTTCCTTTTCACAGAAGTCCACCCAACATCCACCACATTGGCCAAATCCTACAAATTGGGGACCGAAACTTCCAGATCCAGAGAGCCAAGAGAAGGTACCAAAGAAGGGCCAGGTGAAACCAATGGGATAGGTTCAGCAAGTGATCCCATAGCCACCAGGCCAGAAGAAAAGAAAAGAGAAATTTCACCAAGAGAAGTAGCAACCTCACCTCCATCAGACACCTGAACACAAGTCTCAGTACAAAGAGTCACCGAAGGGACAGAGGAAGCATAAGAAAATGGAGGAGAGGTCTCACCTAAGGAAGAGACCTCACTAGAAACAAGAGGCTCATTTACCTCAAAAACCTCTAGAGAAGAAGAAACCACCTAAGAAAAGCTTTAGACAAACGAAGCCTTCCCAACATTGTAATGTTGAGAAGAGGTCCCCTTCCACCAAGAAACATAATTTTTTTTAATCTTCTCCAAGACACACTGATCAGCCAAATGACCAGTTTTAAAACATCTCCTTCACCTGAAGGGGAGCCCTTCATAATCCAAGGATTAGATCCAGGCACTTTTAGAGTGTTGTAGCATAATCTTTTCTGGAAGACCCTTAGAAATGTCCAGGTCCACAAAAATTTGGGCATAAGTTGAATGAAGAATATCAGAAGAGTCCTCATCAACCATCAAAAATTCCCCAAGAGCCTCACCTATAGCCTCTAACAGGGAATCCACCCAAAGATAAAGGGGGAGGTAGGGAAGCCGGACCCAAATGGGAGCCTTGGAGAAATTCTTAGAAGAGGGATCACAGTCAGGATGCAAAGGCTTCACCATAAGCATAAACTGAGCATCCCAACTAAAAAAATGATCACATAAATTTATTTTCCTATTAGCATCATTTTCAAACTTAGCTATGAAAAAAACCTGAGCCATAGGAAAAATGTGAATAGTACTAGAAATACTAGGTTCCTAATGTCAAGAAATCTAGGAGTGAAGGTCAAGAAGACTCGGCCAGAAGCCCTTGAACCTGTAGATAATGCCATGGACCAAGAAATCAGAGGACACCTCATCAATATCCTTCACAACCTCATCCTCCAGAGGGATAATGATAGGGTTAGAAACTAGAAAATGAATAGAATCCTTATTCCCCCTCGATTCCAAATCACCAGGACCCCGAGCCACTGACAAAGGGGCTGAAGAACCAGGGGCTAGAGGAGCCAAAAATCAAGGAGTCTGAGTTGCTACCAAAGGAGATGAAGTGCCAGGACCCCGAGCCATCGAAAAAGGAGCCAAGGAACCAGGGGCCAGAGGAGCCAAAGATCCAGGAACCCTAGCCTTTGGTGAGGGAGCCAAAGAGCTAGGAGTCTGAGCTGCCACCGAAGGAGTCAAAGGGCCAGAAGCCCTGGCTGTCACTAAGGGAGCCAAAGAGCCAGGAGCCAAAGGAGAAGAAGGAGTTGGAGAGCCAAGAACCCTAGCCACCATAGTAATAGTTATTATCAATACAGATTAAAATATTCATTTTTTGTCTCTTGTTCTTTTATTTTCTCTTCTACCTATTTATTTTTGCCACAATCTCAAACTTTTCTAATTTTTTTTACAAATCCACTATCTCATCTCTTACCAATTGTGTATCTCCAATGAGAACTCTTGTAACTCTATTCCTTGTTTGAAATTCTCCTCTCCTTGCTTCAACCATCAACTTTTCCTCTTCTATAGTTAATTCAAGTTGTAAAAGTGCAAGTTCTTATTCCATCATTACTCTATCAATCTTCAAAGCTTCTCTCCATCTTTTTTCAACTTCCTTGTACAGTTCCTTAGGTATAGCCTTGAATAGTTCACTTGGTACTTTGAAAAAGGTGTGTATAATTTCTACAACTGCATCTTCTATCTTTCTTTTATCTTCAATGTCAAATTTATCAAAGTAAGTCCACACTTATGTCATTCTTCCATATTCCTTGATCTCTTTAACAATGTTGTCAAGAATAACAGTATTGTCAATTTTGTCAATTCCCTCAGTAGGATTTCCTATGATAGTAGACTTATTTCCACTACCTCTCAATTCCTTTTGTCCCTTCTGAGATTTAGTTACAATTTATACTTTTGAGTCCTTTTTCTTACCTCCTTTCTTACTCTATGACTCTTTATAGCATGATGGCAATTTTTTCTTTCTTCTTTAAGTTTTCTTTATAGTCTCAGGTGACTCATTTTTTGGCTTAGTCACAATAGGAGTGGTATATGTATATTTAGTTTTTTTTAGTACTGAACTCATATTGACTCTCTTAGGTGTAATCTCTTCAACTTCCACTTTAGTATCCTTAAATTTTAGATCAGTAGATGTGCCTGTATCCTTACTCTCCATTTTCTTTCTAATTTGTATCATCATTTCCGGAGTTATGCTACTCAATTTGGCTAGATTGTCAACTTGTCTCCTAATCTTCCTTTGGATTACGAGTGCTCTCAATTGACTAGATTGATATACTCTGTAACCTATCACCGTTGAAGAAAACCTCACCTCTTTATCAATTTTATTCTTGATAGTCATGGCTCACTGATCTTTTTGGATTTGGTCAAATGAGTAACCAAATTTGCAGCAAATTTCTAGTAAATCTGTTGATTATCTCCTTTGTAATCTTGTGTGGCTTCTCTAGCCAAATGAATTGATCATGGAATCTTCTCAATACATATATTATCCATTTTGTATTAAAATCATCTAGTATCTCAGCCGCATAAGTGAAACCTTTGTTCATTAGATGCACATGTTCCTCCTTTAATATTTGGTCATCACATAGTTTGAGTAACGCATTGAAGATACCATCAACTCAAATTTATTCTAGCTTGTAGTGGATGAAATAATTAATGTCTTTAGTCAACAATGCATCATAGGGTATTGAAGATAGGGCACCTATTAGATCATTCTCATTTCCTTTCATTGGGTGTAACTTGAATACAGGTCTTGGCTTATCAATGAGGTCGACCAAAACTAGAGTATCTATAATGTCAACAATTAGCAACAACAACAATTCCTATAAAGATCTTTACAATACAAGTAATAACCTCAACTTCATTGACTAACGTATTTTGAAAACTGATTGAATTTGCTACTCGAGATCTCAATCAACAAATACAAATAACTCTTATTATGGAAAGTAATCAAATTCTCTTCAGTAAATCTTGATAGAATGTAAACTGATAAATGAGTTTACCTTTTCATCTTTATAATGATTGTGAAAGTAGTCATTTGAACATAACGATCAAAAGATACTTTCCACGGACCATAATGGTTAAACATAACAACTGATATACGCATGCACAAAAATACTTTATCTTCATTAACCATCATTGACTCACAAATAGACATCTCAAAATTCATATGAATCTTACTTCTCATGAATTTAGGTGATCGGTAAATGATTTGACTATAAGTGATCCCCCTAATAAAATAATGTGCGTAGTTCACTGATGGATTCTTCACATTTCCTGAACTTGTGGAGTCCTTAGTAAATTATGAAGAATTAAATTATCCTTTTCTCACCCATGTCTTATTCATATAATTTTTGACTTCATCAACATTAACTGTTTCCTTTCCTTTAGCATTTGCATCATTTTTCACCGATTGACCTTTGGTATACTTTCTTGCTCTACATGATCTAGAAAAATGACCAAATTTGTTATAGACATAAAAAACCATACTTGTTAGATTCTAGGGTCTAGCACTTCCTCTAGTTGACCTTAATCTGTGATTCATAGCCACATGTCCATAGTTGTGACAATTAGAACATGTAACATTTGACTGGTTACCTTGATTAATAGGTCTCTGACTATTGTAATCATATGACCACTGGTTATTGATTCTCACCCTGCACTCAGTGGCCATGTGTCCAAACTTGTTGCAAAATAAAAAAATCCATCAAATCCATTAAATCTAGCATTGTAGTAATAAATTATACCATAGGAATTTCCTGATCTAGTTGTACAACCTCTAGCTCTAACATTTGGACCAATAGATTTAAACCAACATACATTAGCAGTATGAACTTCCTTAGAATAATCAAAACATACTAGTTTGTACCTTCTCTTTCCAGCATTATTGTTCACCTTGGCTATTGATTTTCCTTTTGTATTGATGTCCTTAGTGCCAGATGATTCACCAGGTTCAAAGTTTGAAAATCCTGAACCTTATTTCTACCTCTATCTTCCAAGTTGTTCATCAAGTTTAGCTGAACTCTTTCTCAATTTATCCAGCACATCATTTGCAACCTTCAAATCTTCTTTTACCTTTCCATTCTTTTTCCTTATTCCCTCATTCTCTCTTGCAATATCAGTTTTTTCTTCTTTTGAGTCATGTAAGTTTTCCTACAATATAGAAATCTCTTGCTCCGATTTGAATATTTTATCCAACTTCTCTGTTAGGGTGTCATCTTTAGCCTTTAGGGCATTTTCAACAATTTTTTTGGCATCCTTAGCAGCCCTTCTTCCTTCAAGTTCTTCAACCATCCTGACAGACTGATTTTCAAGCTCTCATTTTCAAATTTTCCACTTCTCTTTTGAGTCCACTATTTTTATCCATCAGATGTGCCAGTGCTTCTTCAGATTCTTTAGACAAACTACCTTCATAAAGTTGTTCAATGTAGTCTTGACTTTCACTCAACTTCTCAGCAAGATCTCTTCCTTTAGCAAGGGAATGTCTCATCTTGTCTTTCAGTTCATTGATAAAATTTTTTTGCATCCTCAAGTTGCTTTTCATACTTGCATCTATCCATGTTGAATTATAGGGATCTTTTCCTCAAGTAATTAAACTTAATATCAAGAGGACCAATGCTCTTATACCAATTATTGGAAATCTTAGGACTGAGAGGGCGGGAATTAGTCCAAATAGGTAATGAACAAATTCAAACACCAATATGAATATCTGCACTATTCATTTCTAAACTACAAAGCATATAACTGAATTAAACAAATAACAGTAAAAAATATCAAGCATCCATAGTCTCAACACACGTAACACAAATATTTATCGTGGAAACCCTTCTAAGAGGGAAAAACTAACAGTGGGGATGACACCCACAAGCCCACTACTGTAGTAATTGAATTTTCCCTATAAGGAGCTACAAACACCCTTTCGAAGGGTTCACCTTGTTAGGAGTGACTGATACATTGTTAGGAGTATAATCAGATCAGTTATGATCTACCTCGCTAGAGGATTTCAAACCTCAATAAAGAAGTTAACATGTTAAAGGATTTACAAATAAGAACCTATTAAAGTTCACCTAGTTAAGGGATTTAACCTTCTATAACTATTAGGGAACAACAAGATATGTTGATCTTTAGAATGGTATTGATTTCCTATCACATCCTTTCTGCTCCTTTCCTTCATGATGTTGTACTGATCTATGCTACATAAATTCATGATTGACCAACTTGAAAATATGATTGCAACCCTAAATAAAATGATTTAGTGCTCCTTAAATAGACTATCATTAGGTCACACAAGACCTAGAATTTTCCACCATAGTCAGCCCAAAATATTAGCCAACCTCCTCAAAATCAGTATCAACAATATCTAATATGTCATCCTCAAATGTATTACCAATAAATAAAATTAAAATGTCAGCCTCAAATCCACCGCCTTAATCAAATTAATATGAAACTTTGATCGGTGATTAGATAGGTAAACTATCTTCTCATTCAAAACATAATTCATTCAAAACTTGATAAAAACTATTGCGATTGGAATCATGGGTTGTACTTACCATATACAAACCATATCTATGATTGCAACACTTGAATATTTCCTCAACTCGATCTCTACCACATTCTATGTATGATACTTTTCTTCCTGAACACCAGTCAACATACATAGTTGAACTTCCCTTGTAATGATCATGGACTGTCCTTACCGATCACTACAATCATGATAACTAAATACTTTTTCATTAATGACAACCAATTATGACTCAACTCATAACCACACTTTATATCTCCTCCAAAACTATCATAATGCCAACAATATCTCATAATGCTAACATTTTTTGGAGTTTCAGATTTGAAATTTCAGAGATACAGAACCAATGATAGGTCTGCTACATATTTCACTAGTTTTTGAGTATCTAGGACAAGGCCAAATTTGTGGGACCAGGTTGCCTTGATTCAGCATTCTCTTGAGGATCTTAAAATTTCACAGTTGGAAGATACAAACATGAGGGTTCTAGATCCAGAATAGCTCCCAATTTTGACAGGTTTGTGACTGTTATTTCCATATTTGAATTTCTTTTGTCAGGTCTCCTTTCTTTCTAGGTGAGTTCATTCTTCTTCTTTTCATCCCGCATTTCCTTTTATACATCAGATCTGATATCATATTTAGTTAGTTATCATTTCATTTATTATAGTTTTCATTTGTTTCTTGCATATCATTTTACATATTATATACATCTTAACATAAAATAAATTAAATCCCCAATACTTCATCTTCAAAAAAATATCTAGCATTAGTATCCCTTCATCATTTTGGGATTCAAAAATCTAGTTTAAGGTGAAGCCTTTTGGGGGTGCTCCTAATTTAACATAGGATATCCCCTCATATCCCTCATATTTGATTTGGTGAGCCATCTATACCACATTATTGTTAGAATGAATTTAGAATAATTAAGAGGGGGGGGTGAATCAGTTATCCTTGGGTCTAGATGTGTCCATTTATAATTTATACCAATTTGAACAACTCAAATCTGCTCGGCAGCAATAACATAAAATAACAACATACATATGCAGTTTACTGTTCAAATGTAATCACCTTTGCAAAAAATTAATAGTAAAACACAACATACATAATCACACAAGTTAACACAAGTATTTAATGTGGAAACCCAATATGGGAAAAACCACCAATAACATGCTATCAAATTTTCACTCTTCTGAAGTGAGCTCTGTTAGGAGCCAACCATGTTAAAGGTTACAAAACACATTGCTAAATGTGACCTAGTTAAAGGACTTAATCACCCTGTCAGGAGTGGCCTTGTTAGAGGACTTAGAACATTCCACCTGAATGTCACCTTGCTAAAAGGATTTATACAATGACTATTAAGTCAACCTGGTTAAAGGATTTTGACTGATACAATGGTTAGAAAGTAATCAACATGTGTGATTTGATACATACAACTTAATTTGCAAATCTAGATCCAATTCATCTCTAATGCTAATTCACTGAGTGGCCTCCATCTTCATTTCAATCTTTAGATCTTCTTGGAAATTTGTCAAGCAATCACTTAGCAACTCTCTACTTCTCTGCTTAGCCTTCTCTTCTTAGATCATGCCAATCAATCAATTAACTATGCAATTCTCTTGCATACTCTACATACTTCATGAATAAACCCTTGAGGTTATCTTATACCTCTTCATCTAGGTTAGATAAATATTTTTCCACTTAATCAAGATCGTAGATCTTAGGCTAGGTCAGATCCAATGGATCTTTCCATCTTTACATTCAATTGATTTCTCCAAAGAAATCACTAATTAAATCTTTGATCCATGCATTAATTACGGTTACCTGTGCATTTACATAGTGAGGATCAAATGTGCTTATCCTTACTTAACTTTACATATCCCAATAAAATCAACTATGTTGGCCAGAGATCTCAAATCTCAACAATTACCAAAATATTGTCGCTCGGCCAACACTGTGTTCTTCCGTAAGTTACTGACACTCGGTCACCATTTTTTTCCTCAGTAATTTACTGGTGCTCGGTCAATACTGACTTTTCTTAGCATACATTATTTTCAGTAAACTGTCATCAAAAGATAAACAATACATTTCTTTTCCAATGTGCCAACTGATCAAGTACCCTTGTGATTTCCCATAACTCAACCATTTCACTTGCGCTTCTTTTTAAATATCCTTCATCAATCAATAGATATGGTACTCAAATAGATAGCAATAGTCTTACCAATTAAGGTTTGACATCAATGAAAAAACAATAATTGTTTCCATTGTAGCCTTCCAACAATCTTTCTAGCAATCTCCCTCTTTGACATTGATGGCAACACTAAACAATAAAATAATAATTTTCCAACCATAGTTACCATACAATCCAAAAAACTCTACTTGTGTTCCTTGATATGAATAAATATTCATTAATGTCTTTAGTTTCATTCTGATTCTCATCTTGTAAAAATTTTCTCCCTCTGTGTCTGTGAGCACACTGAAATCTTTCTATTTTTGTTCATTTGTAGACTCCCTCTTTCATTAATGTCTCTTTCTCAGTAATCTCTTCCTTTTTCTCAATTAAAATTCTCCCTCTATCTTTCTTAGTATATTTCTCCATTTTTTATTAAAATTCTCCCTCTTTGACAACAATGCCAAAGACGTTGACATCTTCATCATGCAGATTCTTTTGTTCAAAATTTTGTATCATGTTGTTCCTATCATCTTGTTTATGACTGATCCTCTTTTCTATTCAAGTCTTTCTTTCACAACTTTAGGCAACATCCTAAAGTGTGACTGCTTGTGCATCAAAGTGTAAAATATTTTAAGTATAACATTTGATGCAATAGTACCAGTCTAAACTAATTAGCCTTAGTTAGGGGAATCACCACTAATTTACCTCACAAATACTCATGAGCATCCTTGGGTAGTGCCTTTGTAAATATGTCTGCTAACTATTCTTTAGTATTCACATATTCTAGTCTCACTTCCTTTTTATGAACTAGCTCCCTCAAGTAATGATACTTGATAGCTATATGCTTTGTCTTAGAATGCATTACATGGTTCTTAGAATATTAATGGCACTCATGTTATCACAATATATGAGAAATGGTTCTGTGATCTATTCTTTCATACCTTTCAGTAGTATCTTCAACCACACAATATTCGAATAATTGATTGCTGCTACCACATACTCAACTTCAGCTATAGATTGTGAGGTGCAATTTTGTTTCTTGCTTGTCCATGAAACTAATATTTTTCCCAGAAGAAATGCTCTTCCTGTGGTGCTTTTCCTATCATCCACATTTTCAGCCCAATCAGAGTCAGTATAAACTCTAAGCTCAAACTTATCATTCCTTTTGTAGTATAGACCATATTCATCTATTCCCTTCAAATATCTCAGAATTCTTTTTACCGCCATCATATGTGTTTCTTTAGGATTGGTAGAAAATATTGCAACAATACCAACAGCCAGTGCAATATCAAGTCTACTGTGTACAACATATTTCATCTTTCCAATCCTTGATCTGTAAAGGGTTTGATTCACTTCTTTTGTATCATCATTCTTTGTTAACTTCTGTCCAGTAGCCATGGGTGTACTCACTGGTTTTGAATCTTCCGTTCCAAAAAAATTTAGTGTCTCCTTGACATATTTTGATTGAGTAATATAGATACCATTCTTCATCTGATATATTTGTAAGCCAACAAATTTTTTTATCTCACCAAACATAGACATTTCAAATTCAGTTTGCATGTCTTTTGCAAATGCTTGGCATAGCACATCTTGTCCACTAAATACAATGTCATCAATTAAAATTTCATCCAATAAAGTACCTTTACATTTCTCTGTCTTCAAATATAGATTGTTGTTTTCATTGGTTCTTGCAAATCCAATCTTTACCAAATAATTGTGCAATCTCTCATACCATGCTCTCGGTGCTTGCTTCAATCCATATAGTGTTTTGTGTAATCTACAAACCATATTCCTCTTTCTTGGGTCAATAAATCCATCTTCTTGTTCAATATATACTTCTTCTTCTAATATCCCATTTAGGAATGTTGACTTCACATCCATTTGATAGACTTTAAAACCTCTGTAGACTGCATATGCAAGTAATGTTCTTACTCCTTCTAATCTTGCAACTGGGGTGAATGTTTCTCCATAATCAATTCCTTCCTCTTGTGCATAACCTTTTCATACCAGTCTAGCTTTTTTTCTTGTTACCTCTCCATGTTCATTCATCTTATTCCTGAATACCCACTTAGTACCAATTACATTTTTATTATTCGGCCTAGGTACAAGTGTCCAAGTCTTATTCTTCTCAATCTGTTCAATTTCTTCATTCATGGCTTGTATCCAGTCTTCATTGTCTAAAGCATCTTTTACTATTGTAGGCTCAAAATCACATAACAAGCATGTATCGTCTCTCAACTTGCTTCTTGTCATGACTGCACAATCCTTTGATCCTATGATTTGATCAAGTTTATGGTGCCTCCTCACATACTTTGATAGAGTGGGTTCTCTTTCTACTTCAGGTTGATCATTCACGTTCAATTTAGGTTGATTATGTGACTCGGCAGGTGCTAGCTGTTGCTCGGCAACTTCATTCGCAGGTTCAGGTAATGTATTAGAATCTTCCTCATCCATATACATAAATGATTTGTAACTCTTAGGTTCCTATGTGCTTTCACCTTCATTTCTTTCTGCATACTCATCAATTCTAACATTTTCACTTTCCACAATTTTGTTAGTGTTAGAATTCAAACACTTATATTCTTTACTCTTACTTGAATAACAAGAAATATGCCTTCCTCACCTTTAGCATCAAGTTTTCCATTTCTGTTATCCTTCAGTATAAAACATTTTCTTCCAAAAACTTTGAAATATTCTACATTAGGTGTATATCCATACCAAAGCTCATAAGGTGTAGCAGTAGTACCTTTCTTGACTTGTACTCTATTCAGAGTATAGACTATTATACTTACAACTTCTCTCCAATATTTCTATGCAAAAAATTTCTCCATCATTAATGTTCTGGCACAAACCATAATAGATATGTTTCTTCTCTCAGCAATACCATTCTGTGGTGTTGTTCTAGGTGTGGACATCTATATTTTTATTCCTTGGTCATTACAAAACCTATTAAACTCATTAGAAATAAACTCACCTCCTCTGTTAGATCTCAAACATTTTAGACTTTTACCTGTCTCCTTTTCAAATTTTGCCAAGTACCACTTAAATAACTAGAATGCATAAGATTTTTCTTTAAGAAACATAACAGTCATCATTCTTGAGTAATCATCAACAAATAGAATGAAATATCTATCTCCATAGTAACTTTTCTCACCAATGGGACCATAAAGGTCAGTATGAACTAATTCCAATAATTCCTCAGAAGTATGAGTCTTGCTCTTGAAACTAGATTTAGTCATCTTTCCCAATTGACATTGCTTACACATTGTATTTTCAGGTTTCTTTAACTTAGGAAGCCCTCTAACCTTTTTCAATTTTCTTATGCTTACCAAGTTATCAAAGTTTACATGACATAACCTTTTATGTCATAACCAAACATCATTATATTGTGGAAACAAGCATGTCTCACCAACTAAATCCAAATAGAACAAGTTACCTTTTGTTTTCTCACCACTTCCAACTAGTTCTCCAGTAGCATCATAGATCTTTGCATTCTTGTGATGGAATTCAACTCTATAACCAGAAGTATTCAATTGTGCAACACTCAATAAATTATAATTAAGGTCATCAACCCAATATACATTGTCACATCTGATCTTGTCAGTTAAGTTAATTGATCATTTCCCTTTAACAAGACATGGTGCATCATTACCAAATTTAACATAACCGCCATTACACTGATCTAGGGTCTCAAATTTATCTTTATCACCACTCATGTGATGTGAACAACCACTGTCAATAATCGAATGGTCACCTTATCTCATATAAGAAATTAATGCAGTTTTCTCATCATCATCAGAATCATCTTTCATAGCAACATACACAACTTCTATATATTTTTCATCAGATTCGTCAGAAGCTTCTTCAGCTATATAGAAATATTTATTACCTTTGTCTTTGTAATCCTTATACTTTTTGAAGTCTCATTCATCCTTTGTATCATTGTACTTTTTGTCTCTTCTTTCATCTTTGTCATTCTTATCAGGACATCTAGTAGCAATATGACCAACTTTGTTACATGAAAAACAAATGATAGGAAGTTTACCTTTGAATTTTCCTTTTCCTCTAGATAGTCTTCTTGCCA
>MU225537.1:5202322-5239539 GCA_018584345.1 Thuja plicata
CTTGTGGAGTGTAGTTGTCAAAATTTGACATTTCAAATGCAGTAAGTCTGCCTACCAGACCTTCCAAAGTCAAATTATTATTAGGAGTACATCTTAACTCTTGAATTGCAGAGACTCTAATAGCATAAATAGGAAGAAGTGTTCTTAGTACCTTACTCATAATGGTGTTATCATCAATGGTTCCCTTAGCTCCTCTAATAGCATTTACAACTTCCTTTATCCTACCATAATATTGAACTATATTTTCTTCTTCTTGCATTTTCATTTCATCAAACCTACCTCTTAAGCTTTCAGATTTGGCTCTCACTACATTTATATCACCTCCATAGATGGTTAAAAGGAAATCCCACATTTTCTTTATAGTTGTACAATTCTTTATGTCTTCAAACTCATGATAGTTCAGTGATGATGCAATCTCCAACATTGCTTGATTGTGCTCATGCTTTTATCTTAATTGTGTAGCTGTGGCAGGTGCAGTGGGGGCTACATAATCATGTTGAAGATAGTGTTTAGCAGCATTGCCAATACCAGCCAAATGCAATTTCATCAAACTCTGCCATGCAGGGAAATTCTCTTTGTTAAACTTTGGTACCTCCTTTTTATACATCTTGATCTTTTTCTCCAAGTACCTTCAAACTATTTTCAAGAGACCAAAGCTCTGATACCAATTGTTAGAATGAATTTAGAATAACTGAGAGGGGGGGTAAATCAATTATCCTTAGGTCTAGATGTGCCCATTTATACTTTATACCAATTTGAACAACTCAAATCTGCTCGGCAACAATAACATAAAATAACAACATACATATGCAGTTTACTATTCATATTTAATCATCTTTGTAGAAACTTAATAGTAAAACATAACATACATAATCACACAAGTTAACACCAATATTTAATGTGGAAATCCAATATGGGAAAAACTACCAATAACATGCTATCAACTTTTCACTCTTATGAAGTGAGCTCTGTTAGGAGCCAGTCCTATTAAAGGTTACAAAACACATTGTTAAATGTTACCTGGTTAAAGGATTTAATCACCCTGTCAGGAGTGGTCTTGTTAGAGGACTTAGAACATTCCACCAGAATGTCACCTTGCTAAAAGTATATATACAATGACTATTAAGTCAACCTGGTTAAAGGATTTTGACTGATATAATGGTTAGAAAGTAATCAGCAGGTGTGATCTGATACATACAACTTACTTTACAAATCCATATCCAATTCAGCTCTAATTCTAATTCACTGAGTGGCCTCCATCTTCATTTCAATCTTTAGATCTGCTTGGAAATCCATCAAGCAATCACTTAGAAACTCTCTGCTTCTCTGCTCAGCCTTCTTTGCTTAGATCATTCCAATCAGTCAATTAACTATGCAATCCTCTTGCATACTCTACATACTTTATGAATAACCCCTTGAGGTTATCTTATACCTCTTCATCTAGGTCAGATAAATCTTTTTCTACTTAATCAAGATCATAGATCTTAGGTTAGGTCAGATCCAACGGATCTTTCCATCTTTACATTTAATTTATTTCTCCAAAGAAATGACTAATTAAATCTTTGATCCATGCATTAACTACAGTTACCCATGCATTTACATAGTGAGGATCAAATGTGCTTATCCTTACTTAACTTTACATATCCCAATAAAATCAACTATGTCAGTCAGAGATCTCAAATCTCAACAATTACCAAAATATTGTCGCTCGACCAACACTGTATTCTTCCATAATTTACTGACACTCAGTCACTACTTTTTTCCTTGGCAATTTACTGGTGCTCGGTCAATACTGACTTCGGTCGGAATACACTGTTTTCAGTAAACTGTCATCAAAAGATAAACAACACATTACTTTGTCAATGTGCCAACTGATCAAGTACCCTTGTGATTTCCCATAACTCAACCATTTCACTTGGTCTTCTTGTTAAATCTCCTTCATCAATCAATAGATATGGTACTCAAATAGATAGCAATAGTCTTACCAATTAAGGTTTGACATCAATGACAAAACAATAATTGTTTCCATTGTAGCTTTCCAACAATTACCTAGTTGGTTCACTATTTCTTACATGTTACATTTTGGTGAAGGCAACTTAGATCATTTCCATTCTGATTTTGGTGGTATATTCCCATTCTTTACATTTAGATCTCTCTTATATGCATGATATTAGGTCTTCTCTTTCATTGTATGCATTTTGTTAGTCAAAATTTATATTACATCATAGATGCATGCTTAAATTTGATAGTTAAATTGAATATTTATTTTAAATTTCATTATATTTGTCTTTCCTTTCACTATCTTATGAATGAGCTTCATCATTTTGAGTCCAACCTATAGTATTCCAATTTTAAGAAGCCTTAGAAATATGGGTTCCTTTGATCCTAAACCCTCCTTTCCTAGGATGCTAGATGAGACAAAAACGCATCTTAGAGATCCCAAATCTATCATGGAGAATATTTCTCTTCTCATTCTTCACATATGAAGAAGAAGCATTAAGGGTTCCTCCTACTCAAGTCCAAAAACTTTCCCATGAATTTGAGAAGTTTGAACATTGGCTAGGTCAGCAAAACACTAATCGTGAAGCTCTTTTTGCTGTAGAAATCTTAAGGAAACTTATTCACAATGATGGCAATTGTGTTAACCTCTTGCATATAATTTCTCATCTTATTGATGCCAATATCAAACCCATTAGGGATTGTGCTCAAGAATTAGGCTATACTCCACCCACACTAACTCATTTGACTGCAAAATCTGACAAAAGTTTCTGACAAAGTCTAATAATTGAACACATCATCAGGTACATGTGAAATTTTCTATTTTTATTTTTTTTAAATTATATCCCACGTTCATCAAAATTGTGACGCTTTTCAATTGTTGTCAAAATTTTAACGAACGTTGGGCATAAATTTTAAAAAAAAAAAATTGTTGGTATTTTCCTTGGAATTTTTTTTAATAAAATGAAGATAAAGTCAAAAATCCTCAAATGATGGTATTAGGGCCAAAAACCATAAACTCTGCATTTTCTCTTCATTTGACTTTCATCCTTCTGGAAACCTCTTTTGGCGGCCACTGCTAGGGTTCTTCCACAAACATGGAGCTTTATTGTAGATCTATGTGACGTTACTGTAGACACCTAAAAATGGTTCATTGCCTATGCCCCCTTAACATGTCTTCTATATTGTGTGTTTGATCTTTATCATTCACTAATATTGTGTCATTATTTTATGTCATCATTTACTAATATTTCTACTCTCTTTATCAAATCGATCATTAACCTAATTTCCAAACCGATCAAAACCCTATTTCAATTCAATCAATCTTGTCATCATTTCAAGAGCATTGTCCAAGATCATTGATGCTTCGTATCCTTTCAATCAATCATTTGATAACACTGTCAAAGATCATCGGTGTTATCGCTATCAATCTATCAATTTCAATTCAATAGTGTTGTTCATTATTGTCAATACTATTTCTGATTATCATTTTGGGAACATTGTCAAAGATCATCAATGTTTCCCAATTTCAATCTTACAACGCCATCAAAGTTCATTGGCACTTTTCAATCATTTTTAATCATCATTATCTGAGCGCATTGTCAAAGATCATCAATGCCTCATGATTTCCTAAACTATTCTAGAACCCTCAGAATTAACCCTAATCCTTATCAACATTATCAAAATCCTTTCAATTTGACATCAACAACTTCAATTTGACCTATAATCCAATAATTTCCCCCTTTGGATGAATAACCCATAGTTTATCCTAAGTTCTAATTAAATAAATAAACAAACTTTATTTATTCCCCATTTCCCTAAGTCTTCAATAATTAATTAATTTTTATTTATTAATTAGCTAATTCCAATTTATGAGATTTTTATAATTTCATAAATGTAATTTGGATTTGTGAGGAATATTGATTTATTAATTGAATTAATATCCTCCTAATCTCACCTGATTCCCATATCCCTTAATTGAGGATTCACATCCCTATTATGGTGCTTCTTCAATATCTTCAATATCCTCCAATATCTCCTCAATATCTCTCCCCCATTTCATGCTTCCAAGCATCTCACCAACCAAAATTTGCATTTATGCAAGGATTGTGTGCAATCTCACCAAATTGTACCTCATTTTCTATAAAATGGGTACATTTCTATCATTCAAGGTTAGAACCACAAGATTTTGAGAACCTCAAGATCACTCACTTCTAGTACTCTCATTAGCAAACTTGGCTTATTTGTGCAAAGTGTGTGTGCAAAGAGCAACATTAATCTCATTATGGAGAAGAAAGAAGGACATGGGAGCTTCCTTTGAAGGGGGTTTTTGAGTTTTCATGATTATTTTATGAATTCCCTTAGCAAATAGCTTTCATGATAGATTAGATAGGTTTAGCATACTATTTAGGGTTTGTGATTACCTATATATGCTAAAATGCCTTTTCTAGTCTAACAAATGGTGAACCAAATCCAATGTAACGACCCTTGGCCTTCGTCCATCTACCAGTCCATTTCCCCTTTGACAATGTCCCTGCCTTGCTAGACACTAGGGGCAATTCAAATCTTGCAACTTGTAAATATCTTAATGACCTGAAAAAATTCTAAAAATCCAAATAAGCAAAAATTCCAAAAAAAATCAAATAATGTCTTGAAAAAATTGCTAAAAATTCAAAATATGATGCTGAAAAAATCCTAAAAATTATAAATTCCTGAAAAAAGATCATCACAAAAAAATCCAAATATTTTCAAAAATCCTAAAAAATTGCAAAGATCTCTTTGAAAATCTGCAATAAATTTGTACATACTTGTCTCCTTTTTGTGAATCGAACATCATGTTTTCCGACATCAGTGGTAGAGTCATCAATATGTGCTTAACGAAATCATATGTGATCTAAATCATTGTGACTCAACATTCAATCTTTTGACCCTTTCTATCTATCAATCTGTCCAAGCTATCAATCAATTATCAAATCAATCAATTTGGAATCTAAGCTATCAAACAATGAACATTTAATGCAAGTAAGAAAAGATCAAAATGGTTGTTGGCTCACATTGTTTCAGCGAGTGTTTTATCTTTCATTGATTTTTATCTTTTTAGTTTGTCTTCTGCCTATTTGATGATCTCGTGAAATTTTGGGGCATGTCTGCTAGATGCTTTCGAGACAGAGAAGATCATCCTATGTCTGCATCATGTTTTTTTATGCAAAAAGGATGACTTTCTTGCTCTAGCTTTTGTGCCATGATGCGCCGCATCCGCTTTTGCAATATCAAAATAAGCTCTTATAACACAATTGCACTTTGAAAGCCAACATCTTTCTACTAACATTTCTTCATCTAATTTCTTCTTTCTACTAACATTTCTTCAATCAATCATCTTTATTTTTGAAAAATTTGTCCTCGTATCAATTTTTGCCCAATTTTTTGAGGGGGCATTGTACCTCCATTATGTTGATCCACTGGAGCATGATCTTCTATTTTTCTTTGAGTCAATGCTCATAATCACATTGTCTCAAAGAGGGGAAAAATGTAGACACCTGAAAATGGTTCATTGCCTATGCCCCCTTTTTAACATGTCTTCTATATTATGTGTTTGATCTTTATCATTCACTAATATTGTGTCATTCTTCTATGTCATCATTTACTTATATTTCTACTCTCTTTATCAAATTGATCATTAACCTAATTTCTAAACCGATCAAAACCCTATTTCAATTCAATCAATCTTGTCATCATTTCTGGAGCATTGTCCAAGATCGTCGATGCTCCGTATCCTTTCAATCAATTATTTGATAATGCTGTCAAAGATCATCAGTGTTATCATTATCAATCTATCAATTTCAATTCAATAGTGTTGTTCATTATTGTCAATACTATTTCTGATTATCATTTCGAGAACATTGTCAAAGATCATTGATGTTTCCCCATTTCAATCTTACGACGCCATCAAAGTTCATTGGCACTTTTCAATCATCATTATTCGAGTGCATTGTCAAAGATCATCAATGCCTCATGATTTCCTAAACTATTCTTGAACCCTCAGAATTAACCCTAATCCTTATCAACAATATCAAAATCCTTTCAATTTGACATCAACATCTTCAATTTGACCTATAATCCAATAATTTCCCCCTTTGGATGAATAACCCATAGTTTATCCTAAGTTCTAATTGAATAAAGAAACAAACTTTATTTACTCCCCATTTCCCAAAGTCTTCGATAATTAATTAATTAGCTAATTCCAATTTATGATATTTTTATAATTTCATAAATCTAATTTGGATTTGTGAGGAATATTGATTTATTAATTGAATTAATATCTTCCTAATCTCACCTAATTCCCATATCCCTTAATTGAGGATTCACATCCCTATTATGGTGCTTCTTCAATATCTTCAATACCCTCCAATATCTCCTTCATATCTCTCCCCCATTTCATGCTTCCAAGCATCTCACCAACCAAAATCTGCATTTATGCAAGGATTTTATGTAATCTCACCAAATTGTACCTCATTTTCTATAAAATGGGTGCATTTCTATCATTCAAGGTTAGAACCACAAGATTTTGAGAACCTCAAGATCACTCACTTCTAGTACTCTCATTAGAAAACTTGGCTAATTTGTGCAAAGTGTGTGTGCAAAGAGAAACATTAATCTCATTATGGAGAAGAAAGTAGGACATGGGAGCTTCCTTTGAAGGGGGTTTTTGAGTTTTCATGATTATTTTATGAATTCCATTAGAAAATAGCTTTCATGATATATTAGATAGGTTTAGCATACTATTTAGGGTTTGTGGTTATCTATTTATGCTAAAATGCCCTTTTTTTGTCTGAAAAATGGTGAACTAGATCAAATGCAATGACCCTTAGCCTTCGTCCATCTACCATTCCATTTCCCCTTTGACAATGTCTCTGCCTTGCTAGACACTGGGGTCAATTCAAATCTTGCAACTTGTAAATATCTTAATGACCTGAAAAAATCCTAAAAATCCAAATATGCAAAAATTCCATAAAAAATAAAATAATATCCTGAAAAAATTGCTAAAAATTCAATTATGATGCTGAAAAAATCCTAAAAATTATAAAAACTCCTGAAAAAAGATCATCACAAAAAAATCCAAATATTTTCAAAAATCTAAAAAAATTGCAAAGATCTCTTCGAAAATCTACAATAAATTTGTACATACTTGTCTCTTTTTTGTGAATTGAACATCATGTTTGCTGACATTAGTGGCAGAATCATCAAATTGTGCTTAACAAAATCATATGCGATCTGAATCATTGTGACTCAACGTTCAATCTTTTGACCTTTTCTATCTATCAATCTATCCAAGCTATCAATCAATTATCAAATCAATCAATTTACAATCTAAGCTATCAAACAATGAACATTTAATGCAAGTAACAAAAGATCATAATGGTTGTTGGCTCACATTGTTTCAGTGAGTGTTTTATCTTTCATTGATTTTTATCTTTTTACTTTGTCTTATACCTGTTTGATGATCTTGTGAAATTCTGGGGCATGTCTGCTACATGCTTTTGAGATGGAGAAGATCATCCTCTGTCTCCATCATGTTTGTTTATGCAAAAAGGATGACTTTCTCACTCTGGCTTTTGTGCCACAATGCTCCGCATCCGCTTTTGCAATATCAAAATAAGCTCTTATAACACAATTGCATTTTGAAACCCAACATCTTTCTACTAACATTTCTTCATCTAATTTCTTCTTTCTGCTAACATTTCTTCAATCAATCATCTTTCTTTTCAAAAACTTTGTCCTCATATCAATTTCTGCCCAATTTTTTGAGGGGGCATCCTACCTCCATTCTGTTGATCCACTGGGGCATGATCTTCTATTTTTCTTTGAGCCAATTCTCATAATCACATTGTCTCAAAGAGGGGAAAAATGTAGACACCTAAAAATGGTTCATTGCCTATGCCCCCTTTTTAACATGTCTTCTATATTGTGTGTTTGATCTTTATCATTCACTAATATTGTGTCATTTTTCTATGTCGTTAATTACTAATATTTCTACTCTCTTTATCAAATTGATCATTAACCTAATTTCCAAACCCATCAAAACCCTATTTCAATTCAATCAATCTTGTCATCATTTTAGGAGCATTGTCCAAGATTATCGATGCTTCGTATCCTTTCAATCAATCATTTGATAACGATATCAAAGATCATTGGTGTTATCGCTATCAATCTATCAATTTCAATTTAATAGTGTTGTTCATTATTGTCAATACTATTTCTAATTATCATTTCGGGAACATTGTCAAAGATCATCGATGTTTCCCCATTTCAATCTTATGATGCCATCAAAGTTCATTGGCACTTTTCAATCATTTTCAATCATCATTATTCGAGCACATTGTCAAAGATCATCAATGCCTCGTGATTTCCTAAACTATTTTGGAACCCTCAGAATTAACCCTAATCCTTATCAACATTATCAAAATCCTTTCAATTTGACATCAAAGTCTTCAATTTGACCTATAATCCACTAATTTCCCCCTTTGGATGAATAACCCATAGTTTATCCTAAGTTCTAATTGAATAAATAAACGTACTTTATTTATTCCCCATTTCCCTAAGTCTTCAATAATTAATTAATTAGCCAATTCCAATTTATGATATTTTTTTAATTTCATAAATCTAATTTGGATTTGTGAGGAATATTGATTTATTAATTGAATTAATATCCTCCTAATCTCACCTAATTCCCATATCTCTTAATTGAGGATTCACATCCCTATTATGGTGCTTCTTCAATATCTTCAATATCCTCCAATATCTCCTCAATATCTCTCCCCCATTTCATGCTTCCAAGCATCTCACCAACCAAAATCTGCATTTATGCAAGGATTTTGTGCAATCTCACCAAATTGTACCTCATTTTCTATAAAATGGGTGCATTTCTATCATTCAAGGTTAGAACCACAAGATTTTGAGAACCTCAAGATCACTCACTTCTAGTACTCTTATTTGTGCAAAGTGTGTGTGCAAAGAGAAACATTAATCTCATTATGGAGAAGAAAGAAGGACATGGGAGCTTCCTTTGAAGGGGGTTTTTGAGTTTTCGTGCTTATTTTATGAACTCCCGTAGAAAATATCTTTAATGATAGATTAGATAGGTTTAGCATACTATTTAGGGTTTGTGGTTACCTATATATGCTAAAATGTCTTTTTCTGGTCTGATAGTTACAAAGGTTTTCTAAGACATTTCACTGAAGATTTTCCTAGATTTTACTCAGAATCTTTGCATTTCAATAGGTATGTATTTGTTATAAAAAGCCTACGAGCTCCTTGTATCATATCACTATGGATTTATATTCTTCTCTAGGATTCTACACTTTCTGATTGATTGGATGACATTTTCCATGAAATCTATCATCCTTTCTTTGTTCAAGAGCTTTTTTGCAAGGGTTTTCCAATATTTCTGCAATTATAGATTAAAATGCCTCGAAAACACTTCATCTTTGACTAGGAATCTAATGAGCTACACTAGTGCCTTCTAAAACTATACTAAACAAATCTTTGAGAATAATTTGTTTATGTGGACATGTAGTATCGTTTCATGATAGATTTTTGTATTTTGTTGGTGTTTTGAAAACTCTCTACCAGCATCAAGGAAAAAAATGAGGGTTTAGTCCATTTCTAGCAGGCTGTGAGTATTCTACTCAAAACAATGAAAATTTCTATTACAAAAAAACTTAAAATATTTCAAGTATTAAATTTTCGTGCAACTTTATAAGGATTTAAGCCTTAAGAACCCTTGTGCCCTTTGGATGCCTTGCTCGAATCCCAATATTCTTTTTGTGGTCATGCATCTCTGTTGTGGCTTATTTGGAAATAATGAACTACATGAATTGATTAATCTACAAAAGACAAGAATATATGAAAGCTCCTTGCATATTTTAAATGGCTTTCATTTATCTTGTGCTGCCTCCATCATGTAGTTTGAGCCGACAATCCTTTATATATAAAATATTGATGATATTCAACTTTGATATTTGAGGCTTTCTCTTCTCATTTGGAGATCCTTTTAGCATTGTGGTTATTTGAAGCAATTCAGAAAATGTTTAGTCTCTCCATTATCTTAATCACTATTTTATTCTCTCTGCAAGTTACACTAAAACAAGATGTTCTTTTATATGTTTTAATCAATCTTCAGTCTTGCAATGGTTGAGTTAATACAATGAACTAATATTGCCTTTAACATGATGATATCTATTATCTTTAACATATATACGATGCTCTTTGTTTTCTGTTGGCATAAGGTTTTAGTTGTATATTGTGTTTTGTCAATGCCATGAATACATCTTTTCTTTGAGTTTGTATAGCTACATATTGTCAATGATCTTTCCCTCTCATTTCTACTTAAACATTGGGTTACAATGATCATAATAATTTTCTTTTTCAAGCTACGCATGTGATGTATCTTATTACCATTTGACCCAGTAAAAAATAAGGGAAAAAACACAGTTTCTGTAAAACACAGGAAAAAAAGTTCTTCTTCATTAACTTCTTATGATTTCAATGTCTTTTAAAACCAAAGCATAGACTACAAACTTTGGCTATCATTTCTATGTGATTCAAATAAGTGCTAATACTTTAAAATGATTTGGAGTGCAGTTTGAATACATAATTTATCTTAACTTGTGTGTGGTTCTTGATCTATGTTTACTTTATTGATAGATTTCCAAATATAACCATAAGCTGTATAGAATACGATGAACTCAATTGCTTTCTCTTGTTGTGTCTATTATAATACTTTGGGTGCTTCATAAAATCTAATGAAATATTGTAAACCATCTATATAATTAAATGGAAACAAATATTATGTAAATTTTTAATTATGTTGAGGGTTGAATGCATGTATGATTATTTTGAATAGGGTTAAATTATCTAAACTTGAAATTTTAAGTATGTTTAATTCTAATCTAGTTTATTGTAGGCTTTAGTGGTAGCTCAAATCATGGATGTGGCTCATGACATTAATGACATACCCAAGGTCACAATATGTATGGGAATATCAAGCACTTACCTTGATAAGATGAAAATGGACAAGAATTTGCATATTGGATTCCTCTCCATCTTCCTTGATCACTTCTTATCATCATGGGTTCACACTAAGATTCTTACATTAGGTGTTTCAGTTCTTGAGCATGAACGCAGGTTTAGTTTTGAAGACAAGCTCTATAAGAAAATGTGTTCTATTTCAGAATATTTCTAGTAGTTACCTTTTCTTAGTTGAATTCTTGTTATTAAATCTATGTGATATCTATGAGGAAGAAGTTGAATTACCGAAGAGAATTTTAAGTAGAGTTTGTTATCCCAGACAAAAAGGTTATTGGATTCTTAGATTGTGGGTAGATTTGGAGCATACGAGGTAGATTGAGGAAAGTCTAGTATTAAAAAATTAGACGTTGATGATGATATTACCATATTGAGCTTTACAAATCAGCACATTCACCATTTTCCACCTATCTTGTTTTATATTATTTCATGCCTTATCATTGATTGCATTCATGATGGTCACTATTATGATTGGACCGTACTATCATACCATTATTTCAGTCTTTCCGGTCAACAAGTAGCTTATAAAATGTATTAAGTTGTTCAAGCCTTTAGTGCTGGATTATGAGAATAAGAAACCAACTTCACTCACAACATAGAATTTTCTAGTAAATTTAGGAGACCTTTCAGCTATAAGACAAATAATTTTTCATCTCCTTGTAGATTCAGTCATTTCTTTTTGGTGTATTGTAACTTTCACTATTGTTGATGTCCTTGTTTCTCACATCTGTTTGAGAGTTTGTTCTATGTTCACTTCTTTTGCAGTAGCATGGTGTCCTCTTCATTTTACTGTTGATAAATTTTATTTATGATGATAAAATTATAATGATCTCTCTATCTATATCATTATTTTAAACCATTGTTTTGTACTTCACTTTTCTAGTTAATGTACTTAACATGTGTACCTTTGTTTTTAACTTCCAAGTGATATATTATCCTTATATTTTAATGTTTGATCTTCAATAGTTGGTTATTTCCTTGGATATGTTGTCATCATCACATTTTCCACATATTTTCCATTTGATACTTTGGAAACATGAATCAAGAAAATGTGACATATGGCTTCTCCTTTTCATCATTTGGTGTCCTTTTTCTTATTTCATTAAACATCAAATTTTCTTCCAACTTTATCTCATTAAAATTTGAGTCAAGCCAATATATTACTGTCTTTTGAGATCGGTGTCCTTGGAAAAAATACACCATTGTATAACATTATAAATGAGGGGGTTTATACCAGACTAGCACTTCTTGACTGATTATAGTTTCATGGGTCTTGTTGATGACCATATATGTTAATTTCTCTTGTAGTTGTTCAAGGAATTTCTCTTTAATTCATCATGTTCTCATTTCTACATTGTTGTAATAGTATATTTGGTAATCTCTATTACTGATACTCCAAAGCATATCATATGTTTTTAGTGAGTGTACTACCATCAAGATGCTTCTGCTTTATCTTTTGTGTACTTGATTACACTTTCTGAGTAGGACTTGATTGTTTCTTTTCATTGCTAGAAATGAATACTATATTGTTTGTTATTTTGTCATTGCATATTTGTTATTTTTTGGCATGCTGGGATCAACTCTTGTGGGATCCCACTTGATCTCACATGTTGAGTAATAACACACATGTACATGTTCCTATCCATGAAGCAAATGAGTTAGATAAAAATAATGGATATCCAATTTTTATATTGGTGCTAGTTATTCTACTTCTCTGATGTTCACATGATTTGGTATCTTATTTTCTATTTTATGAGGGTAGGTTTTATGTTTTTAGGTAGGGTATATGGTGAGGATAAACATCCCAAGATCTAACACAATTTTTTCAATCTCCTGCATGTACACTCAGAGTAGAAGAGCGAGAGGGACTAAGGCAAGCGAAAATGTGGAAAGTCAAAGAATACAACATATGTTCTTAAATTGTGCAATCAAAGGCAATGACTAATGTTTTTCTCTAACCCTTCCATGTACTTTATTTACAAATGCATAATATTTCCTTGTATAGCACTTAATGAGCTATGCCCATGACTTGTGTGGATCTTTTAGTTTTCTATCTTTTCAATGAAACAATGCTAACAATCATGCACACTTTTGTATATCTATTTTAGCAGAATAATTAGACAATATATGAAGCTTAATGAGATATATGAGCACTGATGAAAATTATTTTACATTAATAAGAACTGATGCAAATTCTCATACTCTGGAACACCACTAGATGGACAATCAACTCTAGGGTCTCAACAAAGGACTCTGAAGATCATGTAGGTTCTATCTATCCACTGAATCATCCTAAACTCTCCTCATGCCTACTAGCATGCACATCTTCCCAAAAGGTGGTACTTGGTCCTAGGCACCAATATCCACTATAATGTGAGTGGGACTTCTAAAGGCTTGGAAAGCATCTCAACATGAGTAACACAAAATGTACAAACCATTAATTTTTTCCCCAATGCATTGGTACTGACTTACTTTGTAAATCCTCTAAATTCCTTGCAGTCCTGTGAACTCAATTTTCCTTAATTAGTTTAGTAACTCTCCAAACACCTTAATAAGAATACTGTAGATTCACATACCCAATATGGAGTTCCTACCAAATCTACAAGGACAGACTTCAATTTAAAATACAAAGTATCTAAACTTTTAGAGATACAATGACCTACAAAGGCTAATTAGGACCATTTAACAAAGGAAATACCTCTTCCCTTTAACATTTTTGCAAAATAAAACTTTGAGGAGTTGAGGGACCCCAAAAAAAATCTAAATCTAAAGCTATACCTTCTAGCTCAATATGCATAAGAAGCTATGAACTAAAAGCATTAAATTTCTAGGTGGCCACATGAGGATGTCCACCTTGGGCCTCAATTTCCTCAATCCTCCCTGCATGAAAAAAAAAATGGAAAATAAATTATTAAATAAAATTGGAAGATCTTGAATTCCACCAAGGGATGATGAAAACCAACTGTGGGAATTCAAGTTGCATCCATTTCAAAACAACCCTAGCAAAAAACTACTTCAACAGACCAATCAGCACAAAAACTTGATGTTCTCACCAAATATAACACTTCAAAGGCTCACAGTGGATGAAAAAAAAAGCTAACAATATTTCCTAACTAGCTACATTGATTTCACATCTCAATAAATTCATATATGCATGCGGTAAATTACTATTATCAGAAAATGCAAGAAAACTATAATATTCCAAAAACCGTATTCACTTCTTTGTACACTCAAAGCTTCTCTACCAGCCCTCTTCCACTTTATCAAAATATCCTCTTCAAGGGACATAGAAATCTAGATAATCCATTAGTTTCTTACAAGAAACTCTTTTACTTCTACCCTTTGCATGAAGACAAGAAAATTTTCTCAACAACAACTTCCCAAAATAACACTAAAAAATGCTAAAGACAAAAATCAAAAGTTTAAAGGTGTCAACACCCATCTAAATCTTGCATGTTGACACAAACATCAAAACTAACTATAAAATCAAAAAAATTAACCAAAAATGTCCTAAGGTGGCTATGTAACTAAATTGGCTTATAAGGATTCCAAACAGGGTCATGCCACAACATGGATTAGGACTTATTCTTACATAAACAACATTTCATAAATACTAAATGTTCCACAAAATTTGTTATTCTCCCAGATTGGAAATCCGATGTTCATCAAGCCATATTGCCTCTAATTCAGGTTGTCCTCTATATTTGACTAAGTATTCCTTATACTATGTCCTTCTATTCTTGTTGACTCTAGTATCTAACACCTTCTCAAGTTGTGGTGGTACTATTTTGGGGAAAGGCTTAAGATCTTCTACCACTTCTTCTTGTTGTACATCAGCTGTAAAAACTTCCCCTTTGTATGGCATAAATTTACATACATTAAAAATGGGCGAGATACTAAGGTCTACTGGTAACATGATCTTGTTTTCATTCTACCCATAATTTTCTAAAACTTGACATGGTCCAACCTTCTTGCATAAGAGCTTAGTGTGCATGAATTTTGGTAGCCTCTCCTTCTTCAGAAATTCCCAAAATAGTTCTCCTACTTCAAATGTAACTTCTCTCCTCTTTTGATATGCTTAGTGTTTGTACCTTTGAGTGATATTTTGTAGTTGAGACTTCACTTGATCATGAACCTCTTTCATAGTTGTTACAAATTGTTCTTCATCTGCACTAATTGGTTCACTATTAGGAAGTTGTCTTAATTCAAGCACTCCCCTTGGATTCATCTCATAAACAATATGAAAAGGTGATTTGATGGTGATTCTATTGATTGTGTTATTGTATGAAAACTCAGCTTGAGCGAGTATCGAATCTCATTTCTCTCCATTTTGTCTTGTGAGGCACAATTTCCTAATGATCTATTAACAACTTATATTTTCTCATCCATTTGTGGATGATAGGTTGATGAAAATGATAAGTTTGTCCCTAGTTTCTTCCACAAAGTCCTCCACAAATGACCAAAAAACTTAACATCTCTATTTAACACAATGGTTAAAGGAAATCCATGAATTCTGATTATCTCTTAGAAAAAAAGATCTGTAATGTAGGATGCATCACTAGTGGACTTAAAAGGTAACAAATTTGTCATTTTAGTAAATCTATCCACAACAACAAAAACACTATCAAATCCTCTTAGGGTTTTGGGAAATCCCATTAAAAAATCCATGCTTACATGCTCCCATGGTCTTGATGGAATGGGTAAAGGTTGATATAAACCTGCATTTGTAATTCTCCCTTTGGCTTTTTGACAAATAGAACATGTCTCTACAAATCTCCTAACATCAACTTGTATCTTTGGCCAAAAGTAGTGCCTTCTTACTAGCTCCAATGTCTTATTTAATCCAAAATGACCAGACATAGCACCATTGTGCTTTTCTTGAATGATATTGGTTCTCATTGAACACTTTGGGATGCATAGTTGTCCTCTCTTAAACAAAAGTCCTTCTTGTATCAAATAATAAGAAAATTCATGATTGTATCTATCATTAAAATCAAGGCATACTTGATATACTTCCCCAAAGTCTTTAAAAGGCATACTTCTTTTTAAAAAATTTTTTTACCATGAAATCCTTAAGTCATACAACCCCTCATTGGTTTTAAAGGCTAACTTCCATTCATCTACTGGCCTAATCCTTATTTAATGGTACCCACTCTTCAAATCAATTTTAAAGAAATATCATACCCCCCAAACAATCAAGTAAATATTATATTCTAGGCATTGGAAATATATACCTTATTGTGATCTTGTTGATGGATCTAGAATCATTGAAAATCCTCCAAGTTCCTTCTTTCTTTGGTGCCAAAATAGCAGGCACTGGACATGGGCTTAGGCTCTTTCCAATTAGACCAGATTCAAGAATCTCTTGTATTTGTTTTTCCATCTCCTCATTCTGTTGTGGTGTTAGTTTATAGGCTACTTTGTTAGGTATTATAGATCCTGGTATGAGATCTATATAGTAACTTATTTCCCTCATTAGTGGTATATTTATTGGCATATCATCTGCAACTATACCTTGGTATTTGTCAAGAATGGTGGCTACTTCTTCATCCAGCTTTGGTATCTTTTTCTCTGTATTTTCTACCTTTAAAACAAAATTGCCATTGTTTGCATATTCATTAGTCTCCTTTATCTTCATTGGAAAATATTTCACCTTATCTTTGAGCATAGGTATGAATGCAAAGAAAGGTCCATTCTCATCTTCTACTGCCTTCAAGAATTCATTCTTACCCATCACCATTATCTTAACCTCTTTCTCCTTAGGTTCTTCTTGATTTATCTCTGCCCGTGGTAACAATTCAATTAATTTACCATCTTTGGTTATGGTATAGGTATTTTTAACTCCATCATGTTGGTATTTTAAGTCATACTTCCATGGTCTTCCAAAAAGAAGGTAGCATGTATCCATCTTCACCACATCAACTAGAAATTTTTCCTTATATGCTCCAATTTTAAATTCAACCCATGACTGTTCATCCACCAGAGTTTTTTGTCATTTATTAAGCCATGAGAATTTGTAAGGGAATGGATGAGGAACTCTTCTTAATTTAAAATTTTCAACCATTTCAAGAGAAATAAAATTTTATGTTGAACCAGAATCAATTAGGACTTTAAATACCTTTCCTCCAACTTTGCAATTTGTCCTAAAAAGTGACTTTCTTTGAGGTGGTTCCTTGGTTATTGGTTATTGTAGGAGTTTTCTTCTCAACATAAGTGCTTCACCTTGCTCTGGCTACCCATAGGAATCAAGCTTATTCTAAGGGTCATGTTCTTTGACTAAATGTGTTGTGCTCTCTCCTTGAGAGATATTCCCTATCTTCTATGGGCACTTGTAATCCAGATTTCCTTCTTGATTTCAACTAAAGAATTTAATAGGTCCATTACCTCTTCCTTGTGATGGTCCTTTGAAATTTGGTCTTCTCCCTCAAAATTCCCTCTAAAATTATCAGTCCTACTTGGCTCTTGACTGGTTTCACTTTGAGAGTTTAAATTTGTTCCTCTTCCTCTTCACTGGCTTCTTCCTCTAAATGATTTTCTTTCCCCGCCTCTGCTATTTTGATCTTGTCTCCTTCTAATGTTTTCTTTCACTTTAAAAGATAATTGGTATCATCTTGACATTATATTAGGACTCAATAATTGTAGTTCCTCTTGAATATTTATTCTTCAAACCATTTAGGTACCTTTCTACCTTGACACATTCAGGTTCTGTGATTCTTGATTTGAGACTCAACTTTTGGAATTCCTCAGTATATGTTGTAATATCCATCTCTCTTTGTCTTAGGTTCTATCTCCTTTGATGTAACCAAAACTCATAGTCTTCTGGTATATATGTCTCCTTCAACATTGTAACCATTCTCTTCCATGATGTGATCTTTTTCTTTTCATCCTTAGCTCTTTCCTCTTGAATGAAACTCCACCAAGTTACTACTGCTCCCTTCATCTTAGACTTTTCTACTATCACTTTGTGTGCTTCAGTGATCCCTTCACATTCAAAGTGATTCTCTAAGGCTTCAATCCAATATATCATAGCCTCAGCATTCATTTTCCCATCAAACATGGGTAAATCCATTTTATTACCACCCAAAGCTTCCAAAGCTTTCATGTAACATTTTTTATCCTCAAGTATATTCAATTCTTCTCTAGGTGCTTCCTCTTCTTTATCTTCATCTGTTCCTTGCCTTTCTTCTTCTTTCTTTTCTAAAATCTTCTCTACTCGATCCAACTTGTCGGCCAACTACTCTAATATTTCCCTCAACAACCTATTATATTCTTCCTGCTCTTCCACCTTCTTAGCAAGCTCTGAATTAGTCACCATGTTCCAACTTCCAACAAAAGATCCTCTATCTATCACAAACAAAATTTCTTCTCCAAAAAAAGTAGCCAAATGTTGTGATACAAAAAATGATGTAGAGTATGATACTCTAGAACACTACTAGAGGGAAAATCAAGTATAGGTTCTCAACAAAGGACTCTAAACATCATTTAGGTTCTATATATCCACTGAATCATCCTAAAATATCCTCATGCCTACTAGAATGCACATCTTCCCAAAAGGTGGTACTTGGTCCTAAGAACCCAAATCCACTATAATGTGAGTGGTACTTCCAAATTATTTGAAATCATCTCAACATGAGTAACACAACATGTGAAAACCATTCATTTTGTTTCCCCAATGTATTGGTACCGACTTACTTCACAAATCCTCTAAATTCCTTGTAGTTCTGTGAACTCGGTTTTCCTTAATTAGTTCAGTATCTCACCAAAAACCCTAATAATAAAACTAAATATTTATATAACCAATATGGACCTCCTACCAAATCCACAAGTACAAACATCAATATCAAATACAAAGTATCTAAGCTTGCATAGATACAGTGACCTACAAAGGCTAATTAGGACCATTTAACAAAGGAACTACCTCTTCCCTTTAACATTTATAAAAACTAACACTTTGAGGACTTGAGGAACCCCAAAAAACATCTAAATACAAATTTATACCTTCAAGCTCAATACCCTATAATAATTTATGAACTGAAAGAACTAAATTTATAGGTGGCCACATGAGGATGTCCACCAAGGGCATCAGTTTTCTCAATCCTCCCTACATGAAAACAAAAATGGAAAATAAAGTCTTAAATTACATTGGAAGAGATTGAATTCCATGAAGTTTTGATGAAAACCAATGGTGGAAATTCAAATTGCGTCCATTTCAAAACAACCCTAGCTAAAAATTGCTTCAACTGACCAGTCAGCACAAAAACTTGATGTGCTCACCAAATATAACACTTCGAAGGCTCATAGTGGATGAAAAAGAAAACTAACAATATTTCCTAACTAGGTAAATTTATTTCACATCTGAATCAATGCATATATGTAAAGGGTAAATCACTGTTATCAAAAACTGCAGGAAAACTATGATATTCCAAAAACTGTATTCACTTCTTGATACACTCATAAACTCTCTACCATCCCCCTTTCACTTTCTCAACCTCTCCTCTTCAAGGGACATCAAAATCCCAAGAATCCATTATTTTCTTACAAGAAACTCTTCAACTTCCACCCTTTGCATGAAGACAAGAAAATTTGCTCCACAACAACTTCCCAAAATAGCAAGAAAAGATGCTAAAGACAAAAATCAAAATTTTGAAGATGTCAACACCCATCCAAAGCTTGCATGTTGAAACAAACTAGAAAAACCCAAAAATAAACTAAAATTCCCTAAGGTGGCTATGTAACCAAATTGGCTTATAAAGATGCCAAATAGGGTCATGCCACAACATAGATTAAGACTTATTCTTACAAAAACAACATTGCATAAAAACTAAATGTTCCACAAAAGTTGTTATTCTTCCTTTTCCTTGCCTTTGATGAGTGTCCCTACACCAAGAACACATTACATCATGAAACTAAAATTTTTTGATAACTTCAATACGTGCAATGGTTTAAGAAAGACAAAAATGAATTGAACATTTCACCTTAAAATGAACATAACTGACTTGGCTCCACCAATTTGAGCCATGGGTAAAAAATGGTAATCTTTCTAGAGATTTTTTCTTGCTTGCTTGCTAAGCACATGACCACTCTGTTAGACAATGTTGGTGCCTTTTTGTTCTTTTGTTGATTGATCCACAAACTTCATCACCATATCGTGGCCTCCAAAATATTTCCTTGCAAAATAAAAAAATTGTCATTTCGCAGGCTCCAAAATCTATCCTTGCAAAATAGAAAAATCACCATTTTATATTCTCCAAAATTTGTCCTTAGAAAATAGTGAAATCACCATTTTGTAGGCTCCAAAAATTTTCCTTGTGAAATAGAGAAATTTTCATTTTGCAGGCTCCAAAATATGTCCTTGCAAAACAATAGAATCACCATTTCGTAGGCTCCAAAATTTGTCCTTCCAAAATATTGAAATTGCCATTTCGTAGGCTCCAATTCTACCTTAAGCGAAACAAAAAGAACTATAGGGTTTCATAAAAAATTTGAGGAACCTAATCCATCAATTTTTTGACAGAAAATGGTTTGTCAGAAAAGCAACGAAATTTATATGAATGTTTCATCGAAATTCAACAATAGTTTGTTGATATATCACCAAATAGGCGTCAAAAAATGGAGTCAAATCCTATAGTTCCACTAAAATTGTTGAGACCTCTTTGCCTATCTCTACTTCCATCCCTACTTTGTCCTCTTATTCTCCACCTATCATCATAAACTCAATTCAAACTTCCAATCCTACACATGTGAGTCTTCTTAATCCTATTGCTCCTTCTATTCCTTCAAGTGTGCCATGTGTTTCAATGCCTTCTTCCATGCCTACTTATCGTAGTGTTCCTTTTTCATATTCAACCATTCCTTCAATTTCTAACAATGCTCCTAGCATTTCCCATATTTCTCCTCCTACCTTCCTTTCTACCATTAAAAGTTGGCTCAAACTGTGTCTTCTTTGCAACAACAAATTGCTTCCATGACTCAATCCAGGTTCAACATTCCTACTTGTGACATTTCTAGTCCTTTTTCTTTGGAAATTATTCATGTTTTTATCCCGGAGTATATGGAGATTCCTCATCTTGATACTTATAATGGTATGGGTGATCCCGTCACACATGTCAAAACTTTCCAAACCTTGTCTAGTGATTTTTGTCATGACCATAGGTTCATGGAAAAAAATTTACTAGAACCTTTTGAGACAAAGCTAATGGTATTGTTCCTTTCCTCCTTATTCAATTGATTCCTTCCAAAAACTTGATAATGCTTTAATTGAATAATTTCAAAATAAAATTGGTCCTAAAATATCTCTAACTAATTTAATGCATTTTAAACAAGGTGTTAAAGAGAAATTTAGTGATTTCATTGGTAGATGTAAGCATTTGCATGCTCAAATTTTGTATCTTGTGCCCGATATTGATGTGCAATGCATTTTTATTGCTAATTTACAAAGTAACTTTAGAGATAAGATGCTTCTTTCTAAATTCTCTTCATTTTCACAATTGTGTGCAGTGCTTCATCATTATCAACTACAAGTGAGTCAATTTGAGAGCACCACTCCAATGGCTCCAGTTCTCATTGATAAGAGTGATGCCACATCCAATTTCAAAAAAATTTAGAAATAAAACAACTACATCAAAATAAAAAAATCATCCAATACTGTTGATGAACAAGTGGCAACAACATCCAAAGGTGTGGCTCCTTTCCCATCTATTTTTAACCCACTCATAATTATACTCAACTTTTTGAATCTTTTCATAATGTGATGTTGAATTTAACTAATTCTAATGTGTTAACACTTCCTCCTATCAAACCCATTGACACCTCTAAACCTCAATCCAATTACTTTAACCCTAAAAAAAATTCCAATATCACCGTCATCCTAGTCATGATAGTGAAAAAATTTTCTTCTTGAAGAGTGCTATCTAAGATCTTATTGATTCTAAAGCTATTTATATTGATGGTGAAAATGATCAAGGAAAAAAAGGTGTGGCACCTCCCAACCAAAAATATCAAATCTACACAAATCCTTTTCTATCTCATTCAACCAATACAATTGATCAACCTTCTTCACAATGTATTGACTATGATGACAAAGTTACTGAAGTCAAACATGTTGTTAACCGAGTTGAGAAAGTCAAACCTAAACCTTTATCTCATCCTTGCATTACCTTTGATCCTACTAAGACACTAAAAAACACCTGATGGTCCTCTCTATATTGTTGCAAAGGTTAATGGCCTTCCTACCTGTTGTGCCCTTGTTGATCCCACTTGCATGGTAGATGTGATAAATGAAGAACATCTTTATAGTAAAAAATTGAAAAAAGTTTTTTTATGATAAATCTGATGTTAGTATTAAAACTTGCAATGATATCCTTTATCTTTCCCATCATTCCATCTCTTTCCCTATTGATTTTGGTGGTAAAATTTTAGATATTACCTTCATTGTCATTCCAACTTCTAATCAATTTCAAGTCAAATTTGGTCTTCCGTAGCTGACCTTCATGCATGTTGTGGCTTCTCCTATTCATAAATGTGTTAAATTTTCTCATAATGGAGAAATTATGACTATTAACCATAGTCTTTATCATCCTTATGTGCCTCATGACTCAGTTGACCTTGTTTTTGATGAACTATAACTGATTGAATGTTTGAAGATGTTAAGTTGACGATCACCGAGACACAGAAAGTTAATGCAAGACATTAAATTAGTAAATGTGTTGTATTGTCATTGATGTCAACTTGATATAATCTGAATGGTCATGTACATACTACTAAAGACTTCAAAGAACCAATGAATCAAAGGCTATGCTATCAGTAATGCATAGAAGTTAAGTATTTACAAAGTGACTGTATACATCGATGGAGTGCACACTGACGGATAGAGTAAATAGACAAGAGAAAAGTCACATTTTTACTCAATGAGAAATAGCACAACATCACTAATGAGCAAAGTGACAGTGTTAACTGATGAGAAAATCACAGTGTAACCTGACAGACAAAATTACAGTATTGCCCAATGGATAGACAACCCGACAGAAAAAATTACAGTATTGCCCGATAGACAAAGATCCTGAAGACAAATGAAGTCTCACTGATGGAACAATTAGTTGTCCCCGATGACTAACTGAAGTATCGATCGAAAGAATAAAGAGTTCAGAAATGACAAAATACTTAGATGTCAAGAGATAAATATAGACTTAACTGGTAGTTATCATTGTTTTGATCGACAAGATAAAGCCAGAGATAAGTAAAGGATTTAAAGTTGTTTTTTCCAGTTGGCAAGAAGATCCCTACGAGATAAAAATGGATTTTTTATTTAAATTGAATTGGCAAGAATTGTGGATTACGCCAAGATCAAAAAAGCCAAGCAATAGTGAAATCATGTCTATATAAGAGACAATCTATTTCAATGTGAATTAGGGGAGTAACAAGATAATATATGCTGAAGAGATTCTGAAGGAGAATAAAGTCTTCATTCAAACCTGATCAATCAAGCAGAGTAAAGAGCTAAATTCTACAGACATCGACGAACAGTGTACATCATCACAAAGAAGAACAATGTGGAGCAAAGGTATTGAATTGATAACATTGATTAGAGAGGTAATGCACTTACAATAGATCTGAAAATCTACAATTCTAGTTGTATATGTGAATAGATCAGTTTATTGTTTCAATTTAACCATTGAAGCATCAAGTCTCTTAACCAAGTAGGACTTAAAAGTCTTTTCTAATTGAGATACATCCCAAGGAGTATCAAAAAGTTTGATCATACAAAGTAGCATTGGATATGCCTGAAACCTATTGATAGACCAAGTGAGTGTTTGATCAAGGATGGTAGTATTAGAAGCCAGATACTAAGTGCCAAACTATTCATTTAAATCCTCTAACAAGGTCACACCTAACAATGTGTTTTTAACCTTTAATAGGGTTGGCTCTTCACCGAGCTCACTTCAGAAGAGTTAAAATTTAGGTTACCGGTCCCATTGGTTTTTCTCTTAATAGGGTTTCCATGTTAAAAATCCATGTGTAAATGTGTTTATGAGTCATTACTTTATTGTTTTGCATTTCACATAAGTAAATCTAGATTAATCAATATATACTAGTTATTTACTTTATTTTGGTAAATTGAAAGACTGCTTATCGGTAAACATATAGTAGAAGGTTTTACAAAGCATTTCGACAAGTAGTAAATTTGATATAAGTATCTAAAGGAATTCATCTTATAGGACTAAAGATAACTAGAGGTATATTTTTGTGGTACTAAGTTTTAAGGGTTGATTATTGGAATATTTTTAGGCCACTGATTCACCCCCCCCTCCTCTCAGTTATTACTAACAATTGGTATCAGAGCTTGTGTGCTTAGAAGGAAGGTTTCAAGACCTAAACTAAATATCACAAGATGAACAGATGAGATGTGCCCAAGTTGAATAAGGACAACTTTGCTTCTTGGCAAACAAGGATAAGACTCCACTTATCAAGTATTGGAAATGATGTTACTCAATACTTAGATACTAAATATGTGTTGCCAATAGGAGCACTCAAGTTGAACAAATGAGAGAGAAGCATGAGTACAACTACATGGTAATAGAGCTTGCTTCCTCAATCTCCAATGCTGAATTTGAAGATGTCAAAACATGCACAACTGCAAAGCAGATGTGGGATAAATTGAAGCTTGTACATGGTGGTGATATAAATATTCTGAGAGCCAAGCTAGAAATCCTTAGAGGAAAGTTTGATGATCTCAGAATGAAAGAAGGTGAAAACATCACATAGTACATCACAAGAATCAAAGAGGTATTCAATGCTATCTGAGGAGTTGGAGGTGTACTAAATGAAGAGACAGTGGTAAGTAAAACTCTAAGAACCTTACCACCTACTTATGCTATTAGAGTATCTGACATACAAGAAATTGATGCTTGTACATGGTGGTGATAAGAATGTTCTGAGAGCCAAGGCAGAAAGCCTTAGAGGAAAGTTTGATGATCTTAGAATGAAAGAAGGTGAAAACATCACACAGTACAACACAATAATCAAAGAGGTAGTCAATGCTATCCGAGGAGTTGGAGGTGTACTAGAAGAAGATACAGTGGTAAGTAAAATTCTAAGAACCTTACTACCTACTTATATTTTTAGAGTATCCACCATACAAGAAATGAGAGCAGTAGAAAATAGCAATGTTACTCTAGATAGTTTGATTGGAAGACTGATTTCATTTGAGATGAATAACTTTGATAATAGTGTCTTACCAAACATAGAGTCTGCATTCAAATCTTCTTTGAGAATAAGTAAATCAAGTCATAAACACACTATGAGAAAAGATAGTGAAAGTGAAAGTGAAGAAGAAGATCTTGATGAAATTGAAGCACTTATGGCTAGAACAATGCAAAGAGGCAAAGGTAAATACAAAGGTAAATTACCACTTGTATCTTTTAATTGTAAAGAGATTGGACACTTTTCTACAAGATGTCCTAACATAAGAAAAGATGATAGAAGTAATGACAAATCATTTGAAAAGAAGTTTGACAGAGGTGATAATCAAGATTACAGAAGCAACTGACAATCAAAAAGAAGAGATACCCAAGACTACAAGGACAAAGGAAAGAAGGCCAGTTACCTAGATACATGCAAAGATGAAGATACTGACACTGAATCTAATGAAGACATCAAGATGGTGTTTGTGGCAGTGAAAGATGATTCAGATGAAGATGAAAGGTATGTAGAAACTGCACTCATATCTAAAGTCAGAAAAAATGATATTTGGATCATAGATAGTGGTTGCACTCACCACATGACTGCTAACATAGAAAAGTTTAATACTTTGAGTATTATAATGGTGGTATAGTAAGAATGGGTAATGATACACCCTGTCCAGTTGAAGGTAAAGGAACTATAATGTTGAATAACTTGATAAAATGTGAAAATGCTTATTGGGTGAAAGGATTGAATTATAATCTATTGAGTGTTTCTCAATTGAATAATTCAGGTCACTGAGTAGCATTTGAGAACAAGAAGGAAAATATCTTCAATGAATCAAGAAGATTGATCAGAACTGGTGAACAGACCAAAGGTAACTTATTCTATTTGAATGATACTGACACCACTTTCTTAATGGCTAGAAACGAAGACATATGGTTGTGGAAAAAAAGATTGTGTCATGTAAATTTTGACAACATGATAAAGATAAGAAAAAAGAGAAATGTAAGAGCCTTACCGAGCATTTCAAAGCCAGACAATATCATGTGGAATTTTTTTCAAAAAGGTAAGATGAAAAAGTCTAGTTTCAAAAGAAAAACCCATACATCTGATGCTATTCTAGAATTAGTCCATACTGATCTATGTGGACCCATGAGGACAAAGAGTTACTATGGTGATAGATATTTCATTCTCTTTGTTGATGATTCTTCTATAATGATGACAATTATGTTTCTAAAAGATAAATAAGAAGCATTCAAGATGTTTAAATGGTACAAAGCAATTGTAGAAAAACAAAGTGGTAAGGAATTGAAATGCTTAAGACCTGATAGAGGAGGGGAATTCAATTTAGATGAATTCACTAACATTTTCAATGAGCATGGAATCAAAAGACAAGTCTCTGCACCAAGAACACCACAAAAAAATGGAATTGTTGAAAGAAGGAACAAATCCATTGTTGATTGTGCAAGGACACTGATGATAGAGAAAGGTAGAACCCAAATCTTCTGGAGGGAAGTTGTCAGTACTGTTGTTTACACATTGAACATAGTACAATTGTAGAAAGACACCCTATGAGCTATGGTATGGTCACACACCCAATGTAAGTTACTTCAAGATCTCTGGTAGTCAATGTTATATCTTAAAAGATGATAGAAATGGAAATCTTGACTCCAAAAGTGATGAAGGTATCTTTATAGGGTATTCCACCAAGAGAAAGGCTTATAAATGTCTAAATAAAGCCTCTAACAAAATTGTTGAAAGTGCAAATGTAAATATAGATGAATTTGCAGAGAAGAATGAAAAGGAAAGTTTAAAAGAACCAGAGGACTACAACAGGTTTGTTTACAATGAAGAACCTGACACTCTACCCAAACAACAATGTATAGCTCCTGAGCAATAGAATATTGTAACCAAGCATCAGACTGTAAATACCAAAAATTAGGATATTGCTCAAGATGATGTACCAAGCGATGGATATTAGAATGAAGGACAAATTGATGATCAAGATGATAGAAAAAGAATTGAACCTGTAATTGCCAAGTATATCAAAACAAACCATCCAAAGAACCAGATCATAGGAGACAAGAAGGCTGGTATGAGAACCAGAAGTCTCTAAACACAAGATGTCTAATTTGTGATTTTGAGCCAAAATCTGTCAATGTTGCACTTGATAATGAAGAATGGATTAGTGCTATGAATGAACAAATTGAGCAGATTGAGAAAAACAAGACATTGACACTTGTACCGAGACCAAATGACAAGAATGTCATTGATACCAAATGGATATTCAGAAATAAGATGAATGAGAATGGAGAAGTCACCAGAAACAAAGCAAGACTAGTATGCAAGGGGTATGCACAAGAAGAAGGTGTTGACTATGGAGAAACCTATGCAACCATTTCTAGGCTAGGAGTGAGAATATTACTTTCTTACGCTGCATTTAAATGATTCAAGGTATACCAGATGGATGTCAATTCTGCATTCCTAAATGGAATACTTGAGGAAGAGGTATACAGTGAGAAACCAAAAAGGTTTGTTGATCTAGACAAGAGGAACATGGTATGTAGACTACACAAAGCCTTGTATGGATTGAAACAAGAACTGAGAGCATGGTATGAAATACTTCATTCCTATCTCATAAGTATTGGATGTGTAAGAACTAGTGAAAATAGTAATCTTTATTTGAAGGAAGATACTGGTGCTAACATTTTGATTGCTGAAATATTTGTTGATGACATCATATTTGGAGGCAATGATATGCTATGCAAATAATTTGCAAATGAAATGAGAAAAGAGTTTTAGATGTCTATATTTGGAGAGATCAAGTTCTTTCTTGGTCTATAGATCATTCAACAAAATGAAGGCATTTTCATTACACAATCCAAATACATCAAGGAAGTACTGAAAATATTCTTGAGATGGAATATTCCAAGCCAGTTGGAACACCGATGGCAACTTGATGTAAGCTGACAAAGGAGGACAAGTCACCTGAGGTAAATTAGACTTTGTACAGATAAATGATTGGAAAAATCATGTATGTTTTACATACTAGACCAGATATTGCACATGCAGTAGGAATAGGTGCAAGATTTTTTGCTAATTCCAGGGAATCACATATGACTGTTGTGAAAAGAATCCTAAGATATCTGAAGAATACCGAGGAATATGGCTTATGGTATAGAAGAGAAGGAAAATTTGAACTTAAGGTCTTTACTGATGCTAATTGGGCTAGAAACATTAATGACTAAAAGAAAATTCTTCATGGGTGACAAACTTGTCACATGGATCAGCAAGAAGCAAGGATGCATCTCTCAGTCTACTGTAAAAGCAGAGTATGTTGATGTTACTACAAACTGCTCAAATATTGCATGGATCAAATAGTTCCTGGAAGGTATGAATATGAAAATTTGTAAACCAATAATTATCTATTGTGATAATGCCAGTGCAATTAACATTTCCAAGAATCCAGTCATGCATGCTAAGACAAAGAATATTGCTATCAAGTATCATTATTTGAGAGAACAAGTTCAGGAAAAGGAGGTGATAATTGAGTATGTGCAATCAAAGGAACAATTACCTAATATCTTCACCAAGCCACTGCCCAAGGATACATTTGAGTATTTGAGAAAGGGACTAGGGGTCAAACCCTTGTCTACTAGTCAGTAAGATGACTAGAAGGCTGCATCAGCCTATATATTATCAGAATATCATTCATGTTGATGCAAGAAAAGAGATGGACTTCAAAGTTACATATGTACACAGTAAGGTATTTATCTATGCCAAGAACTAGAGTTGTTATATTGCTGATGGATTGGGAAATTCAAGGAATATATTGAATGGATAGAAAGGATTGTTTGGCATTACTGTCAAATTTTTTTTTGGCATTGTTGTTAAAGGGAGAGATTATATCCATTATCACATTATCCAAAGGGAGAGATGTAACCAAAAAGGGAGAGTACATACAAAGGGAGAGATTATTGAAAAGAGAGAAAAGAGACATCAAAAGAAAAGATCAGTCAAAGGGAGAGAGTTTGACACAAGAAGAGAACACATCACATTAGAAGAAGAAAGATTCTACATCTATCTAGTGAAGGGATTGAAGATAGAAAGAGAGCTGCAAGAATCAAATCTAAGCTATGTGAGCTTACCAAGGACAAGATATTTATATTGGTTATAGTACATAATATTGGTAGTTTGATAAACTTCAACTCTTATATTTCATATTATATTAGTGATAATATAGTGTGATGATGTAGTGTGTTGCCATCAATGCCAAAGGGAGATATTGATGAACTATAACTAATTGAATGTTTGAAGATGTTAAGTTGATGATCACTGAGACATAGAAAGTTAATGTAAGACATTAAATTAGTTAATGTGTTGTATTTTCATTGATGTCAACTTGATATAATATGTATGGTCATGTACATACTACTAAAGAATTCAAAGAACCAATGAATCAAAGTCTATGCTATCAGTAATGCATAAAAGTTAAGTATTCACAAAGTGATTATATACACCGATGAAGTGCACACTGATGGACAGAGTAAATAGACATGAGAAAAGTCACAGTATTACCCGATGAGCAATAAGACAACATTATTGATGAGAAAATTCACAGTGTTAACCAATGAGAAAAGTATAGTGTAACCCGACAGACAAAATGACAGTTTTGCCTAACGGATAGACAACCTGACGGACATAACTACAGTATTTCCTGACAGATGGAGATCCCAAAGACAACTGAAGTCTCAGCGATGAAATATTTAGTTGTCCCAGATGACTAACTAAAGTATTGACCGATAAAACAAAGAGTTCAAAAAGGACAAAAGGCTTAGCTGTCAAGAGCTAAATATAGACTTAATTGGTAGTTATCATTGTTTTAATCAACAAGATAAAGCCAGAGATAAGTAAAGGATTTAAAGTTGTTTTTTTCAGTTGCCAAGAAGATCTCTATGAGATAAAACTAGAGTTTTTCTTTAAATATAATTGGCGAGAATTATGGATCATGCCAAGATCAAGAAAGCCAAGAAATGGTGAAATCATGTCTATATAAGAGATAAGATAATTCAATGTGAATTAGGGGAGTGACAAGAGAATAGATGCTGAAGAGATTCTGAAGGAGAAGAAATTTTTCATTCAAACCTGATCAATCAAGCTGAGGAAAGAGCTAAATTTTGCAAACATCAACGAACAGTGATACAACATCACATAGAAGAATAGTGTGGAGCAAAGGTATTGAATTGATAAGATCTAAAAATCTATAATTCTGGTTGTATATGTGAATAGATCAGTTTACTGTTTCAATTTAACCATTGACGCATCAAGTCTCTTAATCGAGCAGGACTTAAAAGCCTTTTCTAATTGAGATACATCCCAAGGAGTATAAAAAAATTTGATCATACATAGTAGCATTGGATATGCCTGATACCTATTGACAGGCCAAGTGAGTGTTTGATCAAAGGACGGTAGCATTAGATGCCAAATACTAAGTGACAAACTATTCATTTAAATCCTCTAACAAGGTCACACCTAATAGTGTGTTTGTAACCTTTAATGGGGTTGGCTCTTCACTGAGATCACTTCAGAAGAGTGAAAATTTGGGTTACCGATCCCAGTGGTTTTTCCCTTAACAATGTTTCCACATTAAAAATCCATGTGTCAATGTGTTTATGGGCCATTACTTTATTTTTTTGCATTTTACATAATTAAATTTGGAGTGATCAGTATACACTAGTTATTTACTATATTTTGGTAAATTGAAAGACTGCTTATCGGTAAACATACAATAGAAGGTTTTACAAAGCATTCCAACAAGTAGTAAATTTGATATAAGCATTTGGAGGCATTCATCTTATAGGACTAAAGATAACTAGAGGTATAAATTTGTGGTACTAAGTTTTAAGGGTTGATTATTGGAATATTTTGAGGCCACTGATTCACCCCTCCCCCCCTCTCAGTTATTACTAATAGATTTATTTTGGCCTTCTATACCTCAACCAAATCAAACTCATCCTGACCATCTCTTTAGATCATACCAAGCCTACAATGCTCAAAATATTTTTGAACTTTGAAAAACCTAAGGATGTTCCAATTCTTTTCCCTAGAAATGGCCTCCTTCCTACATGACCTATACCTCCTCTTCCTATTTCTTATACACATACTTCTCAACCTATCTCTCAACCTAGTATGGTTCTTTTAGTTCTTCCTCATAAATAAGAAAAGGACTAGATGTTGATTGATCCTATCCGACCTTAAATTTATAGCAAGACCAAATGTAATTGTCATGCTTGTGATCATCGCCACAAGCATATTTCTAGAGATTATCAACATGCTTCTCAAAGCCTTGCTTCACCAGATACACCTCCTCATTTTTTTCTTCCCTTTGACCAAACCACCATGGAGGAAGTGAATTTAAACAAAATTAAAAAGAACGAACATGACAATGCTATTCATATCTTAGATTCTATTAAAATTAATCTGGACAAAGAAGATACTCTTAATGATGATGTTATTGATTCTAACAATGATATTCATGCTAGTGATTCTTATGACATGTATGAGACTATTTATATTTATCATGATTTACCAGCTATGCTTTCACAACAGTTATCTATCACTTCTAGTAACGAACACATTGACCTACCTTCACAACAGGGTCCTTGTTTGGAATTGGCTATTATTCTGTCTGTTGTGTTTATGTTGCATCTCTTGTGAGTTTCCCACCTTCCCTAAAAACTATGGATCGAGATGGGGGGACAGGAAATATGCTTAACTAGATCCTCTTGTACAATGGATTTTCTTTTCTTTTTTGTTTTCCTATTTGTCATGATGTGCTTCCCTCATGTTGTGTTGCATGTTTCATATTTTGTTTATATTTTTTTAAATGACCATTTTTGCTTTAGTGGTGCAAGGTGATAAAGAATCACAATTTCATACACATTCTTCTATTTGTATCTCTCTTCTTCTATATGTAATTACATGTTATTTCATGCATGTGCCATTGTTTGTATATGTGCCTTTGTATTATCTACTTGGGATGATGAAAAATAGTATCTACCTATTCTTTTTGGTCTCCGCAATGCTGACCCAAAAGACTCTTCCTTTTAACTCTTACACGCATGTCTTCCATTGTGCTTGTAGTTCTACTTCCTTTGGGCGATGATGCTAGTTCATTTTGACATAATTTTGATATACATGAGTTATCATATGACCTACTTACCCCAGATTTAGTAGATCCATTTTGTGCTCTCTTTTGTCATGTGCTCATTTCCCTTTATTTGTCCTTTATTAGGGGCATTTTACTCTGGAAACATTTCTTGTGGATGCACGTACGCTCTATTAAATAAGTATCCCTTGTTAAGGCATTTTCAATCACTTTAACGTGGGGGTTTACACTTTGATTCACATTTTTCACACACACACACACACACAAATTTGTTATTATTTTTCAGTGTATCCTTAGACCAATCCCCATTGTTCATTTGGTCTTTAAATTGACCACACATATTTGGTCCTTAGAATGACCATGCACATTTGGTCATCTGAATGACCACCCTTTTTTGATCTCTAAGGAATCTTTCCTTCCCTTAGGAATGATTGTTATTTTATTGGAATCATTATTGCAAGAACTTTCCTTTAAGGACTTAAATACAAATTTCTAGACTATTAAATTTCATCTTATGCAGTGCTTCCCTTACGTAGTTCATAATGAGATAGACCTCTCTCTCTCTCTCTCTATGTATATATATATATATATATATATCTATGTGTGTGTGTGTGATGCCTCTCTTATTTTGGTTTTGGTTTTGATGAGGAATTAAATCACCTAGGAGCTTGATGTTTCTTTATCTCCTTGATCTTAATGAGTTTATCTTATGCATTTGATCTACATTACCGTGAGAATGAGTTTTTCTCATACTTCCACTAAAGTGGGGGCTAAATGTACCATCCTAAAAATTTAGCATCCATTATTAGATGTATTTTAGGACCTACTAGACCCCATTTTAGTGATTTAAAGATCCAATGTCTCTATGTTGGACTTCTCGCATCTTTCATGATCATTCCTCAAAAATTGCACACTTCCCAAGCCTTGGATCTAATTTGAAATTAACCCTATCAGGACTAGGCCGACCCAAGTCGGTATTTTCTTGGGGCATTGATTTTAAGTGGGCTTCAAGCCCAATGCAGGGGTGTTTTATTTATTGATCTTACTGTGGTCGACCTATTAATTTTGAATCAAAATATGAGTATAAAAGGGGGTCTTCTCCTCTCATTTTGACAACCATTATGATCTACAATCTATAACTATGAAATCTTTTTCAAGCTATCAATTGAGCAAGTGCAAGCAATCAAGCATTCAAGTTGTGCAATTGAAGTGGTGGATTCAATATTTGAAGGAAAGAATCCATTGAAGATCTTCAAGTTCCCAAGCTTTAATCCATTCAAGAAAAGGAAATATTCTATCATTGATGCAAATTTCTCTCCCATAGTGGCCAAGTAGAGGAATTCTCAAGCAAGCAAGAAGATCCATTCCTCTTTTTCTATTCAATATTTCAAGCATAAAATCATTTAAGATCTAGGATTTGACAAGTGTATATACATTTCATTTGTAAAGGCATTCATTATTCTAAAAACACATTCCAAACATACAAGCAACCTTGTGGAGTTGACTAATTTCTACATCCATCCACGATGAGTTTCCATGCAAGTTAAATCTACTATGTATTTTGTTTACATTACTTTTCTATTTCATTTCAATGTTAATTCCTATACATGGGCTTGACAATGGATAGCCCCTTTCAACAAACTTTTTCCCCTTCTTCTTGTGTGTAAGAATATGTTTTTTTATTTTTTAGAACTAAAATTTCAGAGATACGGAACCAATGACAGGTTTGCTACAGATTTCACTAGTTTTTTAGTCTCTAGGACAAGGCCAAATTTTATGGACTAGGCCGACTTGATTCAACATTGTCCCAAGGATTTGAATATTTATAGTTGGAAAATACAGAAACTAGGGTTCCAGATCTAGAACAGTTCCCAATTCCAACAGGTCTGCGACAATCATTTCCAAATTTGAAGTTTGTTCCCCCTCTCCTAGCTTTCAAGGTGAGTTCATTCTTCTTCTTTTCATATTGCATTTCCTTTTATACATTATATTTTATATCATATTTATTTAGTTATCATTTCATTTATTAAAGTTTGAATTCATTTCTTGCATATTATTTTACATATCACATACATCTTAACATAAAAGGAATTCAATCCCCAATTCTCAATCTTCAAATCTAGATCTAGCATTAGAATCCCTCCATCATTTTATGATTTCCTAATCTAGTTTGGGTTTGAAGGTGAAGCCTTTTGGGGGTGTTCCTAATGTAACATAGGATATCCTGTCATACCACCCACATTTGATTTGGTGAGCCATCTATACCACATAACCTAGTTGATTCGCCATTTATTATGTTACTACTACCATCCAATGAATTATTTTAGTTCATCTTGAAATATAATATTAATACAAGAACTATGCAAACTCATAATAAAATTTTAAAGGAAGAAAACTGATTATATGTGTTGGTATGTTTGATTAGGGGTGTTATATTTCCTTAACCTTTACATTTAATTTGTAATTGATGGATGTGATATTGTATTGTTGTGTGATTAAGAATATAGGGGGAAGAAAGATAAGATGTTCCTCTTTTATCCCCAAATGCACAAATGAAAGATCCAAATTGATTAACCCTAAAGAAGGATCAATGCACAAATGAATCAACCATTTGGGAATGAGAGTAAGGATGAAGATCTTAAATTCTATTTTATAATTAAGGAGATATGATATATAACAATAATTGAAAAGGATGAAAGGAAGTACCAACCTTAAAGAATTGTAGATCTGAAGAATGTTGTTTTCTGGGGTCTGTACTCTATTTCTAGAAAATATAAAGTATGATCTGGAACTGGAATGCAGAGATGAAAAAAACCTAGAAATATTTTTCTAATCTGACACCGTCTTATGCAAAAGGTCAACCTTGACCCACTAATCTCATCCCTGACCCAATAATCTTTACCCTAACCTGCACAGGTCCGACAGAAAATCTGTTTGTGGATCTGAAAAGGGTATCCAGATCTGAGTTCAAATATTCAATCCTGAACCTATACCTACAATAAATAGAGACTTTTTTGTTGGGGGGGGAGGAGTTTTCCTTGGTCAAACCCCAGTTTTGGAATGAACCTCAAATATATAATTGAAATTACAAAAGTAAACAAAGTAAATGCATAAATTCACCTTGCTTGTAAAAGTCCTTATGGAGGATTTGAATCCTTGAATCCACAAGTAGGTATGCACCAAAGTATCTAGAATTTAGAATGTAGGATGTCTTCAATCAATTTCTTGTAGATCTCCAACACCAAATCTTGAATGAGTTCTTGAGTATGAAAAGGCTTGGAAGAAGATGGAGGGAGAGATCACCAAAAAGGGCACTATGTAGCTTGAATCCTTGAATGGCCTCCCATGGATCTCTTTTATGAATGGATGCTTGAATTTTTTATGATGTATTAATCCTTGCCTCAAATATTTCTTTATTTCTTTCTTGAACTTCACTTGATGATGCCTAGGCTTCAATAGAGGACTTAGTTTCTCAATATCGCTTAGAGAAAATGAGAGGAGAAAGCTTCCTTTTATATGAAATTAGGGCACAATATTCTAAGGAGGCCGACATAGGAGAATTAAATTGCCATTAAAGCATTTAACCCTAGGAGAATACCTATGTTAAATATAATTTAGGAATTATCACTTCAGAACCTAAAATAGCCGACCCGGAAGCGGGAATTAACTTTTTCAAAGACTGACATCCGGAAACTGTGGGACCCTGAAATCTAGACCCTGGGTCAAGGTCGAGGTCAACCTTGACCTAGGTAAGGGGTGAGGTTAACCTTAAAATAGGTTAGGGTGGAGGTCAACATAGACCTAAAAGGTCAACCTTGACCCTGAGGTCAAAGATCTCAAATCTACAGTCTAGAATGCCAGAAATTGGCTAGAAAGAGGTGGAGAATTGGGGTAGAATAGGGGGAAAGCCAGGTCTAAGTCAAGAACCCATTCAAGGCTCTTTACATGACCTCAAAACCACTTACTCAGAATGCTAAACTAGTCTACAATGGAATTTCTTCCATTTTCTGACTATACATTTAGCCCCCACTTTAGCAAGAGTATGGACTCAACACAAACTCTTGGTAAAGGAGATCATAAAGAATAGACAATCTTATTGTAATAAAAAAAGGACAAAGAAAACCTGAATCCCCCAAGGGACTTAAGTATTTATCAACCCTAAGATAATGATAAGAGAGACATCACTAGTTAGAGAGAAAGGGTGTGATTATCTTGCCGAATGATAACTTATGTCCCATTGTGAACCACACAAGTAAACAACATAACTTGGAAAGATGGAGGTGAACCGCCTAGTGAATGTGGCTACTCACTAGTCAACCCATTGGGGAGATCTATTCTTAAGGACATCTTCTGACCTTAAGGAATCAAAAATTTGAAAAACTGGAGGGATCAAGAGATCCTAAAAAGTAAAAATGTAAAATGTCCATGCTTTAAGGATTAGTTTTTAATCCATAAAGGGAGAAAGTTTTAAGTGCTTGAAAATATTTTGAACATGTGTGTGTGTGTGTGTGTGCAAAAAGTGAGTAGAGCATATGCCCCCACATCAAATTCATTGCTAACACTTTAACAGGAGCAATGGCTTGAACAAAACCATAAACAACTCTATGGATTATGTTTCCACTACGATATGCCCCCAAATGAGGACAAATCAAGGGAAATAAACATAAACATACAAAAGAACACAGAAGGGATCTACCTACTATGGGGTTAGTATGATCATAAGATAACATGTACATATAAATATGATATTATTGCAAATGAATTGACATCATTCCCCAAAGAAAGT
>MU225537.1:5253530-5294220 GCA_018584345.1 Thuja plicata
TTGAAGAGGTTAGAGGTCCTAAAATGTAGGGAGAAGGCATGAATGAAAAGATGCCAAAAGTTGCTAAATTGTTGTCATGACAACATTTGCAATAATTGCAAATGTTGCATGCAACATGGTTACATCATATTCTCCTGGAAACTAGGAGTGGAGAATCGACCAAAAAGGCCCTAGAATGGTGGAAGAAGGAATCTAGTATATGGAGGGACTCGAACTTAGGAGTTAGTCTTTCATATTGTAACAAGTGTGAAGTGAATAGAGACTGCAATTCTGAGTTTTCAGTAATCTCAAGAATTTTTGTGTTGACAATCATATGTAATGGATTGAAAGACTGAGAATAGTTGTTGTTTTGTGTTATTAGAATAGTTTGGAGTGTTTTTCATTCAGTAGTCAAGTTTCTTTGTGGTTTTTTAAGGTGTTGTTTAAATTGTTTTCAATATAGGAGACTCACTGGTCCTGTCCAGACCAGTCAGTCTAATCATGGCTCCCCCATGAAATCTAACCATGGGAAACATCTAATGGTAGATGGAAATTCTAGGGGAGTCATTAGTGTACATATTTTTAGAGTTAGGATTCCTAGAAAGGCAAGTTACTATTTTTAGATCCAATCCCTAGGCGAGCATGCACTGTCCGGTTAGAGGTTTGGAGGAGAAACAGTGAGCTTTCATGTGCAGGGGAAGAAGGTACTGTACGATCCAAGTACATGTATAGTTAGGGTTTAGTGTTACCTTAACATTCTAGGTTGGTCAAGTTCATGCTAATCAGTGAAGACAAGTTTTGAGTGAGTTTTGGATAGTGTTGCAGACTGTCCTAGTTTTTAGGCCTATTAGCCCTATAAGACCTAGTTTATAGGAACCCCATGTACGGATAACTTAGGGGTCTGAGACTTAAAAAATCCTTTGTAAAATGGAAAATGGTATCTGGATATGGTCTTAGATTTTTTAGGTCTTTGGGAAAGTTTTGCAAGAAGTGAGAAAAACACACTGTTTAGGGCTATAAGGAAGTAAGCTCAATTAGGCCTCTTGAAGACACAAACTTGGACTCGACTGAAAATTGAAAGGAGATTCCTCAAGATGGATTTAAAATTGATCAAATGCAATATCTACATGCTGTTGGACACTCCTACAAGTGATTCTTGAAGATTAGTGTGGGAATTGACACTTAGACTCTTCTAAGTGTAAGTTGGAGAAGTGGAGATTTGAACTAACTATAGGGTGTTAGTCTTTCAAAGGGTGAAGCACAAGTGGAGACTTATATGAGAGTAGGATTAGGAATTAGTTGATGATCTAAGCCTAATAAGGACCTAGAGGAGATTAGGATCCTTGAAGAAGATAAAGAAGATCTTCTTAGTAGATTGTGCAAGCAAGCCCATTGGAATACTTACATCATATTGGTATCAGAGCTTGATTAAAGATCAGGCTTGTGGTGGATGTTTTAGCCTACAGAATTAGTGGGAGAGAATACACCTAGAGGATTAGAAAAAGACAAATTCATGGTGACTAATTTTGAGTTAGCCAAAAAGGTGGAAGAACAAGAAGAAGACAACAAGTCGTTAAGAGAAAGGTTGTCTCAAATGGAGCAACTCTTGGGAGAAGTCCAAGACAAAGATGAGAAGATGAAAGATAAGATAGACTAGAAAGAAGAAGAAGAAGAAGAAGCAAGGGAGAAAGGAGTGGAACTAGAAGAAGAAGCTCTAACCCTTGACCCTGTCAGTGACCAAGAACCCTTCTTAAAGGCATTGAAGGCTTTAAGTGGTAAAGCTTTGGAGGGTGTGCCACTATTTAGTGGACAAATGGATCTAGATTCAATAGTGGATTGGATAGACATCATAGAGAACCATTTTGAATGTGATGGTATCATAGAGGCCCAAAAGGTAAATGTGGCCAAGTCAAGATTGAGAGGCTCAACTCTCACATGGAGGAAGTTTGTTCAAATTGAAAGAGAGAAGGAAGGAAAGAGTCCTATAGCCACATGGAAGGGCATGGTGAATAAGATGAAGCAAACCTATTTTCCTAATGATTATGAAGTGTATTTACATAGGAGGAGACATAATCTAAGACAAAAAGATCTAGATGTCCAAGACTACACAAAAGAGTTCCAAAAGTTGTGCCTATGGTCACAAGTGGTTGAAGATGAAAGCATCAAGCTAGCTAGGTATTTGAATGGACTGAAATGGTCTATTCAAGAAGACATGAGTCTAGTGAACTTCAAAACCATCTACCAATTCTATCAAATGGCCTTGAAGATAGAGGAAAAAGGAAAGAGGAAGCAAGAACAAAGTTCTAAAGGAAGAGATAGTAGAGGACAAAGAGGTGGTTATGGTGGAAGGAGTTCAGAGTCAAGGACACAAGGAGAAGTCAAATACAATGAGAAGCAAGAAGAAAGTTCCAGTAGAGGTGGTAGAGGAAGGAACTCTAATTTTAGAGGTAGAAGTGGTGGACAAGGAAGAGGTAACTATTTTTCCAATATGAAATGTTACCATTGTAATCAAATGGCACCCTGCCTATAGGTGTCCAGAGAAGGGTAATACTTCTCAAGGAAGTAACAAGAGGACTAATTTAGTCCAAGAAGACACAAATACAGCTGATAAACACCTTGAGGTGCCATTAAATTTAGAGGAAGGTGAGAACTTCATGATGAGGAGAACATTGATCAAGGATCCAATCAGGGAGGAGCCAAGCCAAAGGAGGTCTTTATTTAGAATTAAATGTAAGGTGATGGGTAAATTATGTAGGGTTATCATAGACTCAAGGTCTATTGATACTATTGTATCAAAGGAGGTAGTCAGCAAGTTGGGCATGCCAAGGATACCTCATAACCATCCTTACAAGGTCACATGGCTCAATAAGGGACAACATGTCTTAGTGAATGAGCAAGCATGGGTGGAGTTCTCTATAGGGAGATATAAGGACAAGGTACTATGTGATGTGCTGCCCATGGATGCATGTCACTTTCTCCTAGGCATGCCATGGCAATTTGACCACCAAGCTATCCATGATGGAATGAAGAAATCCTATACTTTCAAGAAGGATAACATGACTTTCAAAATTCGTTCATTGTTAGAAGATGTAGAGATGAAGAAAGCTGGTCCCAATGTACTATTGGTGAGTGAGAAAGAGTTCTTAGAGGCCATTGAAGAAGGAGAAGGAGTTGGATTTGCACTAATGTTGAAGCCCAAGGAAGAGGAAGACAAAATAGTGAAGAGGACAGAGCTGCCACAAGAGATACAAGAAATGTTGCATAAATATGAAGGTATTGTAAGTGATGGACATCGATCAACCTTACCCCCTATAAGACCCATAAGCCATAAGATTGACCTTATTCCTAGAGCTACCCTACCCAATCAGGCAGCCTACAAAATGAATCCTCAATAGAATGAGGAAATAGCTAGGCAAATTCAAGAGTTGTTAGGACAAGGTCTTATAATGAAGAGTATTAGTCCTTGTGTTTTACCCATATTCCTAACCCCTAAGAAAGGAGGTACTTGGAGATTATTTACTAACTCCAGAGCCATTAATAGGATCACTATCAGATATAGGTTCCCTATCCCTATGATTGAAGACTTGATGGATTGTCTAGGAGGTGCAAGGTACTTCACCAAGATAGATTTAAAAAGTGGCTATCATCAGATAAGAGTGAATGAAGGAGATGAGTAGGAGATAGCCTTCAAGACCACTGAAGGGCTGTATGAATGGCTAGTCATGCCATTTGGCCTATCAAATGCTCCATCAAATTTTTTGAAGTTGATGAATGAAGTACTTAAAGACCACATTGGCAAGTTTGTAGTGGTATACTTGGATGATATACTCATCTTTAGTAAGACAAGAGAGGAACATCTCAAGCATTTGGAATTAGTACTCAAGAAGCTACATGAAGAGAAGCTCATGATTAACTTGGAGAAGTGTGAGTTCATCAAAACAGAGCTAGTGTACCTAGGATTTGTCCTATCTCATGGTAATCTGAAAATGGATAAAAGTAAAGTGAAAGCCATCATGAATTGGCCTACTCCAAGGAAAGAAACATAGGCAAGGAGTTTTCATGGCCTTGCTCAGTATTATAAGAAGTTCATAAGGCAATTTAGTGCTATTTGTGCTCCAATGTTGGATACAATCAAAGGAGGAATGAAGACCAAGTTCATGTGGAATGAACAAGCCAACAAGAGCTTTGAGTTGCTGAATGAAAAGATTGCTACCCAACCAGTGTTAGTCTTGCCAAGCTTTGAGAATCTTTTCACAATTGAATGTGATGCAAGAAACATAGCCATTGGGGCTGTCTTGAGCCAAGAGGGTAGACTAGTAGCATTTCATTCTGAGAAGTTGAGTGAAGTAAAGAAGAAGTATTCTTCTTATGACCTTGAGTTGTATGCATTGGTTCAAGCCTTGAGAAACTAGAGGCACTACTTGCTGCCCAAGGAGTTCATTGTTTACTCAAATAATCAGACCTTAAGCTTTCTGAATTCTCAAGAGAAGTTGAGTCACAAGAACATGAAGTGGGATGAGTACCTACAAGCTTACACCTTTAACATCAAACATAAGAAAGGTGTCCTGAATAAAGTTGATGCATTATCAAGAAGAGCTCTTACCATCCAATAGATTCAATTGAAGAGCATGGGAATAGATCACTTCAAGGATCTATATGCTGAAGATGAGGAATTTGGAGACATTTACAAGGTATGTGCTGAATACAAGAACCATTTCCATATTGAGTATGCTGAATACACTTTGAAAAGTAACCTTTTGTTTAAAGGAAATCAGTTATGTGTCCCTAGAGGATCTATTAGGGAGAATATGATTCAAGAGAAGCACAATGGTTGATTGAGTGGTCACTTTGGGATCACAAAGACACAAGAACTAGTTCAAAGGTTTTACTATTGGCTAAGGATGAATCTTGATTTCAAAAGGTATTTGGAGAGTTGTATAGTGTTTCAAAGAGCTGAGGGCACTTCATCAAATGTTGGCCTTTATCAGCCCCTACCTATTCCTACTAGACCATGGGATTGGTTGAGCATGGATTTTGTAGTTGGGTTACCCAAGACAAGACAAGGCATGTATAGTATTTATGTAGTTGTGGATAGGTTTAGTAAAATGGCTCACTTTGTGCCATGCAAGACAACTAATGATGCTAACCAAATAGCCTCTCTATTCTTCAAAGAGATAGTAAGAATACATGGGTTACCTTAGAGCATTGTGTCTGATAGAGACACCAAATTTATGAGTCATTTTTGGAAGGCTCTTTGGCAAAGAATAGGCACCAATTTATCCTTTGGATCTGCCTACCATCCTCAAACTGATGGACAAACCAAGGTGGTGAATAGAAGCCTTGGAAATTGACTAAGGTGCTTGACAGAGGAGTACGGACAACAATGGGATCAATTGATTGGACAGGCTGAGTATGCCTACAATGACACCATCAATAGATCAACAAGGAAGAGCCCCTTTGAAATAGTGTATGGAATACACCCTAGAGGAGTCTATGAGTTGAGAGACTTGAAGGATGGAGTGAAAGCAAGTGGATATGTAGATAATTTTTCTAATTCCATGCAAGAGATACATGATATAGTCTGGAAAACCTTGACAGAGAACACCTTGAAACATAAGGCAAAGGTTGATGAAAGTAGGAGGATAGTTCAGTTTAATATGGGTGACATGGTGATGGTACATCTCAATAAATCAAGATTGTAGAAGGGATTCCCTCACAAGTTACAGATGAGAAGGATAGGCCCTTTTCCTATCATGGCTAAGTATGGTGATAATGCATTCAAAGTTGAACTCTCGGAAGGCAGTGGAATGTCACCTATCTTCAACATTGCAAACTTAGTCCACTACAAAGGACCAAAGCAAGACTTGGACCAGAGTCTTCAAGAAGTAATCAGAGATGTGGAGGAGCTACAATTACCCTCTTCCACAGTGACAGGAGTTGACAGCATACTGGATACAAGAGTATACAAGAAGACCAGAACCAAAGAGTATAAGGAGCACTTGATCAAAAGACATGATCAAACAAATGTAGATGCAATATGGGTCAAAGAATTAGATTTCAATAAGATGGGGATTGATCCAAGCATCCTCAATCCAAGGGTGGATTGATCTTTTTGTTTTGGGGAGGATGGTGCAGGAGCACCTAGGCTAACCTCCATGTTTGTTCATTTTGGCTTGTACTTTACATTAGCCAAGTCAAGATAGGTTAGTTGTTTTTGGACCTTAGTAGGTTTTTGCAATGTAGGCTAAGTGAGTTAGTCATTAGGACTAAGGTCACATAAATAGCCATTGTTAGTAGTATTTTCAAATTCTTAGGCTTAGTTGTTAAGTGTGAGGTTGGAGTCATGAATGTGTCCAAATCACTTAAATAAGGTACTAGAGATGCCATAGGGTCTTAAATGATCTTGGATCCTCAAATTGAAGAGGTTAGAGGTCCTAAAATATAAGGAGAAGGCATGAATGAAAAGATGCCAAAAGTTGCTAAATTGTTGTCATGACAACATTTGCAATAATTGCAAATGTTGCATGCAACATGGTTACATCGGATTCTCCTTGAAAATAGGAGTGGGATATTGACCAAAAAGGCCCTATAATGGTGGAAGAAGGAATCTAGTGTATGGAGAGACTTGAACTTAGGAGTTAGTTTTTTCATATTGTAACAAGTGTGAAGTGAATAGAGACTGCAATTCAGAGTTTTCAGTAATCCCAAGCATTTTTGTGTTGACAATCATATGTAATGGATTGAAAGACTGAGAATAGTTGTCATTTTGTGTTATTAGAATAGTTTGGAGTTTTTTTCATTTAGTATTCAATTTTCTTTGTGGTCATTTAAGGTGTTGTTTAAATTGTTTTCAGTTTAGGAGACTCACTAGTCCTGTCCAGACCAGTCAGTCTAATCATGGCTCCCCCGTGAAATCTAACCATGGAAAATATATAATGGTAGATGGAAATGCTAGGGGAGTTAGTAGTGTACATAGTTGTAGATTTAGGAGTCCTAGAAAGGCAAGTTACTATTTTTAGATCTAAGCCCTAGGCGAACATGCACTATCCAGTTAGAGGTTTGGAGGAGAAACAGTGGTCTTTCATGTGCAGGGGAAGAAGGTACCGTATGGTACAAGTACATGTACAATTATTTTTTAGTGTTACCTTCACATGATAGGTTGGTCGAGTTCATGCCAATCAGTGAAGACAAGTTTTGAGTGAGTTTTGGATAGTGTTGCAGACTGTCCTAGTTTTAGGCTTATTAGCCCTATAAGTCCTAGTTTATAGGAACCCCATGTATTGATAACTTAGGGGTCTAAGACTTACAAAATACTTTGTAAAATGGAAAAGGGTATCTGTATATGGTCTTATATTTTTGAGGTTTTTGGGAAAGTTTTGCAAGAAGTAAGAAAAACACACTGTTTAGGGCTACAAGGAAGTAAGCTCAATTAGGCCTCTTGAAGACACAAACTTGGACTCGACTAAAAATTGAAAGGAGATTCCTCAAGATGGATTTAAAATTGATCAAATGAAATTTCTAGATGGTGTTGGAAACTCTTGCAAGTGATTCATGAAGATTAGTGTGTGAATTGACACTTAGACTCTTCTAAGTGTAAGTTGGAGAAGTGGAGATTTCAACTAACTATAGAGTGTTAGTATTTCAAAGGGTGAAGCACAAGTGGAGACTCTTAGAGGAGAGTAGGATTAGGACTTAGTTAATGATCTAAGCCTAATAAGGACCTAGAGGAGATTAGGATCCTTGGAGATGATAAAGAAGATCTTCTTAGTACATTGTGCAAGCAAGCCCATTGGAATACTTACATCATTGGATAAGCCAATTTCTCATTTTATCAAGTTCAGTTGAAATTTTTTGCACTTGTTCAGGAGGAAATATTAAGGCATGATCCTCATCATGAGATGAGTGAGAAGATTTATGCTCCATAGATGGATTGGAATCATGAGTTATCAAGTTATCATTTGGGATCCTAAGGAAAGGAGAGGAAGACTCAGGATCAAAGGAACCCATAAGTCTACAGATTCTTCTAACCAGGGTACTATATGTAGGAATAGAAGTGGTAAAGCTCATACACCAATGAAATGAAAAGAAACTAACACAAGATTTTGATTTATTAATTTTAAATTTAATTGAAAAACCATGCAAGATCAAGGATAAACATGTAAATCTAACACCAAAAAGAAAAGAGTTGTCTATCGCGGGTTCACCAAAATGTAAAGGAAGAAAATTGATTATATGTGTTGGTATGTTTGATTAGGGGTGTTATATTTTCTTAACCTTTACATTTAATTTGTAATTTATGGATGTGATATTGTATTTTTGTGTGATTAAGCATATAGGGGGAAGGAAGATAAGATGTTCCTCTTTTATCCCCAAATGCACAAATGAAATATCCAAATTGATTAACCCTAAAGAAGGATCAATGCACAAATGAATCAACCATTTAGAAATGAGAGTAAGGAAGAAGATCTTAAATCATGTTTTATAATTAAGGAGATATGATATATAATAGTAATTGAAAAGGATGAAAGGAAGTACCAACCTTAAAGAATTTTAGATCTGAAGAATGTTGTTTTCTAGGGTCTGTACTCTATTTCTAGAAAATCTGAAGTATGATCCAGAATTGAAATGCAGAGATGAACAAAACCCAGAAAGATTTTTTTGATCTGACACTGTCTTATGAAAAAGGTCGACCTTGACCCACTAATCTCACCCCTGACCCAATAATCTTGACCCTGAGCTGCACAGGTCCGACAGAAAATCTGTTTGCAGATCCCGATAGTTTGTTGAAAAGGGTATCTAGATCTGAGTTCAAATTTTTAATCCTAAACTTGTACCTGCAAGAAAAAGAGATTTGTTTGTTGGGGGGGAGGGGTTTGCCTTGGTCAAACCCTAGTTTTGGAATTAACCTCAAATATATAATTGATATTGCAGAAGTAAACAAAGTAAATGCATAAATTCACCTTGCTTGTAAAAGTCCTTATGGAGGATTTGAATCCTTGAATCCACAAGTAGGTATGCATAAATGGATCTAGAATTTAGAATGTAGTATGTCTTCAATCAATTGCTTGTAGATATCCAAAACCAAATCTTGAGTGGGTTCTTGAGTATGAAGAGGCTTGGAAGAAGATGGATGGAGAGATCACCAAAAAGGGCACTATGTAACTTGAATCCTTCAATAGCCTTCCATGGATCTCTTTGATGAATGGATGCTTGAATGTTTGACGATGGATGAATCCTTTCTTCAAATATTTCTTGATTTCTTGCTTTAACTTCACTTGATGATGCCTAGGCTTCAATAGAGGACTTAGTTTCTCAATATCACTTAGAGAAAATGAGAGGAGAAAGCTTCCTTTTAAATGAATCTAGGGCACAATCTTCTAAGGAGGATGACATAGGAGAATTAAATTCCCATTAAATCCTTTACCCCTAGGAGAAGACCTATGTTAAATATAATTTAGGAATCATCACCTCAGAACCTGAAACAACTGACTTGGAAGCGGGAATTAACTTTTTCAAAGACCGACATACGAAAACTATGGGACCTTGAAATCTAGACCCTGGGTCAAGATCGAGGTCAACCTTGACCTAGGTCAGGGGTGAGGTTGACCTTGACATAGTTCAAGGTTGAGGTCTACATAGACCTAAAAGGTCAAACTTGACCCTGAGATCAAAGATCTCAAATCTACAGTCCAGAATGCCAGAAATTGGCTAGAGAGAGGTGGAGAATTGGGGCAAAACAGGGGGAAAGCCAGGTCTAAATCAAGAACCCATTCAAGGTGCTTGACATGACCCTAAAACCACTTACTTAGAAGGCTAAACCAGTCTATAATGGAAGTGCTTCCATTTTTTGACTATACAAAAATAAATATAATAATTTGGGCAGAAACAAACTCCACATGAGACATTATTTAATCTAAGTCTTTTGCACATAAATATTTTTTTATTAAAATATAATATTATTAGAATAAAATATTATTTTTGTGTTATCATATCGAATTGTTTGAGTTTGTACATTTTATGCGATTTTTTTTTAAATTCATAAAACATGATTTTCAACATCATATCAAGTCTTTTAAATTAAGTACATACTTGATTATTTAAAAAGGACTTTTCTATAGAATTTATGACGCTTAAAAAATGCTAGGAAAATAGGTGTTGTACACCTTGTATAATAATCTTTATAATTGTAGTTTTTTATTTATTTTGTAACGCTGCACCTAGGAGCACCTAAATGGATGTGCAACATGTAGAGCTTTTTTTGGCATATTCTTCCAGCCACTTTATATTGTATTGTAACATTGTAATATTATATGATTGTAATTATTTAATATTGGGGAGCAAAAATTAATAAAGTACCAATATTAAAGGTTTGGTAGCACATGGTTTATGTAATACCACTAGGTGGTTTTGTGGGAGCTTGTTTCTATAAAAGTAACCACAAGGCTAGTTGTTGAGGTGAGTGAGGTTAGTATTTGTGAAGGTTGAAAGCATGGCATGGGATGTGTGGTTACATGTTTGTTCACATGGAGTGTTTGTTGATGAATTGGATTTTGAAAGCTTTCATGAATATATTATAATATTATATTGTTGAATAATACATGGATGATAGATTCTTTTGGAGGATCATAAATGTTTCCCAAGGTATATCTTGTGTCACATTTTTTTGGTTATGTTATCTATTCTCTTACATGTATATTCTAAGTACTTATTTGAATGATTTATGTTTATGGGTTAGGTTAAAAATGTCATTGGTATAGATGCAAGTTTCCTTACAAAAATTTTTATTATGTAATGCCCTACTAAGGAACCTAAGAGGAAAACACTAATACAACCCAAAAATAGGTGCAATAATTTTTTTTAAAAATAATACATATTTTCTAGAAACTATTGCATAATTTACTTAAACATTATTTACATTGATCATTTACAAAGTTTACAATTTGAAATCAGAAGTAACAATGCATTAACACATTCTTAAATGCACTTTTTCATGAATGCAATATTAAACCTTTACTTAACTTAAGTCCTCTTAGGGTTCCTTAATGTCACTACTTGAGAGACATTTTATCATGTATCTAGTCATCTTAATACATCAACGAATTGAGTATTATAGCCATATGATTTATAACCATTAAGTGATATATCTTATAGATTCATTTTAGAGCACCAAACCAAGTGTTCCTAATTATTTCTTTTACTATAACTATTAGTAATAACTAAGAGGGAGGGGGGGTGAATCAGTGACCTCAAATATATTCCAATAATAAACCCAAAAACTTAGTACCACAATATTAAGCGTCTAGTTATCTTCAGTCCTACAAGATGAATGCCTCCAAATATGTTTATCAAATTACTACTATTCGGAATGCTTTGTTAAACCTTCTACTGTATGTTTACCAAATAGTAGTCTGTTAATTTACCAAAAGACAATAAAGTATCTAGAGTATACTGACCAATCCAAATAAGCTATGTGTAATGCAAAACACTAAAGTAATAACTCATAAACACATTGACACATGGAATTTTAACGTGGAAACCCTGTTAAGGGAAAAACCACTTGGGACCGGTAACCCAAAATTTTCACTCTTCTAAAGTGAGCTCAGTGAAGAGCCAATCCTATTAAAGGTTACAAACACACTGTTAGGTGTGACCTTGTTAGAGGATTTAAAATTTTGGTCTATCACTTGATATTGGGTATATCTATGCTACCTTCCTTGATCAAATACTCACTTGGCCTGTCAATAGGTATCTGGCATCTCATGCTATCTTCATGATCAAACTTTTTGATACTCCTTTGTATGTATCTCAATATAGAAAGGATCTTTAAATCCTTCCCAGTTAAGAGACTTTCTAAATCAATGGTTAAACTGAAACAATATGATCTGTTCACATATACAACTTATACTTATAGATTTTCATATCTATTGTAATCTCATAAAACAAATCTGATCAATATATCCCTTTTTATAACTTTGATCCACTTTGATTCTGCTCGATGATGTTGTGCTCTGTTGCTCGTTGTCCATAGAAAACTTTAGCTCTTTCCTTATCTTGATTGATCAAGATTGTATGAAGTTTCTCTTCATTAGTTTATCTTTAGCATCCTCTTTTTTATTCACTCCCCTTGATCCGTAATGAATCAAGTTTGTCTCTTAAATAGACATGATATTACCGTTGTTAAGTTCTTGATTTTCTTAATCTTGCAATGATCCACAATCTTAGCCAATTAGATTTAAAGAAAAACTCTTATTTTATCTCCCAGAGATCTTCTTGCCAACTGGACAAAATAGCTTTAAATCCTTTACTTATCTCTGGCTTATCTTGTCGATGAAAATAATGATAACTACCAGTTAAGTCCATATTTAGCTCTACCAGCTAGATATTTTGTCATTTCTGAACTCAAGTTAATTTTGATGTTTAACTCTTTGATAGCTTCGGTCAACACTCCATTTCTCCTTGGGCTTCTCCGTCAGTTTACACTATGTTTCTGGCTGTCGATTATGCTTGTGGTTCTACTCGTCGGTAATGCTCATCGGTGTTCTTTCTTGGGCATCACTGTGACTTGACTATTGGTGATCTTTGTCCATCGAGTTCCACTGATAGTCGGTGTTTGAAGTCACATAGTGAATTCTTGTCTTTTATGCATTATTGAAAGCATAATCTTTCTCTCTTTAATTCTCTGAAGTCTTTCACACTTTGATTATAACCGATTAGATTATATCAAGTTAACATCAATGAAAATACAATCCATTAACTAATTTAATGTCTTGCATTATCCTTCTACATTTTGGTCATCAACTTAACATCTTCAAACATTCAATGAGTTATGTGTCATCAATCTCTCCCTTTGGCATCAATGGAAACATACTACATTATCATACTATACTATCACTAATACAATATGAAATATACAGTCTCATCAAGCTTTCCTAATGTAGCTATTACAAATTACTGGCTCTTGATAAGCTCAAATAGCTTAGATTTATTTCATGCAGAGTGGTCATCTTCAATCTTTAGTCCCTTCACTGGATAGATGTATCATTTGATATCTCTGTTCTGATATGTGCTCTGCCTTGATTGTTCCTCCTCTTGATAATCTCTTTTTCCTTTGACAGAAATCTTTCTCTTTGTCTGGACTCTCTTCCTTTGTTACTTCTCTCCCTTAGATGGATATTTCATATGTAATAAATTTCTCTCCCTTATAATATTGATTAACTCTTCCTTTTGATTCTCAGGAACTTCACTTCATGGATAATGATATAATATTTTTTGATCAAAGAGATAATTTTTCCCTTTGTGATATCTCTCATTTTATCATATCTCTTTTTTTATGATAATGGAATAATCTCTCCCTAATGATAATGAGATAATCTCTCCCTTTGACAACAATGCCAAAAAAAAACAATTATCCTTGTTTTTATCATCTTCCATCCTGTACATAATATATTCGTTGAATTTCCTTATCCATCAGCAATACAATGTCTCTCATGTTCAGTATAGATTTGTACCTTGTTGTGTACAAATATATCTGTTGTTGTATATCTCAGTGTTTGCATCAACATGACTGGTCTTCAGATTTGGTATAGGCTGATGCAACCTCCTAGTTAGCTTACTAACTAATAGACAAGGGCTGGACCCCTAGTATCTATCTCAGGTACTCAAATGTATCTTTCAGTAATGGCTTGGTGAATATATCAACTAAATGTTCCTTTAATTAAACATATTCTAGTGTCACGTCCTTTTCTTGCATGTGTTCTCTTAGATAGTGATACTTGATATAAATATGCTTAGTCTTAGAATGCATGACTGGATTCTTAGAAATATTTATTGCACTGGTATTGTCAAAGTAGATAATTACTGGTTCTATAATATTCATATTCATACCTTACAATAACTGTTTTATCCATGCAATTTTTGAGCAATTCGCAACAGTAGCCACATACTCTGCTTCTATAATATACTAAGAGATGCATCCTTGTTTCTCGCTTATCCATGTGACAAGTCTGTCACCCATGAAGAATGCTCCTCCAGTTGTTCTCTTTAGGTAATCAATGTTTCCAGCCCAATCATCATCTATATAGACTTGTAGCTCAAATTTTCCTTCTCTTTTATACCATAAGCCATAGTCCTCAGTGTTCTTCAAATATCTTATAATTCTCTTGATAGTAGTCATATGTGATTCTTTGGGATTAGCAGAGAATCTTGCAACTATCCCAACTACATGTGCTATATCTGGTCTGGTATAAACAACATACATTATTTTTCCAATCATTGATCTATACAATGTTTGGTTTACCTCATTGGCTTTGTCTTATTTTGTTAGCTTACATCCAGTAGCCATAGGTGTTCCAACTGGTTTGGAATCTTCCATCTTGAATATCTTCAACACTTCCTTGATGTATTTGGACCAAGTGATATAAATGCCTGCATCTTGTTGAAGAGTCTATAGACCGAGAAATAATTTGATCTCCCCAAACATAGACATTTCAAATTCCTTTCTCATTTCATTTTAAGTATAGATTTCTATTTTCACTTGTTCTAAAAAAATTTATGCTAATGAGATAGGAGTGAAGTCTTTCATATCAGGCTCTAGGTGCTTGTTTCAATCCATACAAGGCTTTATGTAGTCTACATACTATGTTTCTCTTGTTTGGATCAACAAACCCTTCTGGTTGTTCACTGTATACCTCTTCTTCAAGTATTTCATTTAGGAATGCAGATTTTACATCCATCTAGTATACCTAGAATCCTTTAAATGCAGCACAAGAAAGTAAGATTCTAACTCCTTCTATTCTAGCAATGGGTGCAAAGGTTTCACCATAATCAATACTTTTTTCTTGTGCATATCCCTTGCATACTAATCTTGCTTTGTTTCTAGTGACTTCTCCATTATCATTCAGCTTGTTTCTGAATATCCATTTGGTACCAATGACATTCTTGTCATCTGGTCTTGGTACTAGTGTCCATGTAATGTTCTTCTTAATTTGTTCTATTTCTTCATTCATAGCACTGACCCATTCTTCATTCTCAAGTGCATTGTTAATAGATTTAGGCTCAAAATCACAAAGTAAACATCTAGTGTTCAGTGACTTACTTATTGTTCTTGTTCCAGCCTTTTTGTCTCATGTGATTTGATTCTATGAATGATGTCTTCTGACATACTTGGCAAGTTTTGATTCAGCTCTGTGTTCATCATTCTCATCAGCTTCCTGACCTTCATTTTGATCTTCGTCGCTTGGAACATAATCTTGAGGATTTTCCTAATTTTTGATAATTGCAGCCTGATGCTCGGGTGCAATGATCTGTTCCTTAGGAGTGATACACTGTTGCTCAGGTAGAGTATCAGGTTCTATATAAAAAAACCTGTTGTAGTCCTCTGGTTCCTTTTATCTTTCCTTATCATTCTTTTCTACAAATTCATCTATTTTCATATTTGCACTTTCAATGATTTTGTTAGATGACTTGTTAAGACATTTATAAGCCTTGCTTTTGGTTGAATACCCTAGGAAGATACCTTCATAACTTTTGCAGTCAAGTTTTCCATTTCTATCATCCTTCAAAATATAACATTGACTACCAAAGATTCTGAAGTAACTTACATTGGGTGTATAACCATACCAAAGCTCATATGGTGTCTTCTTTGTGTCTTTCAATTGTACTCTATTTAATGTGTAGACAACAGTACTGACAGCTTCCCTCTTGAAAGTTTGAGTGATGTTCTTCTCAATCATCAATGTTCTTGCACAGTCAACAATTGATCTGTTTCTCCTCTCAGCAATTCCATTTTGTTGTGGTGTTTTTAGTGCAGAAACATGTCTTTTAATTCCATGCACATTCCAATAGTTAGTGAATTCTTCTGAAGTAAATTTTCCTCTTCTATCTAACCTTAAGCATTTTAATTTATTTCCACTTTTTTTTTCTACCATAGCCTTATACCATCTAAACATCTTGAATGCTTCTGATTTATCTTTTAAAAACATTATTGTCATCATTCTAGAATAATCATCAACAAAGAGAATAAAATTCCTATCTCCATAGTAGCTCTTTGTCCTCATGGGTCCACATAGATCTGTATAGACTGATTCTAGAATTGCATTAGATGTATGGGTTTTACTCTTGAAACTATACTTTGTCATCTTACCATTTTTACAATTCTTGCACATGATATGTTCGGGCTTAGTCATGTTCGGTAAGCCTCTAACATTCCTTTTGTTGCTTATCTTTATCATGTTGTCAAAGTTCACATGACACAATATTTTGTGCCACAACCATATGTCTTCATTTCTAGCCATTAAACAAGTGGTGTTAGTGTCATCAAGATAGAAAAGGTTACATTTTTTCTGCTCACTGGTACCAATCAACCTTCCTGATTCATTGCATATCTTTGCCTTCTTATTTTCAAATGCTACTCTGTGACCTAAATTGTTTAGTTGTGAAACACTTAACAAATTATAATTCAGTCCTTTTACCCAGTAAGCATTTTCAAATTTTATCAGGTTATTCAACATTATGGTTCCTTTACCTTCAACTGGACAAGGTGTATCATTACTCATTCTCACTGAACCACCATTATAGTATTCAAAAGTCTCAAACTTTTGTTTATCATCGATCATATGGTGAGTGCAGCCACTATCTATGATCCAGACATCATTTTTACTAACTTTAGATATGAGTGTAGTTTCTACATACCTTTCTTCATCTTCACCTGAATCATCCTTCATGGTTCAAAATACCATCTCGATGTCTTCTTCTAATTCAGTGTCAGTGTCATCAACTCTATTCTTAGCTAGGTAACAAGATTTCTTCCCTTTGTCCTTGTATTCTCAGGTATCTCTTTTGTCAAATTTTCGGTTGCTTCGGTAATCCCTATTATCACCTCTATCAAACTTCTTTTCATATGATCTATCATTTCCTCTGTCATATTTTTTTCTATTTGGACATCTTGCATCAAAGTGTCCAACCTCTTTACAATTGAAACATACAAGTGGTAATTTACCTTTGTACTTACCTTTTCCTCTCTATAATCTTCTTTCCATTAGTGCTTTAATCTCATCAAATCCTTGATCCTCATTATCACTGTCACTATCATTTCTAACAACATGTCTATGACTTGAGTTACTTATCTTTAAAGAAGATTTAAATGCAGATTTTATAGATGGTAAGACACTATTATCAAAGTTATTCATCTCAAATGAAATTATTCTTCCAATCAGACTATCTAGAGTAACTATATTGTTTTCAACTGCTCTAATTTCTTGAATAGCATAAAATCTAATAGTATATCCAAGAAGTAAGGTTCCCAAGATTTTACTTACCACTGTCTCCTCTTCAAGTACACCTCCAACTCCTTGGATAGCATTGACTACCTCTTTGATTCTATAGCTATACTGAGTGATATTTTCTCCTTCTTTCATCCTTAGGTCATCAAACCTCCCTCTTAGGATTTCTGCCTTGGCTCTTAGTACATTAGCATCTCCTCCATGTACTAGCTTCAACTTATCCCACATTTGCTTTGCAGAGATGCAGGTTTTGACATCTTCAAACTCAACATTGGAGAGTGATGATGCAAGTTTTATCATCGTGTAGTTATGCTCATGCTTTACTATTAATTTCTCAAGAGTGTGAGATCCTTTAGTCAACACATATTCAGTATCTAAGTATTGAACAATATCATTTCAAATACCTAATAGGTGGAGTCTTATTCTACTTTTCCATGATGCAAAGTTGTCTCTATTCAACTTGGGCACATCTCATCTATTCATCTTGTGATCTTTTGCTTGAGTTGTTAAAATCCCTTTCTAAGCACACAAGCTCTGATACCAATTCTTAGTAATAACTGAGAGGGGGGGGTGAATCAAAGGCCTCAAATATATTCCAATAATAAACCCAAAAACTTAGTACCACAATATTAAGCCTCTAGTTATCTTCAGTCCTACAAGATGAATGCCTCCAAATATGTTTGTCAAATTACTACTACTCGGAATGCTTTTTTAAACCTCCTACTATATGTTTACCAAATAGCAGTTTGTTAATTTACCGATAGACAATAAATTATCTGGAGTATACCGATCAATCCAGTTAAGCTATGTGTAATGCAAAACACTAAAGTAATGACTCATAAACACATTGACACATGGATTTTTAACATGGAAACCTTGTTAAGGGAAAAATCACTTGGGACTGGTAACCCAAAATATTCACTCTTCTGAAGTGAGCTCGGTGAAGAGCCAACCCTGTTAAAGGTTATAAACACACTGTTAGGTGTGACCTTGTTAGAGGATTTAAAATTTTAGTCTGTCACTTGATATTGGGCATCTCTATACTACCTTCCTTGATCAAACACTCACTTGGCCTATCAATAGGTATCTGGTATCTCATGCTATCTTCATGATCAAACTTTTTGATAATCCTTGGGATGTATTTCAATATAGAAAGGATCTTTAAATCCTGCTCAGTTAAGAGACTTTCTGAATCAATGGTCAAACTAAAATAGTATGGTCTATTCATGTATACAACTTATACTTGCAGATTTTCAGATCTATTGTAGTCTCATAAAAAAAATCTAATCAATATATCCCTTTTTATACCTTTTCTCCACTTTGATTATGCTTGGTGATGTTCTCTATTGCTTGGTGTCCGCAAATTTTTTTATCTCTTTCCTTAGCTTGATTGATCAGGACTATATGAAGTTAATCTTCATCAATTTCTCTTTAACATCCTCTTTTTCATTCACTCTCTTGATCCGTAATGAGTCAAGTTTGTCTCTTAAATAGATATGATATCACCATTGTTAGGTTCTTGATTTTCTTCATCTTGGCGTTATCCACATTCTTATCCAATTAGATTTAAAGCAAAACTCTTATTTTATCTCGCAGAGATCTTCTTGCCAACTGGACAAAATAGCTTTAAATCCTTTACTTATCGTTGGCTTATCTTGTCAATGAAAATAATGATAGCTACCAGTTAAGTCCATATTTATCTCTGCCATCTAGATATTTTTTTATTTCTGAACTCAAGTTAATTTTGGTGTTTAACTCTTTGACAGCTTTGGTCAACACTCCAGTTCTCCTCAGGCTTCTCTGTCGGTTTACACTATGTTTCTGGCCATCGTTCATGCTTGTGATTCTTCTCATCGGTAATGCTCATCTGTGTCCTTTCTTGGGCATCACTGTGACTTGACTGTTAGTGATCTCTATCCGTGGGTGTTTGAAGTCACATAGTGAATGCTTGTCTTTTATGCATTACTGAAAGCAAAATCTTTCTCTCTTTAATTCTCTGAAGTCTTTGACACTTTGATTGTAACCAATTAGATTATATCAAGTTGACATTAATGACAATACAATCGATTAACTAATTTAATGTCTTACATTATCCTTTTGCATTTTGGTGATCAACTTAACATCTTCAAACATTCAATCAATTACATGTCATCAATATCATCATTATTAACATAATATAGTCACATAATCCACTAATTCAAATAATCATTAATGATATCTCATTACATAGTCATGAAATAAATACAACTTACACTATCAACTATCCTAGTCACTATTACATTGTTTTAACATTACAACTACAATATCATATTATCACATAGGATAATTGATTCATCTATTCCTTTCATTATTCCCTTATCATTAATTATAATTAAAAATTAGATCAGTAACTCTAAATAACCTCTTTTGATTCCTTGTGTCCATTCATTAAATACAACTAATAATGACCTACACTCTATCCTAATATTACATTGTTCTGTTACACATACATCAATATGAATAAATTAAGTAATCAATTTTTATTAATGATACGTCCATTTCTAACTTAACGTTTCCTCAAATACATAGATAATCTATCCCATAATTTATTAATCCATATTACATAACCAAATTCACATCAATAAGAATTTACAGTAACATTCTATCTAAATTACCTATTCTATTGTTCACTTTAAGTATAATTATAATAGTATGTCCATTAATACATCACTATCATTCTAGGAGTAGAAAAAATACATAATTAAATCTACATAAGTACAATACATTAGATGATAACATCATATCCAATATGTAGATCTCCATGTAGTACAATGAAGGCACAACTACAAAGATCCATCTATGCAACGTGAATATATTAAACCTTGATGAGAAAATATTTACCACCCAACCATGTAGAACTTGGAGGCACACTCCAACTGATCTTAGGAGGTAGAAACCAAGGCCCCATACAAACTCAAGGAATCTAAAATAATATACAAGGTGGTAAGAAATCTCCAATCAAGGCTAGATAAAACCAAGAATCATAAAGCAAGACAAGAGTACCAGAGGCAAGGCATAAAACCAAATGGATAAATAATCTAGGTTACAAGTAGGGTGAGTGTCATCAAAGATCCTCCCTCTTGGGTTACCCTAGTATTGGTCACTCTAGACCCCATCCCCCAAGTGACACTCATGTGGAACTAAATAACCTTTCATGAGGATAAGAAGGCTTTATTATGTTAGTCTCTATCGACTATGCTAGTTTCCACCAACATCTTCTCCCACTCCCATCCTTAGCCTATACTAAAACTCAAGAAATGGCCATGAACTAACATAATTATCTTGTTTAATGTCTATCCCATCTAGTTCATTTATTAAGCTATCACTTGATTATAACTCATCAATGGGTTACCCTAGTAGTGGCCACTTTAGGGCCTTGACCCCCATTGAGAAAAACTCACCTACATTGTGCCTAGGCTCTTGAACCCTCAATTTAAAAATCATAAAATATATACATGTATGGACTGTATACAAAATACAATGCACAATTTTGAATCCCATAGAGTAATCAAATGAAGGGTATTCCCCTTATCCAACCAAACACACACATCATGACAAAGAAAAAAAATATAAATTTGCAAGAACAGAACAATGGCAAGAGCATAAACACTTGATTTATATTATCTCAATGAAATGACATTACAATATTAAAAAAATAACATGCTACAACCACATGGTCATTTTCATTAGAATATTCTGCAAGGCAGAGCCACAATCTACACAATTGGAATTGAACCCTAAAACTCCCCTTCACCCCTATATAAGTAGCACAATTAACTACCTTGGGATATTTTGGAAAGTAAAAAATTTCCCATTTGGCACCCATTAGTTCAATTTCCCTCCTTAAGTGATTTTTCTCGCTATTCCTTTTGTATTGAAACTTGAGTCCTGAAGGCCCAACTTCTGAAAACCATAACTTGTGAACCATTGAGTCGATTGGCTATTATGACCCCATTTAAAAAATTTAATGAAACACACTATGTCCTAGGCTTGCAAAGTGCCATCAGATCAAAGTTTGACCAATTTTTGAAGCCTTTAAGGCCTTCAAAATTGAGTTCAATCACCCCGCCATAACAAAAATGTAATATCTTCAAAACCTTACTTGATCTTGCCATGAAACTTTACCGACAGACATATATATCCAAAATAAACCTCCAAGGAAGTAAGTGGAATAATTCTAGCTCAAATGAACAACCTACTAAAATAGTAACCCTACCTAAAGATAAACCTTATTGAAAAACAAGACAATATCTTTTCATGGTGCAAGATTTCTCTTACACCCTAGATGCTCCTACATCATAATCACAATCATTAAATGTAGGTTTAGGAACACTCATATTGTCCCTCTTCATGGATAGACATAAACCCTAATCAAGAATCCAATTTGAATCAATTTAATGAACATGGAATTCAAACACATTTAATTCACATAATTTAATCATATCATTTCCTCACAGAGCATTCTTGGCCAGAAAAACATGTTAAAATGCAACCCTATTACCTTTGGTATAGGTTATAAATTCTAATTTTGACCAATTTTAACCTAAAAAGCATTCAACACAATTTTTGATAAAGCTACACAATTGACTAATTAATTCAATGTAATTTATATAAAAATTCAATGCAATATACATAATTGTGCTATGCAATTGTTATAACAAAGTGACACAATTGCCTGCCAAGCTCAAATAATTCAATGCACAAGACAGTTTGTATAAACATAAATAATATGGAATTAATTGGACCCTAGAAAAACAATCTAAGAGAAACCCATTTGAAATATTTTAGTTTCCTTCCTTGAAATCTAATTGATTGGAACCCTAGTCTCATTTATGCAAGTACAATTAACCTAATTCCTAAACTATTTCATTTAAAACTTAAAAAGAAACCACATAAAAATGCATCATTTTAACACTACCATTTCCATATTTTCAAAGAATGAAGAATATACATTTTAGGAATCACAAAAACATTGAGATAATCACAAACATTCAAAGAAACAATCAAATTAGGGGATTAAATCCTACCTTGGGTCTTATGAAGATCCATCATATAAAGAAGCAATGAAGAGCAATCAAATCTTCACACAAACAACAAATCCAATCTCAACACTTCTATAAATACAATAACACTTAAAACAACTTACAATTGCAAAAATACCTTTCTCAAACAAGAAATTGAATCCCTCAATAAAGAAATGAAATAGCAACAATCTCCTCTCAATCAATCATACAAATTCCTAAATCAAGTCACTGTTTTCTCTCTGAAAGTTCTTAGACGTTCTCGCCTCTTTTCTCCAAAACAAACCATGTAAAATCAATCAAAATTCAACATTAAATTACTTTTGGAGGAAGTTGTATGGGAATTAACTAATTCCCACCCCAAAAATTAAATTTAAACAATAGTTTATTAAAGAGACATAAACATATATCTCATAGATATATTTACCTTACTTTATAATAAGAGCCATAAAATATAATAATCAATTCCATATAACATACTATATATATATTATAATCTCGTAATCTCATCATAAATGATAATTACAATAGTGCATTACATCTCAAAGGTACAAATAAATATACATAATGACTCTCAACTAGTGTTTATTAATAAACTATATATTTTCCTCTCACAAAAATAAAACCATATAATATAAATCCATACTAAATAATATCCACATATAAAGAGGGATTGTATAATATAATGATCTCAAGAACATAGTCAAATAGTAATATATTACAATAATACTTTACACATAAAACTCTCTCTCTCTCTCTCTCTCTCTCTCTCTCTCTCTCTCTCTCTCTCTCTCTCTCTCTCTCTCTCTCTCACTCACTCACACACACACACACACACACCAATTGATATTAGTAAATAAATAATCACTGGAGATTATATAAATAAGGATATAATTAATACATACATACCAAAAAATATTATAATAACATTCAGTCAAGACCTTACTAGAAGAACATGAACAATAAGCATATAAGCCAATCAGGACATAAACAATAAGGATCAAATTTACTAAAACATAAATAATCAAATATAACAAAGCTAGAAGCACTCACATCCTAAGACATTGAAATAATCCAAAATAACATTAATGATCCCTAAATGACCATGACAAGGGAAAAGTGAAAACATCCTAACACAAGACCAACTAGGAAGTAATTAATCCAAATCATGAATCATTAATGAATACCAACAAACCACGATAAAAGCATACACAATTCAAACCGTGCACAAATAGATATCAAGTGGGTCAGGATTTTTTGCCCTGACAGTCTTAATGAAAAAATAAGACTATAATCTCTCTTTAATTTGAATGATAGCATAGAATAAGCTCAACTGGGACTTGGTACTATCTCCCTTCAACAACCATCAAGGATTTTGAGGGCACGCTCAAACCTATGGAGATAGGTGAAGTCGATGCCTAATATCTACAAACATGCATCATAAAGGCAAATAATACATGCATAGACATACACACACACACACACATATCTTATGGAAGATAGTACAAAAAATGAAGGGGATCAAGACATCGTGTAGGCCTTACAAGTGAGGAAGATGACTTTATCCCTCATTATACAAACACATCATGGATAAAAGCAATCAAAACATTTATAAAATAAAATTATGTTGTAAGAATCATAATTTTAATATAGGTAGGGGTTAGAAAATAACTATATATGTATACATTCATCACAAGGATTTGCACTCGAGAGCTAAGCCTGATGCTCATAAATCATGTGCAACATGGGAACATCTTTGAAACTATGGGTTTCTCATTGTGGATATGAACCTCCACATTATGGGTTGGCTCCCCTTTAGATATCCTAAAACTAATATTGACAAGGAAAAGGTATAGAAAAAATATTCTTGTAATCTTAAACCTTCCACCGACAGGTGATACACCAAAGACTAAATCTTGATTTGTAGATGAAACCCAAAAACTATTCAACTAAAGAGAGTATATTATCTCTTATCCCAATAGACATGCTTTTCAATAAAGATGCATATGAGATGTTTTTGTTAGGATTAAGTAATACTGAGATGGAGGTGAATCAGTATTACATCACTTTAAGCTTAAACTTAATAAATTCCAACTTAACCGGATAATTGCATAAATAAAAAGAACATAAGCACAAAACACATAACTCATAACACCATGAATTTTTTGTTGAGGAAACCCTGGCCAAGGGAAAGCTCTGATGGAGATGGTACCCACAAATATTTACTATAATTATTGTGTCCCTGTTAGGAGTTGAATATTACATTAGCACATTTCCTTGTTAGAGGAATACAAAAACCTTGTTATAGGTATACTGAGCTCAATGCTCATACAATCAGAAATATGATTCTATTATAATGCTTTTCAAGAATGAACAATACAAGCATCTGCTATGATTAAGTACTTCCTGTTGGAAATAATGGAATAGTGTGTACTGAGAGGGGAGGAGTGAATTAGTACCCTTAAAACTTTTTTTCAATTAACCTTTATCCTTTATGTAATCAATTGCTTGCATTACCGACCATATCTGTTATTCTATATTTATGCGTGTAATATCAATTCATAAACATAATTTTCCTGTAAACATTCATAGAAACATTCATAAAATGTATTGACACATGACATAAGATTTGGTAATGCAGAAAACCCCTGTCACAAGGTAAAAATTGTGGTGGGGATGAAACCCACAAAAACTTCACTATCTGTAGAATGGAAGGGGTTGGTTAAGGCTTACAAGTTTGATCACTTCTAATGGTCTTACCCTGTTAGGAGTAACATTTTGAGACTGGTTAAGGTCTACTCTATTAAGAGCTTAGGCAACACTATTTAGTGTGCACTCGGTTAAGAGGTTTACAAAAGGATTGTTAAATCCACCTTCTCAAAGTATTTCTTCTATTTGCTACACTTGTTACAGTGTAGTCAAAAATACTTATTGACCTCAGTATATGCAATCTAGAATTTCAAAGTACAGATCCATTAAAGTTCACTTGTATATTTATCACCTATAGTGATTGATCAATACCTTTGTTTTGTTCGGTAGCCTTGAATCTGGTTCTTGATAACCTATTTCATCTTTTCTTGTCCTTCTTCTTGAAACTCTATCTATGATCCATAGATGTGCTCCTCGGCTACAATAATAATCACACCATCTTGTTCTAATTGATTTCACATCTATTTATACATTAAATTGACCTATTTTAGTTTCACACTTTTCAATGATAACTCTATGATAAAAGGTTTATAACTTGACCTTGATCTCCTAGTTTACATGTTTATAATCAGTTAGACTCATTAAAACAATTACAATTATATTTATTGTCCCTCAAGAAATGGTTTCAAATATTTTCTTTAAAGCTAAATATAAAACATAAGTGTTTTATCTGACATGGAAAATAGATTCACATTTCTCAGGATATAACTATCTCTCGGTAGACTCACGCTCGGGTTACTATTTAGTCTGTCTGTCGATGTTCACTATAACCTTGTCTATTGGATTCCTCTATTGTCTACTCTGTCAATTTACCATGTTGACTATTCTATCAGGTTACATTGTAAACTTCTATCGAGTTCCTCTGTCAGATTCCACTGTACTTAAAATTTTTGGTGACCTCTCTTTACTGCTATATCGGGTTGCACTAAAATCCTATCTTTTAGCGATCATTATACCGATGGTTCAAAACTTGTTTCCTTTCAATACTAATGGAAAAATATGTCATCAATCTCCCCCTTTGACATTAGTATAAAAAACTGATATGTGCAAAACTAAAATGTTTAGTATATACACCATGTGTTTACCTTGTTAATATTTGTCAATATGACTCCCCCTATGTATATGCCTCGGTATAATACAAGTTTATGTATATACACTTTGCTTTATACTATTTCCTCCTTTCATTATTCCCCCTTTTACCTTATAAATTCCCCTGTTACATATTATTTCCCCCTTTTTTGATAATAAGGACAAACGTGTAATACTTAATGTTTGTCAAAAATATGGGAATGAGAGTTTTGGCTTCTTCCATAATTTTCTCCCACTTCTCCTTAAGGTGTTCAAGGGTCATGATCTCTAGTGTGATCCTTGCATGCATATCATATATGCTTTCAATCACAGAAATTTTTGGGGTGTCAATCAATGTTCTTGTTGATGTCATATGCTATTGTAGTAATGTAAGATTCGGTATAAGTAGAGCCTGTAGCTTGGTTACCTCATCTCTAAAATTATTTTTTTGCCCCTAAAATCTCTACTCTCAATCATTTAGCTTCCATAATTTTGTCATAATGCAACTTGATTGCATTGTCATTGGTTGTTAGACTCAGTGCACTAGCATTCAGATCTGCATCTATCTGTGTAATGTTCTCACTATTCTCCTTAGTGACTTTCTTTATTGTGCATAACTCCTAAAATAAGGCTATAGCTTCTAAACTGATTGGATCTAATTCATTAACTAGTTGAGACAACTTTACCTTGTTCTCAGCCACTTCTTGGTTGATTTTCTCTGCTTATTCTTCTATTACCTTTTCTGCATCTAAATTCTATGATGTGATGGATTCGGTAAGAATGGATAGTTGATCAATTATATGAGCATTTTGATCAATGTCTACATCAGGTACAATCTATAGAAGTATTTTCTTGGTTTTCTCTAGCACCTGGCTATCCTTTGTATCCTTTTTGAGTTTATCTTGGATGAATTTGCTTCTACAAATTTCTGCATACTATGTGAGTGATTTTGGATGCAATGTTCTTGGATCACAGGTAGGAATTTCAATTATCTCATCCAATGTGACTGGTTTCTTATTATTTTTCTTCTTCTTCATGGAAAGTGTTGTTGGGGCACTTATATGCAATACCATAGCAAGTTCCTTTTCTTTTTCTGATGTGCTAGATGAAGGCTTTGGTGGTGTTGTGCCTTTTACCTACTGCTTGGTGTCTAGTTGTTAGTGGATGTCTCCACATCAACCTTTTCTTTATCTGCAACATCTCCTTAGGTATCCTTAGGAGTGGCATCACCTTTATTCTCTTCTTCACCTTTATCTTTATGTTCTCCATCTATTTCTTTTTGTTTTCCATCTTTTAAATTTTTTTCATCAATTGTGTCTTTTTGTTCCTCTTCACCCTTATCCTCGGGTATGCTTCTATCAAGCTCAGGTGACTTCTCCTTTTTTGAGATAATATTGATATCTTGCATTAATAATGGCATTTGGCCTGGTATATTCACTTGTGCAACATCATTTATTGTGTCTTGTTCCTTGGATTTCTCATAGGTAACAATGGCATATTCATCTACTTTTACCTCATCTTCAGGATCTTTGGTGATATCTATGATTGTCACATCTTGGACTGTGACATTGGTTGTGTCCTTTAATGAATCCAAAATTTGAGGTATGTCATCCATTGATTTACTAGCTTCTGTCTTTAATTTAAATGAATTAACATCCTCAGCATCATTTATCAGAATATTCTATGGGTTTGGTGTAGCCTAATTTTCTTTATTATGAGGCTTTTCAGTGAGTGCTAATACTCTCTCGGGGCTTTTATCCTTTTTGGGTATATCAAGTATTTTCCTCCAAGCATCCTCACTTTCCTTATCAAGCTCAATTAATTTTCCCTCTAGCACTTTGTAGGCTCTTAATTTGGATGAGAACTTTTTTGAATGTAACTTCATCATTTCATCAATCTCTTCCATTTTAGACTTAGGTGGCATAACAAAAACTAGGGATATTTCCCTTATCTATTTTTCTAAATTCAATGCAAATGTCCACCTTGATGAAAGTCTGTCTTTAAGTTCTTGTGGCATCATTTTGTCAAACTGTATTGGTATATATTTGAATATACACATTTTTTGAATGATGGCTTCTTCTAGCTTATTCTAATCCTCAGTATTCATTTTTAGCCATTGTCTTACCTTAGGTTCAGATACAGAACCTGTCTTGATGATTGAAGCACAAATATCATCAATTTTTGTAGGAAGTTTTTTCTTTAGGAGTTGCTCACTCTCATCTTGCTCAATATATTCCTTATCTTCCTTGTTTTTGATAAGTCTCCTTCTCCTCTTAGGTTCTGATGTTTTCCCTATTTGAGGTTTCCTCTTGTAAGTCATCACCTGTCCTTTCTTAACCGGTGAAGAACTTGCAACTTTAGTTGTCTGACTCCTTATCTGAGATGCAGCAGTAGTTCTTGGCTTCTTTGGGGGTGGTGCATCAGAATCTATTGATACGAAGTCACTTAATTGTTTAGCTTCATCGACGGGTGAATATCCCTCAATTTCTTCTTGTTGTTCTATTTCTTCTTCATTGACCGACAACTTTTTCTCAAGTGTTTTGAACATTTTGCTCTTCTTTCTGTCAATCTTCTTTACAACTAGGTCAGTCTTTATTCTTTCCTTAGCCTCTTCATAGGTTCTAAACCTTGGTAATGATTTGTCTAATGGTTCATTTAACAATGCTTCAATAGAATTTGTGGCTTGATCTATGTTGATCTCATAGTCAAGTGGGGCTAATCATGTTGTCCTCGGTACAACTAGTTTGATCAATATGGTATCGGTGTCCACCATAAAACAAATGTCATCTTTAAATTTATCTACCAGTTTTTTCTGGTATCCTCATTATTTTTTGCATTCTATCCTTAAATCCAATGAAGTATTCATCCATAACCAATATAAATTTGTCACCTAGTGACTTAATGAATTCACTGATCTAAATTGTCACTGGTCGGGTAGTATCCCAGTTGACTTTACCAATAGATGGGAAAAAGTCTTGGAAGTAGAAAAATATGCACATTAGGAGTGAACCAAAATTACATGAGTTAGACTTTGCAAACCTGATAGTCCTCATTTTCTCCTCCAATTGCTTCATTATAAGCTCAGATAGATCCAACTATATTTCCTTCTTTACAATCTTGTGTGCAATTTTTACTGCTCCGGATGCAATACTATTCATCCTGCTGGCTTGGAATATTTTGTATCCTAGTACACAAGCTCCAAATTTTAGTTCTATATCTTTGATGGAATTCACCATCAATCCTCTTCCATCCCATTCTGCACCTATCATCTTCTCAATCTCAGGATGAGAAGGGTGCTTAAGTGCCTTGGCCTTGTTGGTTATAAGATAACCGGTAACAAAGTGTATCACATCCTTGGTGAACGGTTTTGGCTCATCTAGCCACATCTTTTAGTCATGCACTCTATTCAGCACTATCTTGATCCACTCACTCTTGAACTTCTTCAAGAACATTAGGGCATTTTTCAGCCCTTTGACCTCTATGTGTTTATGCTCTTCCTTAATGGTTTTGTATGTGCAAAGCTTCTTGTAAGCTTTCTCAAACTCAAGATCTCCTATCTCAGCAATATTGCAATGGATGTATGCCCTAACATCCTCTATGAGAAAAACCCTAGGTGGAATGTCAGAGAATGGACCAGCATCGTCAGGTTGTGAGGAAACTTCTGGACAAAACTTGTAATGTGGCTCCTCACAAGTGGTTTTCTTGATCAGTTTGACCTTTTTTTCCTTGGCATTCTTGATCTTGGTTGCACGGGATGTGGTTTCCATAGTTTCTAAGAATTTAGGGGTTTTACCATAAAATAAAAAGTGAGCTTAGTGATGTTACTTACTTAACCTTTTATTTGTTGCTGTAAATCTATTTGAATGCCCTGAATCTGCTTGTTAATCACTTTTGCAATTTGGTTGTTATTGGTCACTCTATGCTCTGCTTTTCTCTGTTCTTCTCTTCTCTTCACTCATAAATCACATGGTAAATAAAATGAAGTCTCTGTCATACTTTTATAGATGTTCCCTAAGTGGTGCATTTAATTCTTTACCCACTTGTCGGGTGTCGAAGACGGAGTCGCTCAAGTAACACTCTAACTTCATTCTCAGTGAGAAAATGATGCTCGAGGTAGGTGTCAACTCATTTGAATTTTGACATGTTTACCGATGAATCTTGGTATATAGGCGAAGACAACATTGTCTTTTTACATGCTTACCGATGATTCTCGGTTTAGACTAGCAACTTAGCTTTTGTATGTTAACCGATGATTCTTGGTAAGTATTAATAATTCAGCTTTTATATGTTCACCGATTATTTTCAGTATATCTTGACCGATGAGATTGACTTCTCAAATTCAGAACAAGTAATACCATAGTGCATATTTATTCATGCTAGCTTGGAATTTTATCAATGTATAATGGAACTGATGTAAGATATAACTTGGTGTAGTGCAATTCCATACTTACTTGTTCTGCTTAGGTGGGGGTGGTGATGTCACCAAATCTATTGGATAAGGAGTCACTAATTTCATTGCTTGGTCCAGCATCATTAGTATTTGTAGCTTTCCTCCACATTTTGTTTCTCATTCTTCTAATATCTTCAATGGTGTTTCCATTGGAAAAAGTGCTTGTCGCTGTCACTCAGTCTCTGTAGTCTTTTCTTAGATGACTGACCCTGTGACAATGTAAGCATGCCATTCTAGGGTTAATCCAGCTTTTAGACTTTCTAGTCCATTTCCTCATGCAATTTTCAGCTATGAAACCATATCTTTCATGTTTTGTTCAATTTTCCCATCTGTTGTAATCCCAAACATATGAGTTACTAACTCTTTTCGATTGATAAGCATTTTCTTATTCTTTTGGCTTCCATGCTTGCCTTTTCTTCTTCCTGCATTGAAGAGATGTGTGCCCATGCATTTTTCAAGAAGGACAATACTTTTCCATGCAGGTTTCCTTCTTTGGTTCTTTCACCCTAGATTTACATTCATATGCTTTATGTCCTTTCTTGTTATAGTTATAACAATTTCCTATGAATGTAGATGTGGATTTAGGAATACCTTTCATTTTGCTCCTGCAAATATTTAATGTGTGGCCTACTTTTCCACAGTGATTGCATGTCCGATTTCTTGGTCTAGGATTTGTGTAGACATCTTTGTGATCAGCTTGGTATGGTGATTCTCCATGCTCGGTATACCCTAGTCTGGTATTGTTGTTTACTCTTCTTTGTCCATCCAGAAAATCATCCATCCTTTTTGTACTTTCTTCAGCTCTCTTAATCATATCATTGTGTTGTTGCTGAATTCTTACTTCATGTTTTAGTCTTTCATTTTATTCTCTTATCTCACCAATAGCTTCCAATTTCCCATTGAGTTCTATGTTCAGTCGGTTTGCCTCATGACTCATAAGAACTATCTAATTGGTGATCTCATGGTGATGTTTAGTAAGTCTTTGAATTTCTGACTCTTTCTCTTGTAGCTTTTCAATGATCTTCCTCCTGTCATCAATAGCAAGTGTTCTTTCTTTCTCAGCTTGTCTAGCATTATTCATAACATCAATCAGCCTTACCATCTGTATCTCTTGACCTATCTGTAGTATCTTTACTTGCTCTATCAGATGTTGATTTCTTTCATTTAGACTTGTGATGCTTCCTTCAGATGTGTCAGATGTATTTCTAGATGTAGATCTTGATGAATCAAATAAATCAGGTATCTCTTCTTCATGATAGTCTGTTTCATTACAGTGAGATGTCGTAACCTTTCTTTCATCTAGTAGTTATCTCATCTTGATTCTTTCTACTTTGTATTGCTCATAAAAGATCTGTATTTCTAACTTCTGGTTCTGAATACCTTTGTCTAGATTATACCTTTCCATTGTATGATATTTTCTCTTAAGTATTTTAAACTTTTCCAAATAAGAGATCTAGCTCTGATACCAATTGTTGGAAATAATAGAATGGTGTGTACTAGGAGGGGAGGGGTGAATCAGTACCCTTTAAATTTTTTGTCAATTAACCTTTATCCTTTATGTAATCAATTTCTTACATTACCGACCATATCTATTATTCTATCTTTATGCATGTAATATCAATTTGTAACCATAATTTTCATGTAAAAATTCATAGAAACATTCATGAAATGTATTGACCCATGACACAAGATTTGGTAATGTAGAAAACCCTGTTAGAAGGTAAAAAATGTGGTGGGGATGAAACCCACAAAAACCTCACTATCTACATAATGGAAGGGGTCAGTTAAGGCTTACAATTTAGATCACTTCTGATGATCTTACCCTATTAGGAGTAACATGTTGAGACTGTTTAAGGTCTACTCTGTTAAGAGATTTTGCAACATTGTTTAGTGTGCACTCGGTTAAGAGATTTACAAAAGGATTGTTAAATCCACCTTCTCAAAGGATTTTTTCTATTTGCTACACTTGTTAGAATGTATTCAAAAGTACTTATTGACCTGAGTATATATAATCTAGAATTTCTAAGTACAGATCCATTAAAGTTCACAAGTATATTTATCACCTATAGTGATTGATCAATACCTCTATTCTACTTGGTAGCCTCAAATCTGGTTCTTGATAACCTATTTCATCTTTTGCTACTTTTTTGCTTGAAACTCTATCTCTAATCGATAGATGTGTTCCTCAGCTACAATCATCATCAAACCATCATGTTTTGATTGATTTCACATCTATTTATACATTAGATTGACCTATTTTAGTTACATGCTTTTCATAGATAACTCTATGATCAAAGGTTTACAACTTGACCTTGATCTCCTAGTTTACATGTTTACAATCAGTTAGACTGATTAAAACAATTACAATTACATTGTTTGTCCCTCAAGAAATGGTTTTAAATATTTTCTTTAAAGCTAAATATAAAATACAAGTGTTTTATCTGAAGTGGATGTCAGATCCACATTTCTCAGGATATAACTATCTCTTGGTAGACTGGTGCTTGGGTTGCTCTTTAAACTAGCTATCAATGTTCACTGTAACCTTGTTCAGCGGGTTCCTTTGTTGTCTTCTCTGTTGGTTTACCATGTTGACTGTTCTATCGGGTTACATTGTAAACTTCTGTCAGTTTCCTCTGTGAAGTATCTTTTTAGTTTACATAGTGATCTATCTATCAGGTTCCTTTGTTGGGTTCCATTTTACTTAACATTTTCGGTGACCTCTCTTTACTGCTATGTCGGGTTGCACTGAAATCCTGTCTTTCGGTGATCTTTGTACTGACGGTTCAAAACTTGTTTCCTTTGCATACTAATGGAAAAATGTCATCAGTTCTATTTGTATCTCACATCAGCATCTATCTGATTCTAACATCACAATGCATGAATTCATCTATTTGCATCCATATCCATACTTCTCTTCTCAAAAGCTCTTAATATATATATATATATATATATATATATATATATATATATATATATATATATATATACACTTTATCACATTACCCAGTCGGCTCCCAAATACATCACAAAATGGAACCAACACTTTTACAAAACTAAAATATAAAGTCACCAATCATACGTTAAAAAAATAGAGGTAGTATCCAAACCAAATCCAAGTTAGCATGATTAGATTCCACATTACACTTCCTCAATCATCGCGACCATTCAACTACTTTGTCTCATTGTATCGTTGTCTTCACATAACTTCAACTATTTATATCTTTCATTGATGAAGTCCAAAACTCAAGAGACTTTAACTGGAGGTCTATCATACCCAAAAATAGATTCTCCAAAGATTTCATGTCTCCATTCATCATATACTTTCTTTGCTGACCAAAATTGTACTGTTATACTCTATAAACTTCTTTTTGCACTTAGTCATGTGTACAAGTCTCAACTCCAAAACTATGTTTCACTATAAGAGACCATTCATAACTGATGTGTTTCCATAAATGACAACCCTAAGGTAATCCTAAACACTTCTGAATGAACCACTTGCCAACTATTTCATTTTTTTTATATTTATAAAAAAAGGAAAATAATGATGTTTTCACTATTTTATAGCCTAGAATATTAAACATGCTCACCAAACTACACTATAACATGCTACTCTTTGCATTCAAAATTGAATAAATTTGATAAAATAAAGGATAAACACAATATTTCAATCAGATAATTCAAAAACAATGTTGGAACCCAAAAATATGTTTGAATTGAGAGTTTTTGTTACAAAATGAGCTACAAATCTTCGTGCCCAACAAAATGAAAAAGCAGAATGAATAGAACTTTGCAAGAAAGAAAATAAAAGAAAGGCGTTTAGGGAAGGACTTTCAAAAACTCCAAATTAAACTAAGAGGTAGATTGGACTATAACTGAAATGATCTCCTTGATATATGGCTGAACTGAAACTCCATCCTTGTTTTCTCCTTCAAAATGAATGAATTTCTCTTTGGGTCATATATGAATAAAATTCCCTTAAAAAGCGGGTTAGAACTAAAGTGCAAGCTCTATTTTTGGGCCTAATTTATCCTTGATGTATGTACCAACCATAATAGGTCTTAGACTGATGTTGAACATTCAAAAACTCTCCAAAACTCCCCATTTTATCCACAATGCTTGTTAATATCCTTTAAGTCTTCACTTATATCTATTGACTCATACATAAAGGCACAACATTTTCATGACTTTCATAAATATATTCCTAAGTAATTTATAATAACACCACTTCGACATTTACAACTTAAGCTCAATGCATTTATAAACACTTATGCATAAAGCATTAGTTGAAAGAGAAATATTTTAAATCAAAGACAACTAAACACTTTTTGGTCAACAACTCAACTTAGGGTAAAAAAAAACCTAACTTAGAATGTGACCCTTCATTCATTTGCATTCATTATTTCTTGATGCCTCTCTGTCACCATGGTTTGTTGAGGATTTCATGAAGCTTCTAGAGATTTTTTTACAGTTAAGTTTTTGCTTGTCTCTTACTAGGTCATGCTCTTTAATAAAGACAAATATGATTTCTTTGGATTCTTTGTGCAATAATTTGAGATGTGAAAATATAAATAGAAAAATGTTATTTTCTTTGGTGCTTTGTGCATTTATTCTTGGTTGTGAAGAAAATATAGAGGATTAAGCTAATTTGTAGGCCATGGTTATTGGTATTATGTAGCCTCCAAACCCTTGTTCTGGACTTGTTTGGCATCACCCATTATCAAGGTTGTGTGTACTCTTTTATGTTACTTTTTTAACCTTCAAATGCAATTGTCCTAGAAATTGAAATAAAGATCTTTTCTCTTTATTACCTTTGTCTTCATGTTACCTTCGCATCTCTATTCTACACAATGTCTTAATCACTTTTGATGTCAATGTTTTTATTCTTTATTATTAACAATATGAGTTGCACTTATATCTATTATAAAATAGTGAAGCTCTATTTTCATGTTCATGATAGTGCCCCTTGAATCAATGTCTTTTCAAAAATATATACAAATTTGCTCTTTTCATTGTCATAACCTCGCATTTCAATATCTTCATGGCCACAACATATAATTTCACTATGTATGTATTCAATATATGATCCCTTTAAACGTGTGCTAAATATGATTTTATCATTCTAATACATCCTTGAGTAGTGATTTTGATCATCTTTTGTCTCTTTTAATGGCCTTGTATCATTCTTTGCTTATTTGTGATTGCATTTCCTTTACTGATTTTTTGTGATTATTTATTACTAGTGCTTAGTATCACTGCATTTGTTGAATTTTGGTCCCTATTTCATGCTTGTAGATGTTGGAAAATGGTCAACACTCCCCTCATGATTTGTGACAAGGGACTAACCACCTCTTGTGGATTCTATAAGTCTAGTGGTTATATCAGGCATTAACAGGTCAATCTTTTGGTGCAATGGCAACCACACTTGTAACAAGTGGTATCAGAGCTTGGTCACGGGTTTGAATCCCTTCGGGTAACGCTGAGGGGGAGATTTTTGGAAAATGGTTAGCACTCTCCTTGGGATTTGTGACAAGGAACTAACCACCTCCTATGGATTCTATAAGTCTAGTGGTTGTTTTGGGCATTAATAGGTAGATATTTTGGTGCAATGACAACCACACTTCTAACAGTACAATGCTCTCAGCTTCACATTAATAGTCCTATGCAATTTCAAAGTAACATTTTGAATTCTTTTACAATTATCTCCTTAAATATGGTTGTTCTCATATTATTGTCTTACTCTTTGTTGTATAGACTACCTTCCTTACATTTTGGACTACATCCATGATCTTTGCATTTATCTTTTATGACTGCAACTTTCAACTTCCATGACATTGTTACTGTCTATATATCATTGTCCACATGTATCATATGTCATTTTATTTCATGTTAATGACCCATCACTTCTCTTTTCTTAGGATGGAATATTCATAGCTTGGCACATTACAATAGTGTGTTGATCCTTATTTAATACTATTACCACATACTCTATCATTTGATATGATGCTTCTAACATGAATATTTTTCTCTAATTTGTGACTTTTCTACTTTTCTTTAAAAAAATGTTTTATCTCTCATTCATTGTCTTGTAGGCTCCTCATAATTGTTATAACATTACTTGATGAATAGACTTGATCTTTTTATTATCATAATAGTGACTACATCTTTGTCTATTCATTTTATTGTATACACTCCTCTTATTGTTCGTTTCCACATCTATCTCTCTTTGAACCTATAATGAACTCTTCTTTGAATAGTGGTTTCATTATATGCTTCATTATATGTTATTCATTGTTTCTAAGGCCTTATATAATTGTCTTTTTTTATGAGGTCTATGCCTATGATAGAAGCATTTATTTATACCATCTTTTTTACTCCTTAATGCATGGTTCTATATGATTGTACTTTTTTGTTGTTGTTTTCAAGGTCTATATTCCATCATAGATCTATCCTTCATTCCTTAGCATGACTTTCCTATGTATTATGGCTTCCTTTTGGACTAGAAATGATGATTTCCCTTGACACATTGAAAATCAATCTCCTTTTCACACCGTCTCTTTGTTATACATCCTAAAATCTATATTATATGAGGGAAGCATGCTGGACTCTACCTTTGTGGGAGCCCATTTTACCCCACGTGTTGAGAAGACTATGATTTGAACTTAAATTAGTTATTAATGAACATGATACTTGTACCTACACATTGAACAACTATTAGGAATAACAGTCCACCAACACAACTAAAGGGGGGGTGAATCAGTTGTGAGACAGTGTAACTCCCCACTACGGAACCCAAGAGAAATTTACCTTAAACATGATACTAAGATTACATAATGATTTTTTTTTAAAGAGTTTACAATCGATAAAGAATAACAATTCGAAAGCAATATAACATAAGATAATACATACTCATAAATGCAACTCATTTACAGATTACAAATCCCGAGGGTTCCATGATGTAGGATTACTTAAGTTAACTAATATACTAAATAAAATAAACATATACAATCTCCATATAATGCAAATGAATATACAAGAACATCATCTCATAAATGAAATCTAGAAACAACTCATACCATAAGGTATACATAAAAAATCAACATCTACTGCACAAGTCGCAGGGTATATAATAAAACCCAATACAAAGTACAATACAATAATCGAAGAATGTATCAAGTGATACAATGACACAAGTAAACAACATAAGAAAGATAAGAGAACGCATCCAAAAATGAAGAACAAGAAGGTACAACTGCAACAAGGATAATCCTAGCATAGAGTCACGAATGTTGGATCTCAATGGTAATAAGAAAAACTACCGCCTAACTTTGTCAAACCAAAGGTCCACTCCCACCATGCTAAGGAGATAACAACAGGCCCACACACACGGGAAACAACCAACAAGAAACACTAATGCAAAGGTACATGTTGGATAAAAAGGTAGCAAGAAGATTCCAAGGTTTAAGTGTAAAATATCAAGAGACCAAACAAGTGTACCACAAAGCTCATGTAGGAACCTAGGACACATATAGGGAAGTGTCATCACATAAGTCTACCCTTGAGTTACCCTAGTAGCCCCTTTGGACCATGTCCCCCAAGTGACTCTATAAGGCTCAGTAATCCTTTCATACAAACAAGGATTCTAACCATGCAAGACCTTGATCAAGCATCTTCTCCCACTCCCATCCTTAGCCTGTACTAGCACTCAAGGCATGGGTGAGGCACATATTTATCTTATTAATATTTTCTCTCAATTAATTTCATTAAGTTATCACTTATTAGATCACTTACAATGAGCTACCCTAGTAGCCTCTTAGAGCCCTCGCCCCCATTGCAAGTCACTTCCCCTCTATGGTCCTAGATAACCTACCCTAATGCTCCCAGCCACAAGACCAAAAGAAGATAAAGCCAAAACCATAAGAGACTTCTCATAAAGAATTCAATCACAAAATTCATCAATGAAAATTCTGGAGCATAACAAATAATAATACATCCTCTACAAGGATTCAGATTGTCCATCCCATAATGGAAATCTCAATAAGTCATTCATCCCATAATGGATATCTCAATAAATAATTACCAAATTCTTTAAATATCATATCACCAAAACAATGATCCTCAATATCATCAAAATCATCTCTCCAACATGGAGCAAATCATAAAAAAAAATATCATCGCTCAAAACATTGAACAATCATAGTAGAAGAAACAAGGTGACCAAGTGAACAAATTGCAACTCAACACAATACTGGTTATCACGTCTTATGGTAAAATAACATAAAGATCAAGGACTCAAGGAACACATGACATCTATAACATATGTACCCAAGAAAACACATGAACCAATCGTGACATAAATAGGTTATGAACTCTCCACAATATAAAACCCAAAGAGAAAAAAGCATAAAATCACAAGATAGTACAAGTTTGAAGACAAAATTGACCTAGGGTAACAACCTACCCAAACTTACACTTAAAAACACAAAGATCACATGAAATGAGGAATACATACATTTGGCATATTATTTAACTCCATTTATATAACATCATTATATTTATTAAAATACTCTTAAGTCATAAATAACTTAGTTAATAACATAAAGTACGCACGTGGAACATATATGGTGTTTTAGTGAATCTCTAAGATCTTTAAAATTAAATAATAAATTGATTAGATCAGTCCTATTAATTATTTGATAATTTTCAAATTGATTAATTTTTAATTAATAATACTTATTAACAATTTTAACTTTATAACAGTGAGTTTTTGTGTATTTCCTCTATACAGATCAGTCGGTATTTTGAACGGTCCAATTGTTAGAATGAATTTAGAATAATTGAGAGGGGAGGGGTGAATCAGTTATCCTCGGGTCTAGATGTAGAAAATAAAACTTTTTGTATTTCAGATCTACTCGGCAGTAGTAGCATATGTCAACAACTTTAATCATGCAGTTTATTGTCTAATGTAATTAGCTTGTAGAAACATAACAGTAAAACAAACCATAAGCATTCACACAAGTTGACACAAGTATTTAATGTGGAAACCCAATATGGAAAAAAAACACCAGCAACATGCTACCAAGTTTCACTCTTCTAAAGTGAGCTCTATGAGGAGCCAACCCTATTAAAGGTTACAACAACACACTGTTAGGTGTGACCTGGTTAAAGGATTTAATCACCCTGTCATGAGTGGCCTTGTTAGAGAACTTAGAACATTCCACCTGAATGTCATATTGTTAGAGGATTTATACAAATGACTGTTAGGTCAACCTTGTTAAAGGATTTAATTGATACAATGGTTAGAAAGTAATTAGCAGTTGTGATTTGATACATACAACTTACTTTGCAAAATCAGATCCAATTACAGCTCTGATGTTAACTTATTGGATGGCCTACATTGTCATTTCAATCTTCTGATCTGCTTGGAAATCCATCAAGAAATCACACATGCAACTCTCTACTTCTGTATTCAACCTTCTCTGCTAGGTCATGCCAATCAGTAAATCAACTATTCAAACCTCTTGCATACATACATCCACTTCCACATACTTGCATACTCAGCAGCACACAATGAATAACCCCTGAGGTTATCATATACCTCTTTGTCTAGGTCAGATAAATCTTTGCCGCTTAATCAAGATCGTAGATCTTAGGTTAGATCAGATCGAATGGATCATTCCATCATTTATATTACATTTACCTCTCCAAAGTAGTCTCTAATTAAATCTTGAAACCATGCATTAATTATGGTTACCCATACATTAAATGACGTGGATCAATCTTTAATTAACATTATATATACCAATAAAATTAACTAAGTCAGACAGAGATCTCAAATCTCATCATTAATCCAATTACTATAAGTCGGCCAACATCATTGTTTCCACTCGGCAATTTCACTGGTGCTCGGCACTGAACAAACTTGCTCAACACAAACAACTTCACTTGGCACAAACAACTTTGCTCAGCAAAAGCAACTTCGCTTAGCACAAGCCAAACTTGCTCGGCACAAAACAGCCAGAAAAACTATCTTTGAAAGATAAACAACTAATTACTTTTCCAGAGTGCCAACTGATAAAGTACCCTTTTATTTGCCTTAACTCAACCATTCACTTGGTCTTCTTGTTAAATATTCTTCATCAACAATA
>MU225537.1:5303883-5314287 GCA_018584345.1 Thuja plicata
GCGCTAAATAAAATTCTTGTAAGTTATAACTTTTTAGCTCATTGTCTACCTCTTTTGCGGCGGCCAGACTGCATGTGTAATTCACATAGGTGATTGGGAATGGGATGTTGGGTATATTTTTGAGGGCAAAGAGGGCATGCACCTGCATTATTTGTGGGTAGTACTCCAAGAGCACGATCTTGTCCCCACAGTGCTTGGGCAACAAGTAGGGTTTTTTCAGAGAAGTCGGTGACCCTAATGTATGTGTGTTGTTGAAATTGAATATAATAATATCCATAACTATGGACCAAGTTCATCGCCTCTAAAGACAGGTGATATCCGGCATCCCAAGTGGGTGTAAGAAGATGGTAGTAAACGAACGCATCATTTACCCGACAGAAATTGGGGAAGCTGGCCTCCCACTAAAATCGTGGGAAATGGTCCCATGGTGCTTTTTGTCCCAAGCCAATCCCGAGCACGCGGTCATTAAGTAGGCCGTGGGAATGGGGCCTCATTTACGCTAGGGCCTAGAAAACGTAGGAAGACATGTAGAAATTCTTCTTCCTGTTCAGCTGCTGGAACTGGGAGTCGACATGGTTGGAGATTATTGTCGCCCAGTCGAAGTATTCTCCCTTAGTGGAGATGCCGAGGAGGAAATAATACATCCATCAAGAAAACTCTTGGGCGGAGGGCTGCCCAAAGACCCGGGCCAATGCTATCATCCCCATCTAGATGCTCTCCTTGAACTCAGAGCGGGGGATTTCTATCTTCATTCTTTTTGGGTCCCTCTTCGGAGCCTTGAGTAAATTGAGCCAAGGCATCGGTCCTTGTAACCATCATGGCTCTATCAAATTGTGGGATTCCTAGGCTCGCCTGGAATGTGACTGGGTCGAGGGACACCAGTGGAGTGGGGTATCCTGTGGGATCTGCGGTCGCGAGCATAACGGCCTAGATAGAAGAGTTGTAGTTGGTTGCCAATGTTAAGATAAGCTCCGAAGATTGCATGGAGCATGGGAAGCAAGCTGCCCAGAAGATTTCAGAGTTCCCGACGTTGATTGCTAATTGATCTCCAACTTGTCGCTAGATGTGCACTATCTTCACCAAGGCCTACATCTCTGGCCATGTTCCAACGCTGGTGTCAGTTATCAACCTAACTTTGGACTCAATCTTTGAGCCCATGATGACATTATCTTGTACAAATTTCATGGTCAGGGGCAGCTTCTCTAGGGCCTTCTCCATCTTGGATTTTACTGCTGCCCTAGTTTCTGCTGCAGAAGGTAGCTCTAGACTTCTGAGTGGAGAAGATGCGGATGATTCAGACATGTTTGGAAATGAACTCCTAGGACCTATGAGACAAAGTGACCATTAGAACGCATTAATCAAAATAAATATTCCTGGGTCTGGAAATCTTACCGCCAAGGTGCTTACTTTTCCTGAAAAGTTAGTTTCATGCAAAGATAACCGAAAAGCAAACGCATCACACTTTAGATCTTATTGAACATCCGGGTCTAGGGATTTTATCACACTTGGAAAAGACACGGGATGGCTGATGGTAGGAGACCCAGAGCCCGGAGAAGTAACCGTTAGCAAGGACGTGTAAAAAGGCACGTCATCAAGCCCACATGGGCGCCACGTGCATAAGTATTAAATGGAAGTTATGGTGATGACGGCGGAGCCAACTGTCCAAACGCATGAAAAGTGAAGGCCACTTGGCTGAAATTTATTGTGCAAATGGGACATAAATGAAGTTCTGACAGGCTTCATGGAGGAGAGAGAAAATTGCCTGTTTGAAACCGGCCGAGAGCCGAGTTTCAAACAAGTGATTTTGTGCCCCAAAGCGAGTTCATGGGTAGAAAACCAGACACATAGGTGACTCAACTAGCTTGTCAAGCCACCTACAAGGATATACACTAAGGCCAAAGGATATATACATAGGACGGAGGGGGATATACACCAAATAAACATGAAGATACACACATATACATAAATATACAACACAGAACGACTTCCGTGGGAAACTAGACAAGGCAGAAACATATATACAATTATTTACACACTTTACAGATGAACCACTTCTGCACAGAGGGCAGACAACCCTCTAGTAGAGCCGACCCACCAACGGGCGGCGGAACCAGAAAATAGAAAATAGATAGAGCTGAAAAACGACAAGACAAACAAGACATACAAAACCAAATGAAATAAGAGAAAACTAGAGAGGCAAAAAATGGAAACACCAATCTGAGAACGCAGAAGGTGGAGGAAAGGGAAGAGTTATCGTAGGAGCTCTACAACAGCTCGAGTTGTCAAATCAGTTAGAATCACCACCACGAAGCACTCGCAATTGCCTGAAAGTGACTGGAAGTGCTTAAGCGTCAGTTATCACTAATTCTCTGCAAATGCTTTGTTAATCGCTTTGAAATCACTCTGTTAATCACTCTAAGTGCTCGAAGGTTTTAATCGTGGTAAATGTGAAAATGACAGATAAGTTCTATTTATACCCACAGTAAAAAGGTAATCCTCCTCCTTCCAGGAATCTCCGGACAAGCAAACCTCCGGACTCCGGGCCTGGGGATTCCCCGCGATTATATCCTTAAGAACATTATGGCAAAGAATCCCGGAGTCCAGAATCCGGTTCCCAACGAAGGAAAACCTCTGGACCGGAGTCCTGGAGATGAAAACCAAACAACAGAACACAACACCGAGGAAGAAAACCCTGGAGAAAGAAAATAGAAAGGGAAAGAAAGACAAGGCAAAACCGCAAGCAAAAACAAAAAGGGGGACCCAACATTTTGCACACAAAATGTAGGGATGGGGATGTAGGGCATAACAAATGGCGACTATCTAGGACAAATGCCTTAGCGCATTTGAGAACTATAGAATCTTTGGTTAGCAAAACTGGAACAAGCCACTTCCCGAAGTGTCTGACAGGAAAAGAGAAACATATCTGAGAGAATCCAACCACGCGAGAATTAGTCTGGAATCTTTCATCAGTGGTGTCGTGTGTGCTTTGGAAAGAAATCAAGCTGATGACCTCTAGGAGGAGTAGAGAAGAGGCACTAATTACATCAAACCAGTCATCAATTTTCTCACTTCCCCCGGAGTCTGGAGTTTCATCCCCGTTTTCTTCTTGTTATTTTATTTTCTTCTAGGTGGGGAAGGTGGTACTTCTTTCACCACTAAACTTAAGCTTAGCTAATTTTAATGGCAGTGCTTCTTTCACCTATCCACCTACACTTTGATATTTGAAGAGGGGGTAAAATTCTAGACCTGGAAAGAATTTCTTAAATTTTTAGACCTGGGTCAACCAATCAGTACAACCGATCTACCCTCGATGTGTCCGATTACTTGTTCCTTATATTACTTATGTTCACTGATTACCAGACTCCCGGAAACAACACCCAATGGAGATTTCGCAAAATGTGCCATAACCCGTGAAACAACCCCGGAGACCAGGCTGACTCCACCGTGCTAAAGACAGATCCTAAAGTTTATCATGTCGTAGACATCGTACCGAAAACCAGAGTTATACAAAGCATTCCAATTCCTGCAAGACGGAACAAAATGCCGAGACCAAAAGAAAACCAGGAGACAAAAACAAAAACAACAAAAGAGGACTGCCCCAGAGGATAGTCGACAAGGCTATTTACAAGGCAGGATACCTCGCACGAGGCACCCAAAAGAAATATTTACAAGCGAAAGGCTTTACATATAATACAACTTTGGACAAACTTACCCTACTCGAAGTAGTGTTTGAGAAACTATCCATTAACAGGCAATGCGATAGGTTCCCCAGTCAGGGTGTTAAGGCGGTAAGTATTTTCCCCACAGATTTTTGAGATCAGGTAGGGTCCAAGCTAGAGCCATTGGAACTTGGTATGCTTTCCTTTCTTCTCCCGGGCCTTGTCCCACAAGAGGACCAGATCCAAAATCTGAAAAGCCTTGTATTGGGCTCTTCTGTCAAACCATTGTTTTACCACTTCTTGATGGCACGCAAAATGTTCAAGAGCTACATTTCGCTATTCTTCCATCCATACCAGATTTAAGAGTCGAACCTCCACGATGTTGTCCCTGCTACTAAATTCCTGCATAAACTATGAAATTGGGATCTGTAAGTTGACTGGGAATACAGGGTTCTGGCCATAAACCAGATGGAACGGGGATGTCCCCAGGGTGGCCTTAATACGAATGCGATTCGCCCAAAGGGTGAACTTCAACTTTTGATGCCAATCCCAGGGATTCTATTCTAACAGATATTTGATCACTTCAAGCAAATTTTTGTTCGTTGATTCAGCAACGCTGTTTGCCTGGGGATAATAGTTGCTGGAGAACTTCAGAGTGATCTTCCGATTGTAGGTCCATTCGAGTAACTGTGCCGAAGAAAACACTGGACCATTGTCACATACTAGAGCAAAGGGCATTCCAAATCGTGTGACTATGTTTTCTTACAAGAATTTGATGACCACGTCTGCCATGTTGTTTTTGCAAGGTATAGCCTCAGACCACCGAGTGCAGTATTCAGTAGCAGTTAGAATGTATCGGTGGTTGGCAGATGAGTTGGGGTTAATTTCTCTGATGAAGTCAAATGCCCACTGGGTGAAGGGTCTATCCTCGTAAACTAGTTGTAAAGGCATGGCCGGGTTATGCTCGCGATGCGTTGCGGTTTGGCAAGTATGGCACTTCCTTATATGAGTGTAAACATCCTTGAATATACAGGGCCAATAGTATCTAGCCCAGAGGATATGATGGGCAGTGGCATCGGCTGAGCCATGCCTGATTCTAAACTTTCTGTGGAATTCATTAATCACTCTCACAGCTTGGTCTCTGTCGATGCACCAGAGGTACACTCCCTCATAGTTTCTGCGGTAGAGCATCGAGTTTTTGACCATGAAGTGGGCTCTTTTCATCTGCAAGGCGCGGCGTTTGTGGGGAGGTAATCCCTCTGGGCATTTTTTATTTAGTAACAAGTATACCAAATCGGTATACCACAGGTCTTGAGTAATGGACTCCACTGTGTAAGTCTGACATTCTATGCGGGGAGTCTCTTCTGCCATTGCTTGACTTAGTCCCTGGCCCCGGACTATCTTCATGGGCTGCATTTCTAAGTCATATTCATTGAGGATGGCCATCCATTTCCCCCGTCTCTCACCCAATTCACTCTACATCAGCAGAGACTTGACGGCCTGGTCTGAAATGATAGCATGTACCTTGCTCCGGAGAATATAATGCTAAAATTTCTTCACAGCGTGAACTAGAGCAAAGGCCTACTTTTCTAGTGATGAATATTAGACTTCGGCGTTCTTGAAGGGGGAGCTCATGAAAGCTATTGGTCGTTCCTCCCTTTCCACCTTTTGAGTCAATACTGCCGCGACAGAATCCGGTGAAGCAAAAGAGTAAATGTAAAATAGAAGGGAATAGTCTGGACTAGCCAGGACAGGTGCTTCCATTATTGTTTGTTTGATCTGAGAAAATGCTCGCTTTGCTTCAGGACTCCACTCAATCTTGGTATCCTTCTTCATCATCTCGTTGAGCGGTTTAACGATTTCTGCGAATCCCGTGATGAACCGTCGTACAAAGTTGATCTTTCTGAAGAAGGACCGCATCTCTTTCTTGCTGCCAGGCATTTGTAAATTTAGCAATGCTTCGACTCTATCAGGGTCTATGGATATACCCTTCTCAGAGACAATATGCCTGAGAAACTTCCCTTCAGTGACCCCAAATATGCACTTCTTGGAGTTGAGGGATATTCCATACCGGCGACACCTCTTGCAGATCTGAGCGAGATGGGTGGGATGGTCACGCCTGTCCCGGGAGAAGATGGTCAAATCATCCATGTAGATGATTATGCACCGATTCACAAGGCCCTCGAACGCAATGTCCATGGCCTTTTGAAATGTAGCCTCTGCATTGATCAAACCAAAGGGCATTCTCCTGTATGCAAACGTTCCCCACTTGGTGGTAAATGTTGTTTTCTCCCTGTCTTCATACTTAACCATGACCTAGTTATATCCTGAGTATCCATCCAAGAAGGACATCATCTGAGATCCATTCACTATCTACAGCACCTGATCCAACGAAGAGAGAGGATGATTATCTTTCTTGGAGGCCTTGTTTAAGTTTCAGAAATCCACGCAAAGGCGGATCTCGCCGTTCTTCTTCCTTACAGGGACCAGGTTGGCAACCCACGTAGTGTGTCAGATTGGGAAGATTATCTGAACTGACAGCAATTTTTCTACCTCTTGGCGAATTAGAGGCTCTATCAAGGGGTTGACCGGTCTCTGCTTTTTCCAAAAGGGCTTAGCATCAGGTTTCAGGGGAATAGTATGGGTCATGATGGATGTATCATATGTTTTCAAGTCTTTATAACCCCAGGCAATTACGTCGATTTATTCTCAGAGAACTGAGAGAATCTTCTCCCTTTCCTCAAGGGAACAGGAGGTACCGATATGAATAATCTTTTCCTCATCGGGCTGGCCGATGTTAACTTTTTCAAAGTTTCCTCCCTCAGAGGAGGATGACACCTTCTCCCGGGCCTGAGGGTCCGAGTTGAAGATTCATTCTAGTGCAACCATCCCCTTTGGGATGGTATTAGTAGGTACGTCTATGATCCCATCGTCTTCATCACCCTGCCTAGTATCGTCGTGGTCTCGTTCCTCCACTATCTGGTTTTCAAAGATGCTAACGTTCGCCATGAAGGCCAGGATATGTTGATTGTCCTCAAAAACCTAAAAGTGGGTGACATTATCTAGAATGGATGAGGTGGGGACCATCTCAACTAAAAATCTCCGGAGTCATGAGCTGGCCATCGGCTCAAGTGTGCTGGCGGAAATGGCGAGGGCATCCGGGACATAGTTTCGTCGCCGGGGAATGAGGTCAATGCTGAAGGCATCAAAATCTTCAATAAGGCTCCAAAACCAGTTGTAGTATGCGGCCAGCCTTTTATCGTGACATGTGTATTGACTCTAGACTTGTTTAACAATCAATTCTGAATCACCCAGAGCTCGGAGGCGGGTGATGCCTTTCCTTAGCGCAAATAATAATCCAAGGACCAAAGCCTCGTACTTTGTTACATTGTTTGTACAGTTAAACTGCAGTCTATAGGACGCGAGGAAGGACTTCCCTCGCGGGTTGATTAGTTCAACCCCAGCCCCGCAGCCTTGTTTGGATCGGGACCCATCGAACTTGAGGGTCCATAAGTCATTGTTCGTAATCTGGGGCTGGGGAAGGGGAGTAGTCTTTGGATTATTTTCGGGAGACTTGGGGGTTCCCTCCCAGACTACCAGAGTGAAAGTAGAATTTACCTCTGGAGGTGTTTGGACTTGGGATTCCTGGAGAGATGGCACCAAAGGAGTGCATCCCGTAGGAGTACTGGGCCCCGGGGAATCAATTACATGTTTATTCCGGAAGGTATCAAGGTGCCGGTTGGCGATCAAGAGACATGGCCCACTCTCGAGTTCTGAATGTTTCTGGTAATGTACTCGGCACCAAGTGCCGAATAGGAGTGTAGCCAGGGTTGCTGTGGCACCTTGAGAGTCAACCTCAACTCTCATCTTTTCTTCTAGGTCCTGGGCTCTTTGCAGCACGGCAGGATCCTCTCCGGGGATGAAATCGAATGTTAAAATTTCAAAGGGCCGGTACACCCCCAGAGAAGTCTCAGACAAAAAGACCTCATTGACCCTCCCAACCTTGGTAAGGGCCTGTTTCATCCGGGGTTCACTTTCAACCCGGATCTTATTGGACTCTCCTTCCCACATAATCCATAAGTGGGTGAAGTCAGTCAAAAAGTATCCATTCAAGGACTTAGACCAATTCCGACTTAGTAACATCCCATAAGTCTCTGAGATGTCCACCACTTGGATGTCAATTATGTTGGCTATCCTGTGGTCCTAGATAAGCTGTATCCGGATGTTCTTTAATTCTCCCACCATTTTTACAGCAGTCTTATCCAGCTGGATCACTGCGCCATTAGATGGGGTGGGATGTAATCCGAGCTTCTGACAAATGGACAATGGCATGATGTTACCCGAAGCTCCAGAGTCTACTAAGCAGTTATGTATATTTTTACCTTGGATATTCAGGCCTAGTAGGAAGGGAGGATCCTCATTGTTCCCCCGGAAGATGGCCGCGTTAGCATCTTCAAATGAGACGGTCTTGGGCGGGCGACTGACGGCTTCCGGGTTCCCTAAGAGCTTCAAAAGAGACTTCTTCTGCTCGGGGCAGTTTAGCAAAACCTCCATCAAGGTCATGGAGGTGGTAGTCTGTTCTAACGCCTTCATAATGTCAAATCTTCCTCCTGGGAACTGGTATTTTCCTCGGTCAGATCTTTTGCTTGGCTAGAGCTGGGACCTTTTGGGGGAGCGGGTCGATCAGTCGTATTATTCTGGGGAGGAGTATCTTTGATAGGAGGTGTGGGCGTGTAAGCTGGTCCTTTACCAACCTGACTCTGAGTATTATATGGAGTCTGCGGGTTAGTAAAGGCGTTGGCCTCGAAAGACGAGATAGATTCATCAAAGAATCCCTGCAATTTGGATTCCTCTTCATCTTCCCTGGAAGTTCCGAAAAAGATGGTGTCACAGGTGAAGGCACTATGGGTTGTCTCTTGGACAGGAGGCTCTGGGGGGGTGGTATCATGCGACTGCTGCCTGTCTAGCTGGGAGATCATGATGACCTTCTCCAAGGTGGCACAATTCACCTCATTGTGTGAGCCCGTGTCATGCAATCTACACCAATTAGTCATGGGCTGGAAGTTTGCAACTAGCGTAAAATGTGATGGTCCAGCACCATTTTGGTTGGCATTTTGGTTTGGAGGCGGGCCTCCTGTGTTTCCATTGTTATTCCATTGCTGTTGATTGGGTCTAGGCCCACTGTTGAAGTTTCTTCCTCTGGCGTTGTTGTTTCATTGGCTAGAGAAAATGTTTCCCCTCTAGGAATTTGAATTCTGGGGCGTGTACGACCCCGCCTTCAGTTGGCCCATGTCCACAGTTAAGGTAGCCAACATTCGCCAGAGGGATTCAACCTCGGCGGTCAACTGAGTGTTGGTGTCACAATGTGACATCTGTTGTTGTTGTTGTTGGCTTCTAGGAAAGGCAGCAGTATTAGCCAGAGTTGAGGGCAACAATCCTCTAGTCGCGGACGACTGAAAGAAGGGCACTCCGGATGGTTGTGTCTGAGACTATTGTGTCTGCTGCGGCTGATTCCAAGGGAAAACTTCTAGACCTGGCACCATCTGGGTCTGCATTGGGTAAACATATCGGGCCTGCTGGTCTATCAGGGGTGGCAGAGGGTTCATCGCCATCGAGGGGGCTCCCATTGCCAGATTAGGGTTGTATCCCCCGGTATAAGCAGTTTCATCGGGGATCATGTTGAAGGGCGTGCTCTGCCCAATCATGCCCAGGGATTTGTTGAGACCACGAGATAGCTCTAAAGCTAGGTTATAGAATTTTGCCAAGGTGTCCCGGTCGCTTGCGGCGGTTGATACCCAAAGGAGAGTGGCAACGAAAGGGTCCATCGCGTTCAGATAGGTCTGTATGGTTACTTCTGGGGATGGAATAAAAGGGCCCGTGCACCGCTTCAGGGCACACTGGAACCTATGGTTGAATGCTGCAAGGGGTTCATTGGGTTCCTTTCTGATGGAGATGAACTGGCTATGGGACCAGGGTAGTGTATGAGTTAATTTTGGCCTTCTCAATCAACCACACACTTCAACATAGTCCTTCTTCACCAAGAACAAACAAGACTGAATATGAGTTATTCATCCTACCTACCTGTGTGATTTGACCTGTTGCCTTCTATCTAGATGGAGTTTTGAAATTTGCTCTCAGGACGAGGGCCTCACAACTTTGGACCATCTAAGAACAAAGGATTTAATCATGGTAAATGCAATGCAATGCAAAGATTATGCTAAGAAATTGAAACATGAGATATCATCTAAACATGAATACTAAATGCCATTAATCTAGAAATTGAAACTATTCTATTTTCCATATGCAATTACTCTATATGATATTAAGAAAATGAGACAACAATTCAGTATTCTAACAATGCAATTTTCTCTAATAATTTCAGGGGATTTGAATGAAGAAAGAGAGTTCTTTTATAGACTCTGAGAGGATCAGAATAGAAACTTTCCTATTTTGAAATAAAACAACTAGAAAAGCCAGTTAAAATAGAAAGTTTTATTGAAAAGAATTCCATAAATTGTTTTCTTCCTATTTTAACTATTTTCTCTCTTTGATTTAACATTGTTTTATTTGAATTTAATTGTTTTATTTCTCTTTAAAACATAATTAATTCAAAGTTTCCATTTCTGAATAGAAGAAAGATTTTTGAGAGAATATCCAATTAATTGAATAAATATGACCTCATAATTACTTTTTCTCAATTATCTGAATAATTAAATTCAATTATTGAAAATGAGGATATTTATTT
>MU225537.1:5319513-5348164 GCA_018584345.1 Thuja plicata
AATCAACCACACACTTCAACATAGTCCTTCTTCACCAAGAACAAACAAGACTGAATATGAGTTATTCATCCTGCTTGCCTGTGTGATTCGACCTGTTGCCTTCTATCTAGATGGAGTTTTGAAATTTTCTCTTAGGACGAGGGCCTCACAACTATGGACCATCTAAGAATGAAGGATTTAATCATGGTAAATGCAATGCAATGCAAAGATTATCCTAAGAAATTGAAACATGAGATATCATCTAAACATGAATACTAAATGCCATTAATCTAGAAATTGAAACTATTCTATTTGCCATATGCAATTACTCTATATGATATTAAGAAAATGAGACAACAATTCAGTATTCTAACAATGCAATTTTCTCTAATAATTTCAGGGGATTTGAATGAAAAAAGAGAGTTCTTTTATAGACTCTGAGAGGATCAGAATAGAAACTTTCCTGTTTTGAAATAAAACAACTAGAAAAGCCAGTTAAAATAGAAAGTTTTATTGAAAAGAATTCAACAAATTGTTTTCTTCCTGTTTTAACTGTTTTCTCTCTTTGATTTAACATTGTTTTATTTGAATTTAATTGTTTTATTTCTCTTTAAAACATAATTAATTCAAAGTTTCCATTTCTGAATAGAAAAAAGATTTTTGAGAGAATATCCAATTAATTGAATAAATATGACCTCATAATTACTTTTTCTCAATTATCTGAATAATTAAATTCAATTATTGAAAATGAGGATATTTATTTAATAATTAAATATTATTTAATTCATTTTTCATGTGTCTCAGCTAAAGAGGGTGAATTTAATTTAATTAAAGTGCTAGGACTTTATTAATTAAATTAATTCGATCATAGGATTTGTTTAGCCAAATAGATATTTAGGAATTAAATATGATGTATGATTAATACAGAATTAGGATTTTCTGCATTTGACACTCAGGTCGAGTAGAGTCAGTGAAAACTCAGAATTTGCCTAGTACAATAGGACTTTGATGATTTGCAACAAAATTGGTTAGGGTTGCAAGATGCCAATTTTGGGGTGTTATAGGTAGTTCCACATGCACGCAAAAGGCAGCCAGGAAGGCGTCCTCCATGTCCTGCCAACTGTTTATGGAGTTGGCAGGAAGGTTAAGATACCAGTTCAACTCACCTTGCCCTAAGGACAAGGGAAACATACGAGTCACGACATCTTCATGTTGGATCTGGTGTCGGTTCATGGCATCTTTGTATGCCTGTAAATACTCATCTGCGGTCTGTGAGCCTAAATGCTCGTATCGTGGGCAGATCTTCTCCGGGTGGGGGGGTAAGTCATTGATTGCACCTGGAAAAGTTTCCATTAGTGACCCGGTGTTTCTGAAATACGCGGCCATTGGGGGAACTATATGTTGGGTAGTTTGGGTACTGGTTCCTGGGATCGCCTGAGAAGATTGGGTATTATGAGGTATGCTAGACCCCTAGACAATTATGGCTGGTATGATTTTTGAGGTTCGTTTCTTTCGAGCAGGGGGCTCAAGTTCGACAAACCTTCTGGGATTCAGGGCAGACCTAAGGACTCTTTCAAATTTTGCTGGGGAGAAAGACCCAATCCCGTTAAAGGCTTGCCTCCTAAAACTATAACTCAGGGAACCCTCGGGAGGTGTAAAATTGAAATCTCTGGAAGGGGACGAGTTCATGCCCTCCTTCTAGCTCCAATTTTTGTTGACAGGGTTTTGCTGACTGAGTCCGCCAACAGTCACAAGTTGTCACCGGGTTCCGGGGATACCGGCCAACTTCGCCTGCAACGGTTGTCCGGGGGAATTATATTCCCTGGGCCTTCAAGCACCTGGGTGTCGGGTCATGACGGCGCGGGGCTTGGTTGGGAGAGGTGACTATTTTTTAGGGGGATAGCTAGTTTCTTCAACTCAATACCTCCAGAGATTCAATACAGTAAGGTTTCCCCTAGCATTCTACACTTAGCGAATAAACTGAAAAAGATCCTGCAGGGTTAGAAACACTTCATCTAACTATAGTCCTGTTTAAACATTCAAAACATCAATAATACTCTGACATACTACACTAAATACCAAGGAAATACATAACCATCGGTTAGAACTTCATCAGTAGTAAGGGAAAATAGGTCGTTAATCTATTTAAACATATCAGAGTAGAAGACATAAAGAACATTAAAACATGAAATACCATTAACTCAGAAGCAGGAATGCCAACAACATCATTGCCAAGAATTCTTCCTTCTTTATTAATGTTCCTTCCAGCAAGCACCGGTACGTGATACAATGGTAGCTCCAGGGGAGCATTTGACTATATGAAACCAGAATAATGGAGCATTGAGCTCTGCAACTAAAATGAGAAATCACTTTGCTATTACTATGGACAACAAAATCATCAATTTCGTCGACCCTTGGAAATGGGCCAGTTTGGCTATTTATACAAATCCCTCTAACCCTAACCCTATTTTACATCATGTTCTAATAAAATACAATATCCAAGGGCCGGTACTACCTGCACCACCCTAAAAAAGACCTTGAGATGGAATAGGTCTGCCATGTCAGAAGAATAAGATAATAATATACATCGAAAGAATCAGCTTCGAGAAGAGAGCCAGAAAGGAGAAAGAAGAAAGTAGGTCCCCCAGGGATCGAGGCTACATGCGTCATAAATGGGAAATGCGGTGCCCTTTCTCCAATGTGCCAGGTGTACCTTTGAACGGTGCCTCAGGAAGACCATCTGTCAGAAGCCCAACTGTTAAGTTGATGCCTCCTTGATGTAGCCAACCAACTTCTGACAGGCTTTTATTAACCACTTTTGAAAGTGATCAGTCGGCCTCGAGGACCGGGACACAGATCACTTGAAAGAATATAAAATTTTGGATCCAGGATTCCAGGAACCGGGAACTTACATCCCCAAAAGAATAAAGAATACCCAACACTTGAGTTTTCCCCAGCCTCTGGAGAAAGCTCAGGGTTGCTTATTATCATTAAAATCCTGGAGGAGGCGGGAAATGTCATCTTCATCTATATCTTTCAAGCTGGCCCTTCGGTATTTGACAACTTCAACTTGTTCCCCTAGGTCTGGAATATTTTCTTTAAATTCATCTGTCATTCTCGCCGTGTCATGACCACTGAGTATCATGCGGGTTAACTTTGCCATCTGGGTCCCATCTATCCCCTCTAGGGATTGATACCGGGACTTCATTATTTCATCAAAACTCCCCAAAACTGAATCTTCAGGGGTACATGTATCTGTGCTAAGGGGATTAGCCCCGGAAGTCTTTATCACAAAAGACTTGTATAAATTGGAAGAATATTTTATAGCATTTACCTTATCCTGTAGAGACCCTACCAGTTGCTTGATTACCTCCAATGTGAGGTCAAGTATGGAGTGTTGGGTTCTCACAAAATCAAATGATTCATCACCCAGAATTCTAGATTCAGAAATCATATCTTCTCCTAGGGTAAGGAGTTCTTCAAGCTCCACCTTTCATGCCTGGTAATTTTTGGCATCACCCTCCCATAGTTTAATAAGAATCTTCGCCTGGTGAATGACTTGTCGGGCCGTGTATAGATCTGGGAGGGTGGATACCAAGAAACACAGGGTGTTTCCTATCTGTAGGGCGACCCACTCGTCCACTGCCTAAGATTTCTTCTTCATTACTCACAGGGAGTCTATGTCAAACTGCAATAGATCTTCTGAGGTGGAGGCCTCCGGAGGAGCGACATTGATGGGTCAGACTAGCTCAATAAGCAACCCCACAAGGTTTGCATTCTTTTCCTTTTCTGCTTTGAGCCTCTGGGCTTATTTTTCATATCGGGCTTCCACTGCCCTTGCTGCCTCCTTCAGCAAGTCTACCTCACCTTGCTTTCCCCTTTTCCCTAGTGATACCTCCGCAACATTATAGTCTCCGGGTTCTGCGGTTCCTTCATCGGCGTCTAGGGGAGGTGTTGCCACAATGGTGACTGTCTCTCCGCTCGGCCCAGTTCGGAGAGTATGAACTATTCAGGCTTTCTTGTCCTTCGGTGGGGCCTAGACTAGGGCCATCATTTCAGCTAGGGAGAGAGGAATCACAGGAGCGGACTGAGCTTTTCTTTTCCTGCTCTCTATCAGCCACCGAGGTGGGAGGGGTGGCCTTCCTGCCAGGATTTGTTCTCTTGATTCCTCCCCAGTGTTTTGTGGTTGTTACTCCTCAGTGGAATGGACCTCATCCGTCCCTCTCCCTGCCTCAACTTCTTCTGCAGCAATGTTCTCTTCAATCTCCATCTCCTTAGCCTTGTCCCCTGTGTCTATTACTGGGTTTGGACTCCGGTAGGCTTCCTCGGGGATTTCTTCTTTGAGTTGCTCTTCTCGTTGTTGTTCTTCTTCTTGTTATTCTTCTGCCAGGGCCTCTTCCTCTGTTGGCACCTCTTTTGATAGTAGGGGAGATGTTGGGCTGAGATTTAGAGTTTGGGCCGCTGTGATCACCTGCCCAAAAGTTGCCCCCAAAAGTGGCCCTTCGAACGTGTCGGCTGGGGTTACAGTTATTCCCGAAGGTCTAATTTCCCCAGCAGATGCCATTTGTTCACTTTTTTTTGTTGGTCCACTCCTGGACCATGCATTTCTTGAGCCCTGGAGATAATCTCTGGCTCCGGCTCTTTCTCTTCTACTTGCTGCTCTTGTCCTTGTGTAGGCTCTTGTTCAGTAGCTTCTTGCTCTGCAGCCTCTTATTCTGTCTCCGGGACCTCCGTCTCCATTTGGGTATTGTCCCCCTACAAATTCTCATACTCGTCAGTTGCAAATACATCATCAAATTCTTCTTGCATAGGGGAATTGGCTGGGACTACTGCAGGCTCAGTTTCCTTCTCTGGCTCCGGGGAACTTGAAGAGAGGATTTCCACTTGTTGGGGTCGGGATGCTCTCGGCCCCAGCTCTCCCTTAGGCTTTTTGCTGAGCTTCTTCTTTCTCCAGGTAACCAGAGGTGGCCCAACATCTCTTATTTCTGCCACTTCCATGGGATCCACCCCCGTTGCCTTCACCATTAAGGTTGTTAATGATGGGGAGGAGGAGGGATGAAGTGGTCCAGCCATGAGCGGTGGAGTGGCGAGCCGAGTTATTAATTGCTCCCTCATCTACTGGGAGGCTGCCACCGACTATTTTATCAGCTCTGTGATGGGGAATTCTTACATAGGAGGGGTCGTAACTATTATTTTTCCTTTATCTGCTCCCTGCAAAGAAGTCCCGGCCCACGGGGTCAATTTAGGCACCGGCTGTGGGGTCAACTTTGGCGCCGGCTAGGCTACTCGGCGGGTACTCTCGGGACACACCTTCTTAAAATAGGCATGGCTTCGCTCAACCACCTCCTAAATGAAGTCTTCAATTGTGGGCCCTTCCTGGGTGTCCTAGTTCACTGGTGGAAGAGCCTTTTTATTGATCCCCTTCTCCTTGTACTGGGGATCGGCAGTGGGGGCGGCATCTGAGAAGTCCGCTGGAAATCTCTGGAGCTTCAGTTTCTACATCATGTCGACTGTCATTCTGACATAGTGCCTACTCTGAACCTCCACATCATCTTGGAAATCTGCCCAGAAGTCCTCCATGTGTATATGATGGGGCTCTGAAGCCCGAGGCAGTGCCGCTGCTATCTTTCCATGCGGATCAAAAATTTTCCGCGCTAACTAAAATTCTTGTAAGTTATAACTTTTTTGCTCATTTTCCACCTCTTTTGCGGTGGCTAGACTGCATGTGTAATTCCCACAGGTGATTGGGAATGGGATGTTGGGTATCTTTTTGAGGGCGAAGAGGGCATGCACCTCCATTATTTGTCGGCAGTACTCCAAGAGCACGATCTTGTCCCCACAGTGCTTGGGCAACAAGTAGGTTTTCCCAGAGAAGCCGTTGACCCTAATGTATGTGTGCTATTAGAATTTAATATAATAATGTCCATAACTATGGACCAATTTCATTGCCTCTGAAGACAGGCGGTATCCAGCGTCCCAGGTGGGTGTAAGTAGATGGTAGTAAATGAACACGTCATTTACCCGGAAAAAACTGGGGAAGCTGACCTCTCATTGAATTTGTGGGAAATGGTCCCACGGTGCTTTTTGTCCTAGGCCAATCCCAAGCATGTCGTCAGTAAGTAGGCCATGGGAATGGGGCCTCTGCTGCGCTAGGGCCCAGAAAACCTAGGAAGACATGTAGAACTTCTTCTTCCTGTTTAGCTGCTGGAACTGGGAGTCGACATGGTTGGAGATTATTGTCTCCCAGTTGAAGTATTCTCCCTTGGTGGAGATGCTAAGGAGGAAATAATACATCCATCGAGAAAACTCTTGGGCGGAGGGCTTCCCAAAGACCCGGGCCAATGCTATCATCCCCATCTGGATGCTCTCCTTGAACTCAGAGCGGGGGATTTCTATCTTCAATCTTTTTGGGTCCCTCTTCGGGGCCTTGAGCCAATGGGTATTCATATATACCCAGGCAGCATCCTCTAGCTATGTAAATTAAGCCAAGACGTCAGTCCTTGTAACCACCATGGCTCTATCAAATTGCGGGATTCTCAGGCTCGCCTAGAATGTGACTGGGTCGAGGGACACCAGTGGAGTGGGGTATCCTGTGGGCTCTGCGGCCGCGAGCATAACAGCCTGGACAGAAGAGTTTTAGTTGGTTTCCAGTGTTAAGATAAGCTCTCGAGATTGCACGGAGCATGGGAAGAAAGCTGCCCGGAGGATTCTGGAGTTCTCGACATTGATTGCTAATTGATCTCCAACTTGTTGCTAGATATGCATTATCTTCACCAAGGCCTACATCTTTGGCCATGTTCTGACGCTGGTGTCGGTTATCAGCTTGACTTTGGACTCAATCTTTGAGCCCATGATGACATTGTCTTGTACAAATTTCATGGTCAGGGGCAGCTTCTCTAGGGCCTTCTCCATCTTGGATTTTACTGGTGCCTTGGTTTCTGCTGCGGAAGGTAGCTCTGGACTTCCGGGTGGAGAAGATGCGGATGCTTCAGACATTTTTGGAAATGAACTCCAGGGACCTACAAGACAAAGCGACCATCAGAATGCATTAATCAAAATAAATATTCCCGGGTCTGAAAATCTTACCGCCGAGGTGCTTACTTTTCCTTAAAAGTTAGTTTCATGCAAAGATAACCGAAAAGAAAACACATCACACTTTAGATCTTATTGAACATCCGGGTCCGGGGATTTTATCACACTTGGAAAAGACACAGGATGGCTAATGGTAGGAGACCCGGAGCCCAGAGAAGTAACCGTTAGTGAGGACGTGTAAAAAGGCATGTCATGAAGCCCACATGGGCGCCACGTGTGTAAGTATTAAATGGAAGTTATGGTGATGACGGCAGAGCCAATTGTCTGAATGTGCAAAAATTGAAGGCCACTTGGCTGGAATTGATTATGCACATGGGACATAAATGAGGTTCTGACAGGCTTCATGGAGGAGAGATAAAATTGCATTTTTGAAACCGGCCGAGAGCCAAGTTTCAAACAGGTGGTTTTCTGTCCCGAAGTGAGTTCATGGGCGGAAAACCAGACACACAGGTGACTCAACCAGCTTGTCAAGCCACCCAAAAGGATATACACTAAGGTTGAAGGATATATACAGGGGATGAAGGGGCATATACACCAAATAAACATGAAGATACACACATATACATAAATATACAACACGGAATGACTTCCGTAGGAAACCAGACAAGGCAGAAACATATATACAATTATTTACACACTTTACAGATGAACCACTTCTGCACAGAGTGTAGACAACCCTCTGGCAGAGCTGACCCACCAATAGGCGGCGGAACCAGAAAATAGAAAACAGCCCAAGCGAAAAAATCACAAGACAAACAAAACCAAACGAAACGGGAGAAAACTAGAGAGGCAGAAAATGGAAACACCAACCTGAGAACGCAAAAGGTGGAGGAAAGGGAAGAGTTACTGCTAGAGCTCTGCAATAGGTTGAGTTGTCGAATCGGTCAGAATCACCACCATGAAGCACTCACAATTGCCTGAAAGTGACTGGAAGTGCTTAAGTGTCGGTTATCACTAATTCTCTGCAAGTGCTCTGTTAATCACTCTAAGTGCTCAAAGGTTTTAATCATGGTAAATGTGAAAATTATAGATAAGTTCTATTTATACCCATGGTAAAAAGGTAATCCTCCTCCTTCCGTGAATCTCCAGACAAGCAAACCTCTGGACTCCGGGCTCGGGGATTCCCCGCGATGATATCCTTAAGAACATTATGGTGAAGAATCCCAGAGTCTAGAATCCGGTTCCCAAAAAAGGACAACCTCCAGGACCAGAGTCCCGGAGATGAAAATCAAACAACAGAACACAACATTGGGGAAGAAAGCCCCAGAGAAAGAAAACAAAAAGGGAAAAAAAGACAAGGTGAAACTGCAAGTAAAAACAAAAAGGGGGACCCAACATTTTGCACACAAAATATAGGGATGGGGATGCAGGGCATAACAAATGGATCATTCCATCATTTACATTACATTTACTTCTCCAAAGTAGTCTCTAATTAAATCTTGAAACCATGCATTAATTACGGTTACCCATACATTAAATGATGTGGATCAATCTTTAATTAACATTACATATCCCAATAAAATTAACTAAGTCGACGAAAGATCTCAAATCTCATCATTAATCCAATTACTATAAGTCGGCCATTATCACTGTTTCCACTCGGAAATTTCACTGGTGCTTGGCACTGAACAAACTTTCTCATCACAAACAACTTCACTCGGCACAAACAACTTTGCTCAGCACAAGCAACTTTGCTCGGCACAAAACAACAAGAAAAACTATCTTTGAAAGATAAACAACTAATTACTTTGCTAGAGTGCCAACTGATTAAGTACCCTTTTATTTGCCTTAACTCAACCATTCACTTGGTCTTCTTGTTAAATATTCTTCATCAACAATAGATATGGTACTCAAACAGATAACAATAGTCTCACCAGTTAAGGTTTGACATCAATGACAAAATAACAATTGCTTGCAATGTCACTTTCCAACAACAATCTCATATGAAATGACATGGACCTGAAACTTATATCTCTGGAAAGATAATTTAATTTCACATATTTTTCATTGTTTACAATCCTAAATATAAGGTCATTTAAATGGTGTACAAAGTAAACCTTTGTAATAGCCATGTTCGGGGATGAAGGTTACTAGTTTCATAAAAAGACCATAGCTTGTTTTTTAACCATTGGATTGTCATAAAAATTAGGTAATATATTTATAACAGTATTAGTTAAAATATCACTGAAGTGAGTTTCCTAATTATGCAATTAGAAAAATTTATGGATAAATGTTTTTCAGGCTTCGATTGACAAATCAAGCTCAAATAGGCCTAATTTTACTATAACAGCCAATATTTGACTCTTTTCATACAAAGGAACCCTATTTAATTTTGATATATGTTACATAAAACTCAAATGGGTATCTTAAAGTGTCTTTATATTTTTAAGGTGACATCTAAAATAAAAATTATTCCCTACCCTGACCCTTCACAACCCTAATCCCAAAACGTATGTTTTCAAATCCATATCCTTACATACATGTATCTATAATACACACAGTTCAAAATAAAGGATTCCTCCATAAAATTTAAACTTATGCAACTATTTTTTAACAATTTGGTAAAACCTTAATGGATATACAACAAAAATGTATCATTTTTAAATCATTCTCTCCTAGCATTTCCATACAAATTCTCACAGAATACAAGACATGTCATAAACATAACTCACAAGAAAACCCAGATCCTCTATACAAATTTTTAGAAATCAAAACAACATTAACTAAATATCAAATCACAATTAAGAAAGCACAAAGAAAATAATCTTTCCAACAGAAACTGCAAAAAGACTCAGAAACTCCTACCTTGAAAACACCAAGTAGACTTGCTAAGAAGAAGAAGAAGAAGAAGAAGAAGAAGAAGAACCTGTTGATGCTCAAATTAATAGATTAGATTTTCTATGGATTTTTCTGATCCAATGGTGGGAAACCCAAGTGATTTTCCAACTTACAAGGTTTTAACCAATTCAAGTTTTAGCCTTCTGCAACTTTGGTTCTGCAGAACCAAGGCTGGTAGGCCTATACCCTAGACTTATCTCCCAAATCTTAAGGTCTTTTTAGAGAAGATAATATGTGTTCCAAACTTATTTCTCTCAAAGTATGGAAAAGTACTATTGAGATCCTTAAACTAAGAGCAATGTACTATCAAGTGTTAAATGTAATGCTGAAAATATAAAAGGAATGTTGATGGATACAAAACTGAATAGAGAAGATGGATATAATATCTCAAAACCATAAACAATGAACTAATGACCATAATCAAATAAGAAACAAAGACCATTTCCTTATTCAACCATGGGAAATAGATTCAAGATCATTCCAATCTTATGTTCAACCTCAAAGACAGTTTTATAAGAAAACTTATCACTTCAAAGGTCTTATGAAATGTACATGCAACCTTGAACACGTTCAGAGATATTTCAAAAGGATATTACTTCTCAAATGACAGACCAATTAACTGAGGCCTCAATCAACAGAATTTAACCATGCAAAATGAGAAAAAATAATTGATAATAAAGACTATGAACCAGATCAGGAAGTATGCACATCAAACTGTCACTTCAAATAATTTCTATTGATTTATCCGAGGGACTAATTATAAAATGATAATGAAACAATTGTACATGTGAAAGAAAAAGGACTTATCTTTATTTGATTTTGGAAAAATGGTACAATTGAGTTCAAGTTTGCAGTTATTGATCCTCTATCTCATCTGACTATAATAACATTAATTTTTATATGTGTTGATCTTGGTATCCTTATAAATATGAAATCCAAAGGATGCAAACAAGCTTCAATTCAACACGATGATTCATAACAAATACCTAACCTAATGAACAATAACTAAATTTTTAGTTACAATAATGGAATAACTAGTTATCCCTATTCAATAACAGTTATCGACCAACTAGGTCTCATAATAACTTAACAAGTTTTTCATAATATGTCTAAGTCGACAACTTAGATAATAGACTTGCATTGTGATGGTATTCTGATCATATATCTATCCATAGTCCTCCTCATAATCTTTGTATGGCACCAAATATTTGGTATATCAAATAACCAGGTCTAGTATGATAGTATTATTGATACTGTCGACTTTGAAACCAAAGCAATCATTTCTAACATATCCTTTATCCCATATCAATGATTTTGAACCAAGATATAACATTGCTCCAAGCATGTCAATCTCATAGATATTTTTGTGTATGATGATGAATATATTCTCTAGTGCATGATCTCTGAAATCAAGTTATTCATCTTTATCGATTGCAACCATGAAGACAATCATTCATCCTTCAACACATATGCATGTGATTATTCTTCACGATGTCGAGAATTTGAACCATCCAATCAGCTAATATATTATCCGTGTTCACCACCTTTATAAACTACATGCAAAAGTCAAATAATCAAATAATAAAATAAACCCTAATCATAATAAAAGTTTTTTATGACACGCAATAAATTAATATAGTGTTTTCACCAATGGTTTTTTGTCTTTTTCCCATCACTGACACGTGTCGAGTCTTTCGCTATCAGGCAATGACTAAAGTTTGTTCACTTTTCCATCACATCATTTCACTAAGCCGTAGATCTTCTATCTCTCGGTCACAGATCTCTTTTTAATGCTTTTGTTATTTTTCGATCACCTTTGCTCACTCGATTAAGTCCTGGCCATTGATTTAAGACATAGGCTAAAAGATGATCTTTAAGTAACCCATCCTTTACTTTACTTTATGTGCCTCTATGTAGTCCAGACACTCTTCTTGGCCAACCAAACACTGACATTTGTATCCCTTTTGTTCCATCTGTAGATTTTGGTGGGCCCGGGACACCTGTCATCTATTTTGCCAATGTGTGATGGTTAAATAGTATGTAGCTTGTGATAGTGCCATCGCGCTCAACCGTTGGATTAAATCTTGATCTCTGTGGATATCATTTGATTTAATTTTAGTCAAACAGGGCCCCATATGACACGCAGTGATCGTTTGTGGTTCTGTGTTAAATAAAGACTCTACGTGCACGTCGGGCGTTAATTTTTCAAATGTTGAAAGCTTTGTTTGACTATTTCTATCTTTGTTGGGGTCAATATCTGTGAGCTTCGCCACCATGTGATGGATGGAAGATCACCATTTCTTCACTACGCCATCACGCGATAAGTAGACAAAGGGTAAGTCTATGACCACGTGGTTACGATAACTTATTTTGACTTTGACCTTTTTAACTTTAGATCTGCAAACAAGGGGAAATAAGGAAAATCTGTGGTAGGCATGATCATGGATTGTTTTATGCATTTAAACAAAGGAGTATAAACTAAAATATATTAATAAGAATCACAATGTGTAAATCAAAGTGCAATAGAGGATATATAAGTAAGTAAATAAAATATACTTCCCTGATTTACTAAGAACACAAATCAATTTGCAAACATGGGTTCCCCAAGAACCAAAAAGAAGACTCCACTCCCAAGCTTTAAAAATATATTCTTTAACTTCAAAATCTCGATGCAAAACCTGTAATCTTGTCTCCTAAAATTTATGTTCTGAAAAATATATGTTCTCCCTTTAAAAATGGCCAAATAATCTCTAATAAAATAAAAACTATTCAACTAGGGTTTCTAGGACAACTTCCTTAAAAACTTAACCCTAAAAAAAGATAAAATAATTGTTTTCTTTGTTTTGTTTTTATTTATTTATTTTTTTTTGTAATTAAATAATTAATTCTCCACAAAACTCAAATTTTAATTAGAATTAAAACTCAATTTATTATTATTATTTAAATGCAATTACATTACATTTTATTATTTTTAATTAGGAATAATATTTCTAGCATATTAATAATATATTTATATTAAATATTCTTTTTAATTTACATTTAGACATAATATTTAATTAAATCTTCAAAATTTATATTTAGAATTTTAATTAAATCTCTTATAATAAATATAGGTATTTAATTAATCTTTATTATTTAAATATCTATATATTTAATATTTTAATATTCTTAGAAGGTTTAATTATTTAAACTTTATAATTAACCTTTGATTATTCTTTTACTTACATCACAACAAAATACTACATTGACCTTTATGCATGCATACTGAAATTTGACCAAATCGAAATATATAAAAGATGTAACAACATAAGCATGCTCAAACAAGGGTTCACGAATTCACGTCACCTTGACAAATTTAGAGAAGGTAGTCAACCAGATACTTGTCCACTATTTCAAGACAAATGAGGGCTTATGTTAGGATTTAGGCCTGAATGTTAACTCCCCTCTCTTACCATGGAGGTAATGTGATAGGGCACGCTCATCCTGATAATTCAGGGAAGTCAATACCAGGTACCTGCAAACCTGCTTCACATAGTTGAGCATATTCATAATACAAATAACAGACAATGATAGGGGACTGGTCAATCATGTGGATCTCGCAATGCAAGTAACTACGTCTTCGTCCTCTACCACATTAGACACATCATAAAGAAATGTAAGATAGACATGTCACACATCAATATAAAATATATATGCTAACCATAAACATGCAAGTATTGGGTCAGTAAAATCACCCTAATATATGCATAATCATCATGAAAATAACCAAAATATTTTGGCATCAAGATTGGAAAGTAAATTATGGGTGGGCACTATTTATGCCCCCACTAAAATTAGGCTTACTCTTGGAAGACGACAAACAAATAGAGATTTCAAGGTTTACATAAAGGTGCTATAATGGTTCTCTTATGAATACAATGCATAATTTAATTGGGGACTTAGGCTCTTGACCCAATTGACCTATTATGACAAAACACCCTAGTACCATTCTCTACAATATCCTCCCTTACACATTCTATTAGCGGTCCATAACGAACATGATAGAAATAACACTTTTCACAAACTGAGCTAATAATATCAAACATTCAGAATAGTCATCACTAAACAAAAAGAAAACTCCCAAGTGGGGGAATAACAAGTCCAACAATAAATAATAAAATGCTCAAGAAATTTCAACAATAAACCAAGTGTGACCAATTTCACAAACTAGATTGCGAAAAGAGAATCAGATGACTAGTCTAGGCATAAGAAAGTCCAAAAATTTAATGCTAGCCCAAATACAACACAAACGAATCATCAATAAACAAAATAAATAAAGAATCATAAAACATCACACATAACAAAGTGACTAGTGTTAGCCACACTTAAGGGAGTAACCGCTTCACGACACCTAAGAATACAACATCCTAGATGCGTTAGAGAATGTACCCAAACACAATAGACAACGCTAAGGTAAGATGCATCACACAAAATAAATTGAACAACTTACAAATATTTATCTACAGATTATGAGTTACAATGGTCAATAACTAAACACCTAGTGGGCGTACAAAATCCCAGAGTTACCAATGTAGAAACATGGCTCTAATACCAAGTGTAATGCCCTACCAAGGAACCTAAGAGGAATTTACCTTAAACATGCTACTAAGATTACAGAATGCTTTTATTTTTAAAGAGTTTACAATCGATAAAGAATAACAATGCGGAAGCAATATAACATAATACAATACATACTCATAAATGCAACTCATTTACAAATTACAAATCTCGAGGGTTCCATGACGGAGGATTACTTAAGTTAACTAATCTACGAAATATAATAAACATATGCAATCTCCATATAATTCAAATGGATATACAAGAACATCATCTCATAAATGAAATCTAGAAACAACTGATACCATAAGGTATACATAACAAACCAACATCCACTGCACAAGTCGTAGGGTATATAATAAAACCCAATATGAAGTATAATACAATAATCGAAGAATGTCTCAACTGATACAATGATACAAGTAAACAACATAAGAAAGATAACAGCGAGTCTCCAACAATGAAGAACAAGAAGGTACAACTACAACAAGGATCATTGTAGCATAAAGTCACGAACGTCGGATCTTAGTGGTAATAAGAATCACTACCGCCCGACCTCGTAGAACCAAAGGTCCACTCCCACTGTGTTGTGGAGATAACAACAGGCTCACACACACGGGAAACAACCAAAACGAAAGACTAATGCAAAGGTACACCAAATAAAAATGTAGTAAGAAGATTCCAAGGTTTAAGTGTAAATTATCAAGAGACCAAACAAGTCTACCACAAAGCTCATGTAGGAACCTAGGACACATATAGGGAAGTTTCATCACATAAGTCTACCCTTGAGTTACCCTAGTAGCCCCTCTGGACCCTGGCCCCCAAGTGACTCTATGTGGCTCAGTAATCCTTTCATACAAACAAGGATTCTAACCATGAAAGACCTTGATCAAGCATCTTCTCCCACTCCCATCCTTAGCCTATACTAGCACTCAAGGTATGGGTGAGGCACATATTTATCTAATTAATATTTTCTCTCAATTAATTTCATTAATTTATCACTTATTAGATCACTTACAATGAGTTACCCTAGTAGCCTCTTAGAGTCCTGGCTCCCATTGCAAGCCACTTCCCCTCTATACTCCTAGATAACCTACCCTAATGCTCCCAGCCACAAGACCAAAAGAAGATAAAGCCAAAACCATAAGCGACTTCTCATAAATAATGAAATGATGAAATTCATCAATGCAAATTTTGCATCATAACAAATAATAATACATCCTATACAAGGATCCAGATTGTCCATCCCATAATAGATATCTCAATAAGTCATCCATCTTATAATGGATATCTCAATAAATAATTACCAATTTATCTAAATCTCATATCACCAAAACAATGATCCTCAATATCATAAAAATAATCTCTCTCCAACATGCATTAAATCATAATAAAAAAAATGCCATCACTCAAAACATTGAACAGTCATAGTAGAAGAAACAAGGTGACCAAGTGAACAAATCACAACTCAACACAATACTGGTTGTCACGTCTTATGGTAAAATAACATAAATATCAAGGAATCAAGGAACACATGACATGTATAACATATGTACCCAATAAAACACATGAACAAATTGTGACATAAATAGGTTATGAACTTTCCACAATATGAAACCCAAAGAGAAAAAAGCATAAAATCATAAGATAGTACAAGTTTGAAGACACAATCCACCTAGGGTAACAACCTACCCACACTTACACTTAAAAACACCAAGATCACATGAAATAAGGTAGGCATACATTTGGCATGTTATTTAACTCCATTTATATAACATCATTATATTTATTAAAATACTCTTAAGTCATAGATGTAATAACATAAAGTACGCACATGGAACATATATGGTGTTTTAGTGAATCTATAAGATCTTTAAAATTAAATAATAAATTGATCAGATCAGTCATATTAATTATTCAACAATTTTAAAATTGATTAATTTTTAATTAACAAGACTTATTAACAATTTTAACTTTATAGCAGTGAGTTTTTGTGTATTTCCTCTATGCAGATGAGTCGGTATTTTGAATGGTATAATCTCTTATGAAATGATATGGTCCTACAACTTATATCTATGGAAAGATAATTTAATTTCACATGTTTTTCATCATTTCCAGTCCTAAAGATAAGGTCAGTTAAATGGTGTACAAAGTAAATCTTTCTAACAGCCCTATTCGGGAATGAAGGTTACTAGTTTTGTAAAAAGACCATAACTTGTTTTTGAACCATTGGATTATCATAAAAAATAGGGAAAATATTTATAAAAAAATTAGTTAAAATATTACTGAAGTGAGTTTCCTAATTATGTAATTAGAAAAATTTATGGATGAATGTTTGTCAAGCTCCGATTGACAAATCAAGCTCAAATAGGCCTACTTTTACTATGACAACCAATATTTGACTCTTTCCATACAAAGGAACCCTATTTAATTTTGATATATGTTAAATAAAACCCAAATGGGTATCTTAAAGTGTCTTTATATTTTTAAGGTGACATCTAAAATGAAAATTATTCCCTACCCTGACTTTTCACAACCTTAATCCAAAAATGTATGTTTTTAAATCCATATCCTTAAATACAGGTATCTATAATACACATAGTTCATAATCAAGGATTCCTCCATACAATTTAAACTTATGCAACTAAATTTTTACAATTTGGTAAAACCTTAATGGATGTATCATTTTCAATCATTCTCTCTTAGGGTTTCCATACAAATTCTCACATAATACAAGACATGCCATAAACATAACTCACAAGAAAACCCTAATCATTTATATAATTTTTTAGAAATCTAAACAATATTAACTCAAAATCAAATTACAATTAAGCAAGCATGGAGAAAATAATCTTTCCAACAGAAACTGCAAAAAGGCTCAGAAACTCCTACCTTGAAAACGCCAGGTAGACTTGCTAAGAAGAAGAAGAAGAAGAAGAAGAAGAAGACTCCACTCCCAAGCTTTAATAATATATTCTTAAACTTCAAAATCTCTATGAAAAACCTATAATCTTGTCTCCTAAAACTTTTGTTCTGAAAAATGTATGTTCTCCCTTTCAAAATGGCCAAAAAATCTCTAATAAAATAAAAACTATTCAACTAGGGTTTCTAGGACAACTTCCTAAAAAACTTAACCCTGAAAAAAGATAAAATAATTGTTTTCTTTATTTTTTATTTGTAATTAAATAATTAATTCTCCACAAAACTCAATTTTTAATTAGAATTAAAACTCAATTTATTATTATTATTTAAATGTAATTACATTGCATATTATTATTTTTAATTAGGAATAATATTTATAGCATATTAATAATTTATTTATATTAAATATGCCTTTTAATTTTCATTTAGACATAACATTTAATTAAATCTTCAAACTTTATTATTAGTCTTTTAATTAAATCTCTTATAATAAATACAAGTATTTAATTAATCCCTATTAATTAAATATCTATATATTTAATATTTTTTTATTCTTAGAAGGTTTAATTATTTAAACTTTATAATTAACCTTTAATTACTCTTTTACTTACATCACGAAAAAATACTACATTGACCTTCATGCATGCAAACTAAAATCTGACCAAATCAAAATGCATATAAGATGTAACAACATAAGCATGCTCAAACAAGGGTTCACGAATTCACATCACCTCGACGAATTTAGAGAAGGTAGTCAACCTGATACTTGTCCACTATTTCAAGACAAATGAGGGCTTAGGTTAGGATTTAGGCCTTAATGTTATCTCCCCTCTCTTACCATTGAGATAATGTGATAGGGCACGCTCATCCTGACAATTTAGGGAAGTCAATGCCCAGTACCTGCAAACCTGCATCATAAAATCAAGCATGTTCATGGTATAAATAAGAGACAATGATAGGGATTGGTTGATCATGTGGATCTCGCAATGCAAGTAACTACATCTCTGTCCTCTACCATATCAGACACATCATACAAAAATGTAAGATAGACACGCCACACATCAATATAAAACATATATGCTAACCATACACATGAAATTATGGGGTCATTAAAACCATCCTAACATATGCATAATCATCATGAAAATAACCAAAATATTTTGGCATCAAGATTGAAAAGTAAATTATGGTAGGGTACTACAGACACTTTAGATGTCACCAAAACTTTTATCCAAATGATAACACAGTAATGTCAACACCATAACACAATCCTTTGTTCTCAAGGAAACCATGTTAAAGGTAAAGCCCCGATGGGAATTAGCACCCATAAATAGTGTACTAAGAGTATAGTATCCCTGCTAAAAGATTTAGCCCTTTTAGGATCTTATTAATGCATTACAATACATAGTCCTTGTTAAAGGATAGACCATGTTAGGAGTTAATAGTAATAGTAGGCTCACTACCCAAGCACACTGCCTAAAGAAGGTTAAATCCACCTTCAGGACTTACTTTCTGAAATACAAGTGTATATGAATATACAATCCAATGAACTATCTAATAGCAACTATCTTTTCTTGATTAATTCCAATGAAGTCTCTTCATCACAACCTCTAGTATACATCCAACAAAATTCACACAAACAATCTTGCAGCTTCCACACTTCACTTTTACAACGCTCTTCATAAAGAAAACAAATTTCTTTTATACAGATTTACAATAAGCAATTAGGTCAGCCAATTAAGACTTCCCCAATGCATAAATAATTACTTAACCCATTTCTAAGATACACATGGTACCTATAAAAATTAAGCATCAATTACAATTCATCAAATATAATCCAAGATCCACAATCCACACTTGCACTCCATATACATGCTCCATCTCTAAAGTCAGCCCGAAATAGGTCTCCTCTAGAACACACACTACAACTGATGTCACCAAGAGTCCTGCGACCCAAGAATAATAAAAAACATTCCTCAACATGTCTTTTTCCATTCCCTAAGCTTTCATAACATGAATCCATATCATACGTAAGTTATCCTCAAAACCTAGAGACTAACTCTATCGTAGATAATTGTCACTGTCCAGTACCAAGTCTTCACTAAAACATTTGTAACTTACTCAATCAGAAATATTAAGCCACATGACCTTAGACATAAGATCACAAAACATCTATGTACACATCATTATCTTTGTACATTCTGGATCAATCATATAGTACCCGTACACTTCTGTCAGTCAACTAAGCAATTGTAATAACCAATCTATTTTGCCTCCATAGAAACATACACTGACATCAGTGACAAAACATGAATGCCAACAACAACATCAAAAACCAATTCCAACAAAAACCTCTTTAAATAAAATAATAAATTCCTTATATGTTCGTCCTCTTTCCTCTTTGAATTGATACATTATGAGAGCTAACTATGCATTTATTGATTTTTCATATGGATTGATGAGGATCCCTAATCTCTAACCCCTCTTCACTCTCCTCCTGCATGTAACCCTTGACAACAAAGAAAATTATGGAGCTGAGGAGTTGATGATACAAACATTCAAACATGGGATTCATCATTCTAGGTAATAATGGGCCCTCTCCTCCTTTCATATGTTATTTCTATAAATGTACTTTTAATTTTCATTGTGTAATAATTTCATCATTCCCACAGCTTGTGTGGGAAGTATTGTTTTGAACTTATTAATAAATAAAGAATTTTCTTTAAATTATTGTGTGATTCCTATCTTGTACTAGCATTTTTATTGAAATGTAAACTCAATAACATATCACTCATGCGATGAATAATCTTGCAGAATAAAAATATGCCCTTAACTTTTAGTTGCAAATACCTTTCCAACTCTACCTGGTTGAGTTGGAACAATCTAGTAGAGATAAACATATCTAGAACTATCATAGGCTTTTCATGGATTTTAACTCATTTTTTCAAGAAAGGATTTGACAAATTATTGGGCATTTCCATATTTTGTACCTATAGTGAGGTATTGATATTTCTTGTGTAAAGAATAATAGGTTTTCCACCTTGAAGAAAAGTATTAGATCTAGACTAGCAACCCCCTATATCACACCATTCACTAGGCACAATTGTTGCATCTAATGACCTCCAGTTTACCAAATCCTCTCACACAAAACTTCCCCACATAATGTTTCCCTAAATGGGTCCCTCAGTATTGTATTGGTATAAAAAATGGTAATAGCCTTTGTAAAACATGGGTCCAGTGTCAAAACATTTCATTCCTTGAAAAAATAGCCTTCCCCCAAATTTAACTTTAGAAATTATGAACTAAAAGAAAACAATACAAATAGTTTGTAATGGAAACTCACCATTTGGATATATTCATAATTTTCAAAGGTATTTTCCATATAAAAAATCCAATACAAAACATAATTTATCAAACCAACATAATCATTTGGCAATTTTAAGTGCAGAAATCAACGATTCTGTAAAATAAATGAGTCATTCATCTTGTTCTTGTGAGGCTAAAAATGATATGCAGTGCGATATGATTGGTAAATTTTTTTATTGAGGGTATCCAAATTGTGTACTATCCTTAAAGGTTATTTTCTCTCACATCTAATTTGGCATAGCCAATAGAAGCTTATTACAGAAGCTGCAAAGACATTGAGATTCAGAATCCCCATCGCTTATAGAATAGGGGACAAACAACCTAGTAAAAATGATGTCAATGGGTTTGGTAATGATTTTGAATGAGTCTCAATAACTCTATTCATATATTAGTCTTTGTGAATACAACATTGAAAAATTATTTTAAATTAATTAATTAAATTAATTTTGGATTCAATTGTGTAAATTTAATGTTTGTAATTTTAAATCAAGATTTAATAAATATAATATTGAAAAACTATTTTAAATAAAATCTTAGTGAATACAATCTAGCAGAATAAAACATATACCCTTAAATTTTAGTTGCAAATGCCTTTCCAATCATATAATTCACAAACAATGTTGGAACCCAAAAATATGTTGAGAAAGAAACAAACTTATTATTGAAAATCATGATTTTCTGTTGTTACAAAATGAGCTACAATGCTTCATGCCCAGTTGAATGCAAAAGAAGAATGAGTAGAACTCTCCAAGAAAGAAAAGAAAATAAATCCTTATAGGGAAGGACTCCCAAAAACTCCAAAGTAGACTAAAAGGTAGACTGGACTATAATTGAAATGTTCTCCTTGATATATGGTTGAACTAAAACTCCATCCTTATTTTCTCCTTAAAAATGCATGAAACTTCTACTCTAACAAAGTGATTCACTCACCAAGTGGGACCCCTTGGATGAGTGAATAGAAATGAAATCAATATAAGAGAATGAAACTCAAATTATGCATTCTATTCATTCATGGAGAAATGTACTTGGAAAGTAAAACAGTGCTACAATATCAACTTCTATTCCAGAAAATATATCAACTAACTCGACTAATTCAAGAGTTACAATAGTCGGCTTATTTTAAGAGAAAATAAAACTAATCCCTAAATCTAGGATCACTCCATTAATGAGGATCACTAATGGATACATAATGCTCATAACAAAAAATATCAATCAACAAGAGTAAGTCTTCAAGTCCTTCCCAGAATATAGCATTTGATGGCTCTAGATCCGCTCGCTATGTTTACTCTGGAACTGCATTGACTTGTTCCTCCCATGAAATTCTTGTGGCATTCCCTTCTTCAACCGCTTGCTTGATTCTTTGGGAATGATGGTTCTTTTTCAGTGATGGTTGTCCTTGACTCCTTTAGCACCACATCGTTATTCTTGAATGCGCCATGACTTGATCCCTACAAAATTATTAGCATGCACAACCTTCGATACACACACACACACACACACACACACACACACACACACACATATATATATATATATATATATATATATATATAATCATTAATACCAAGAAAGAAGTGTTAGTTTCCAATTAATACTCTTGCAAGTCGCATGGCTATAGGAAGGAGACTACCCTCAAACATAGCATAGGAAATAGGATCATTCATTAGCATATAACTACTTATATCCTGTAATTTCTACCCATTAGTTCCAAGAAAATACACCATCTTCTTTTATCATCCATTTACCTACTTATGTCTTTACATATATAAAATATACATATAAAACCACAACTTTAAAGTATCTGTTTTGCAAGAAAACTGCTGAAAAAGAAAGTAAGAAACATTTGAAAAGATGGCCTTTAAGAGGCTCATCATTCCCCCCAACTGCACTATTACTGGTCCCCAACAATCATGAAATTACATATCCTAGCCCTAAGCCTCAGGTCACTGGCAATTTTTTCACATGGTTCATCGGCAACGTACTTGAAATACCCATGGTTGTCCCGAAGTCTTTCCCACCTTTGTACTTCCTAAGTCATATCATGATCTTCTGCATTTTAATTTACTGCCAGTAAAGGCTATAGGAGGATAGGAGGTTGAAACCTTAAGGGAATCTAGTAATTCAGCAGTGTTCTGTCCAGCATTATAAACCATGGGACTCGGCAAGTGGCAAGAGTTAAATTTTGTGGAGAATGAGGTTCCCTAATTTTTAATTCATGGGACATTCGTACCCACCCCTCTCTACAAGCTATAATCATAGCCTCAATATCCTATTGATGAATGTTGTTCCTAGTCTATGTATGACTGCTCTCTGACCAGAAGGACTTTGCAGGATCCACTAGGGTTCATAGTAAGTGAGATCCAATCAAGGAAAGTCCGCCTAGAACTCTAAACTTCAAGCCTCATTATGAGGGGTGTATCTACCTCACTGCTTCTATATGGTAAATCCTGATGCTCTCTGCTAATCTCATTCTGAATCTAGGACATCACTACCCTTAACTGAACATCTCCCACATATAGAAGTGAATTACAATCCCTAATGTCTGTTACAACAAGATTGTGTAAATAAAATTCACATAATAGGTTTTTGATGGACATGTGAGCTGACTAGAATGCATCATAAAATTTATGAGGTGTAGAAATAGAAGGATTTAGTCCCTCTACAATCCTAGTCAATTGAAAATTAACAAATTGATCCTTAAGGAACAAAGCATAGACTGGAGATGGTGATCTACATGCTATTGCTACAAGAATCAATTCAGCGATCTGCTCAATTTTCCTCTCCAATACTGCAATCTAATTTGTTTTCTGTTCTAGTTGACAAGCCTACTCCTCACTGATCCTTTTCAGTTTTTCTATTTCCAATTTCCATTGTGCCTTTTCCCATATAAAATTTTGGTACAATCTCAACCCTGCACCTAAAAGTGTGGATAAATCTAGTGGTGGCATGGGTTCCTACTGAAGAATATCAATCCACCTGGATGCAATTTGAGGGATTTTTACTACTTCCTCTTCAGTGGAAGTAGCCCCTTTTCCTTTGTCATGAGTTTTTATTGAATCATCTCCTTGGCAGGATTCATCAATGGAATTTTGTCCTCTCCATATGACAAGGGTTTTTATTGAATCATCCACTTGGGATGATTCAACTGCTTTGGCAACGTGTCTAATCCATCTTTACTCATTTCTTCAAACATCTTTTCAACAATGTCCTCATATATTGTAGGGAATTCCTCAGGGGGTAGGTTTTCTTAATTGACACCAGTATCTTGCCAAACAGAGTCATTGAAAAATTCCTCTGTTTCCTCTGAATCCTTATCACTATATATGAGGATGTAATCAACATGTGGGTCAAATGTAGCTTCATCATTCATAATGTGGGAAATGGTGTCACTATCTGTACTTTTTTGAGTCATTTCCTCCGAAGAGGACATATTTGTAGACTCGAGGATTCAATATTTACAACTAGAATAGGGGTTTTGTTCACCTTACTAATATTAGAAGAAAGTATAGCACTCTTCCTGACAGGGGTTTGAAAAGAGCTCAGAGGATCTTTACGTTTCTTCCTGCTGGTGGACACCTCCTTCGTAATGAATATAGGAGGTTCTTCTGGCATTGCCTCCTCAAGAGAGGGAAAGGGTTCCTCAGCTAGGTTACTAACATCTTCATAATTAGGTGGTTGTTGTTCTAGATTCATACCCTCTACCTCTAGGGTTTTACCTTTATCTTCCGTGGTAGCAGACCTAGTTTCCATGGAAGGTGAAGTGTTAGAAGTGACATGGGCTTCCCTAGTTTTACCTTTCTTTTTATCAGACATAGGAGTACTATCATTGCAAGCTCTTTTCCTAGATAGGTTAGGTTTAGAAGAAGAGGATTTAGGAATGGCCTCTATTTTTTGTATTACCTTAGGAACCCCCATTGTTGTGTTAACCCTTCTTCATATACCCTAGCCTCTAGGGCCAACCACTCTAGGTGCTATTTTCTCCATGGCCAAGAATTCATCCCAAGTCCCAATTGATTGCTTAATTAATTCTCTTTCTATAACTAATTTGATTAAACAATGATGGGAAATAGATTGAGCTTTTCCTAACTGTACTAGAGATGCTTTCTTTTTCACAATGTTAAAAATAAAACTAGGTAAGTTTACTGGCCTATTTTCATGGCAGAGGGCGCTCAAAATCTTGAAATGCAGTCCATGGAGGTACTTGTAACGGCCTTCACAAGTGAAGTAGGATATTATGAATATAGTTGGTTGTATATACTCCATGGGTAATGATGTTCTTGAAGTCCCCTGTTTCTTATCAACGTCCAACCGTGGGTCACCGTGTAGGGTAAATTGTGCCCTGGCTAAGCGCAAGTCAATATCCTTACTCCATTTTCTCCTTCTTGCAGAAAATTTGAAACTTCTACCATGATGTCCTCTAAGAATTCTATCCTAAGACCTTTAACAACTGCAAACCCATTGTTTAGAGTGTTTATAAATTTCTATTCTATCCTAAGAAATTTCTTCATCAAATCCATTAAGGCTAAGGCAGTAATCCAGCCATCTCCTTCTTTGAAACATTTCACAGGCGGCTGGGTCCCCAAGTAGAACTCTATGATCTATAGGCTCATGCCTCTGAAGGTATCTACCCATTGATAATGACAAAAATGGCTTTGTAGGAGCTCCACGGACACTACAGAAAACTGGAAAATTTAGGACTACTTACAAACTCAAGGTGTTGCTTATGAGAAAAATTGGAGTACATAATAGCTTTTACTTCCAGGAAAATAAGCATTAATTTGAATGATAATCATAAATACATTCATGTGTGTTAGGGTCTATCACCCTAACACGTCACAAAAATATCATTATTAAGTGAACCTTAGCTTTTAATTTCTTTCAAATCATGATGATGTAATCACGTGAGGATAGATAAGCTCCCACATGACGACGGTCATCGTGAAAAGACAAGAAATAAAGTTTGCCTTTTTGCATGCTAATGTTAATTTGGAAATATTTTGAAACAAGCATTAAATAATCCCTCCCCCCAACTAAGTGTAAGGCATGGGTCCGACCAATCCTTTGTGTGCAAGAGTAAAAAAAATAAAACAACACTTAATCCAAATAAAAATGAATAAAATAATATACGAGCAAAAGTATGTGTCACTAACCTATGAGGTGCTATAGGAAGAGTGTTTTGCTATGATACATGCACTGATGGAGTGATGCAATGGTATGGACACATGGTAGAGAGAGGAGGTGAGGTGGATTTTATTGTGGAGAAATCATTTCACATGAAGTGAAATTTTTTTTTATGGAATCTGAGATAAAAATCACAGATTGGTGGAAACCTCGGTGGAAGACCCAGATGCTTCGGCTATAGGAGTGTGTTTGTCTATGCTTTACTATAAATACTGTAGGAATTCTTCATGACTAATGGGTTTTTGATAAATCTTAAGATGATGCCCGTTGACAAGCAGTTTGAATCACACAGGATCAATGGTAGAAAGTTGAACTGCACCATTGTCAAAAACTAAGATTATTTCATAAGGGCCTAACCATCGGGTCTGAAATTTTCCTGGAGTATGCTGATAGCGTGAGTCATAGAGCAGTGCCCAATCACCCATGGAAAATTTCTTTTCCTTGATGAATTTTTCATGCCACTTCTTTCGTTGTTTCTGAATCAATTCGGTATTGTGAAGTGCAAACTTCCTATACTCATCCAGTCCATTAAGCTACAGGAGCCTATCCTCTTAGGCCCTAGTAAGGTGATATCTAACTCCAATGCCATCCTAAGAGTCTTATGGTGAAACTCAATAGGCATGGATGCATATTTTCCATAAACCATCTCAAAAGGAGTAAAACCAGTCATGGTTTTCTAAGTTGTTCGATAAGCCCAAATGACTTCAGGAAGGCAGGTAGCCAAATCTTTTTTATAAAAAACAATTGTTTTGGTTAGGATGGCTTCAATTTCCTGATTTGTGATCTCGGCCTTCTGATTAGGCTAAGGATGGTATGGTAAACACAATTGGCCTAAATTATAGAAAGGCATGAACACAATTGTCTTAGAAACACATAGCATTGGACTTCTATTTCAGGATTGGACACCCTAAATGGCTGCTAAGTAGATTATTTAGTCTCATTTAATTATCAACAAGGGACATAAACTTGGAATGGTATTTCTAAAGTATATGCTTCAAACCTTCTTGATTCTCATCGCTAATCCTATGGAATTGAAATGCATTAGGCTTCAATAAATCTATACTATCTCAATTAAATGCTTTTACCCTAAGAAAATAGTAATTGTGAATAGGAACTACTCTACTTCGCCTATGCTACAAGAACAGTCTACCAGTTCTGTTACCAGTGGCTGCAGGAACACCAGAGTTCTAATTACTTCTTAATGAACTAGGAAATAACTTCTACTCTAACAAAAAGATTCACTCACCAAGTGGGCCCCCTTGGATGAGTGAATAGAAATGAAATCAAGATAAGAGAATGAAACTCAAATTATTCATTCTATTCATTCATGGATAAATGTACTTGGAAAGTAATACAGTGTTACAATATCAACTTCCATTCTAGAAAATATATCAACTAACTCGAATAACTCAAGATTTACAATAGTCAACTTATTTAAAGAGAAACTACAACTACTCCCTATATCTAGGATCACTCCATTAATGAGGATCACTAATGGATACATAATGCTCATAACAAAAAATATCAATCAGCAAGAGTAAGTCTTCAAGTCCTTCCCAGAATATAGCATGTGATGGCTCTAGATCTGCGTGTTGTGTTTACTTAGGAATTGCATTGACTTGTTCCTCCCACAAAATTCTTGTGGCACGCCATTCTTCAACCACTTGCTTGATTCTTTGGGAATGATAGCGCTTTTGCAGCAACGGCTGTCTTTGACTCCCTCAGCACCAAGATGTTGTTCTTGAATGTGCCATAACTTGATCCCTACAAAATGGTTAGCATACACAACCTTCGATACATATATATATTTTATCATTAATACCAGGAAAGAAGTGTTAGTTTCTAATTAATACTCTTGCAAGACACATGGCTACAGGAAGGAGACTACCCTCAAACATAGCATAGGAAATAGGATCATTCATTAGCATATAACTACTTATATCCTATAATTTCTACCCATCAGTTCCAAGAAAATACACCATGTTCTTTTATCATCCATTTACCTACTTATGTCTTTACATATATAAAATATACATATAAACCCACAAGTTTAAAGTATCTATTTTGCAAGCAAACCGCTAAAAAGGAAAGTAAGAAACATTTGAAAAGATGGCCTTTTAAGAGGCTCATCATAGTGTTCAGATGCTACATTTGCAATCACAACTAATTTGAGTGACCGGTGTGCAGGATAGGTGACCGATGGGAAGAGACAAAGATCTTATCAGGTTGTAGTGTTTCTATTCTTGAGAGATAGGTGATAAATATATGTATAATCTTTGATCGATGATTGGTGTTGAGATTGTGGTGGAATCAGTTGAGTTAGTCATGATTTGGTGACATGTCTTTATGATTGGAGGTATCTGGCATCACATTTCTTGATGCTAGCATATGAAGAAGAATCTAGAGGAAGCTTGTGTTTCGCCAAAATATGTTTGACTCCTTGACACAAAATTCTATGTAAATCATTATATTGGCCGACGTGGTCTTGGAAATATGTTTTGTACATTTAATTTTTATGTAGCATATGTTAGAGTATTATTACTCTAGTTTCTTAAGCTTCACTTAGGTGCATTATTAATTAATTCTTAATTAATAATGTGCAGCCTAGTTCTCTCCTTTAGGGTTTCTATCTCACCTTTTTAAGGTTGAGCTTTGTACTTTTTCTTTAGTTTGATAA
>MU225537.1:5350845-5380819 GCA_018584345.1 Thuja plicata
CATTCCACCCGTCTCTACACCTTCTCTCACTTTGGTCCACCATCTCCACTTTTGGAGCTCAGCTCTCCTCTTTCCAGAGAGCATCATGCGGTGCAGTCAGGTCGCTTGAACCTCTGTGTTGTTCCCGCGACCAGTGTTGTGACTACCATACCACATCTTGAGGCGTACTTTTCTCCTCAGTAGGATTCTTCTTTAGCACTGCTTGACCCTCCAGCTCCATTCATCGAGCCACCAGGTGTAGTTGTTGAGGATTCTTTAGAGGACACTCATCTCCTCTCTCATGACAGTGTCAGCACACCTGTTATACCATTTGCATTGGGGATTCCCTTTCAGGATCCTCATGTCTTCTCATTTGAGCATTAGCTCGGCCTTCCAGTGACACCTCATCTTTCGAGGTCACCTCTTCAGCACCCACTGACTTTCACTCCTCTACATTGGAGTCACAGTGGTTTGTTCATTTCTCCAGGGGTTCTTTCATTCTGGGGGGGCTTTGGAGCCTCAACCCTCTCTCTCAGGGGGGTTGGCAGCACGCATTGTACTACTGGCTTTGAGAGAGTCTCTTGAAGTCATTCCTTTTGTCTTTGCTTGCTTTTACATCTCTTTTTGGAGAGGAGTTTTTCCCTCTAGGTTTTCTCCTTTGTCTCCGGTTTACAGAGATTTCCTTGTACTAGGTACCTGATCAGGCCTTGTTGCCGGGACCCTTTTCTTGCTTTCATAGTTTTTACTAGGTCAGCTTTCTCCCTGCATTCTTCTTAAGGGGGGGTGTTAGAGTATTATTACTCTAGTTGCTTAAGCTTCACTTAGGTGCATTATTAATTAATTCTTAATTAATAATGTGCAGCCTAGTTCTCTCCTTTAGGGTTTCTATCTCACCTTTTTAAGGTTGAGCTTTGTACTTTTTCTTTAGTTTGATAATAGACTTTGGAGCTCTGACATCTTTGAGCACAAGAGGTTTCTGCTTTTTCTATTTTGTTGCTTCATTCTTTGTGACAGGTTTATTGCATGCAACTGGATCTTGGAGTTGAATCTGATATTTGATCAGTTTCTACAGCATATTGGATATGAGGGGGATGTTTGAAATTTTGATTTAGTGTTTAATTAAGGTAGTGGACTTAAAAGTTTAGTATATGTATTGTGTGTTAAGAAAGTTAAATATAAAGTGTAGGTAGTGATCAAACCAGGGAAGAGTTAAGTGTGTTGAGAAGAGATTGTGTGCTTTAGTGGATCTAATCAAGTAGAGGTATTACTATTCTACAGATCATCTTTTTATTTTTCCCTAACAATTGCAGCAAGTTAAATACCTTATCAAGGTGGATCCTAACAGATCTTTATTGTAAATCCTTTAATAAGGTGGCACATTAGCTTATGTTTAAAGTCCTCTAACAAGGCTACTCTTAATAGGGTAAAGATCCTAACAGGCCTAAGGTAAATCCCTTAACCAGGTAGCACCTAACAATGTTGTTGTAAACTCCTTATAAGGTTAAGCTCCTCACAGGGCGTACTTCAGAAGAGTACATCACTTAGTGGGTACTAATTCCCATCATGGTTTTTCCCTATTTGGGTTTCCATGAGATAAATCTGTGTATCAAATTTGTGGATGGAGTTGCATGTGTATGAATTTCATTTGTTGCTATTAAGTTTAATCTTGTGAATGGTAATTTAAGCTTAAGAGGTTACAAAGTTGGATTATTTGGTAGATTACTGATTCATCCCCCCCCCTCTTAGTAATATGATTTTAGGACTAAAAATTGGTATCATAGTAGTTGGTCCTCTGTTGTGGTGAATCTAAACAACTTGAGGTAAAGATCTGAAGATGATGAGAAAGGATGGTCCTAAATTCACAAGAGAGAACTACTCGGTTTTGTGCAGTAGGATGAAGCTCTATCTTAAAATTATGGGTGATTAGTAGTGGGATCATGTAGTTAATAAGTATATTGTCCCTTCAGGAATTCTAACTATAGATCAATTAAAGGTAAGGCAAGAACATACTGCTAATATGGAAGCTATTTCTAGTACGCTTTCAGATGTAGAGTTTATTGATATCAAAGACTTAGATACTGCTAATAAGATGTGGGAGAAGTTGAAGACCATCTATGGTGGAGATCAACATGTGTAAAAGAAAAAGGTTGATAGTTTGAGAGGAAAGTATGATTATATAAGGATGCAATAAAATGAGAACATTGAACAATACAATCAGAGAATCAAAGAAGTTATTGTTGCTATCTGAGGTGATGGTGTTAATCTTCCTGAGGAGGATATAGTAAGAAAAATGTTAAGAACTTTATTGCCTCAGTATTCTATTAGGGTTTCAGTTATACAAGATCTCAGATCTCTAGGAACTTTTATTGTTACTCTTGATGAATTAATAGGGAAATTAATTGCATTTGAATTAAGCAATTATTATGATAGTATGCCAAAAGTTGAAGCTACTTTCAAGTTATAATTGAATCTTGCACCATATAGGAAAGGAAAAGAGTTATCTAACAAGTCTTTATCATTTTCCCCTAATGTCTATGAATCTATTGTGTCTAAAGAAAGAGAACGAGGGGAATCGGAACCTTTATTTGCTAAAAGGTTCACTAGAGGGAAAGGTAAATATAAGGGTAAGTTGCCTTTGAAGTGATTTGCATGTTAAAACATTGGACATATTGCCTCTAGATGTCCTAAAAATGACAGGAAGGAGAAGCCAAGAAGATTCAATGACAAGAACAATAAATTATACTACCTAGCTGAGGAAGGTGTTACCAATGAGGAATCTGATGGAAGAGATGAAGAATAAATTGTGTTTGCTGCAGTAAAGGAAGAATCCTTAGAAGTAGGTGAGAAAGATTTGGTATCTAACATGAATCAAAGTGGTGAATGGATTATTGATAGTGGATGCATTCATCATATGACCGATGATAGAATAAAATTCATCATGATGGAAGAATTTGATGGAGGCTCTGTAAGATTTGGGAATGATGTTCCATGTTTGGTAAAAGGTAAAGGATATATTGCTTTGAAATATAAAACAAATTGTGATGATGTTTACTAGGGTATTGGTCTAAAATAAAACTTGTTAAGTGTTTTGCAGTTGAATAACAAAGGATATAGATTGGAGTTTAATGGAGGTATATGCAAGATTATTGGGAAATCAGGAAAATTGATTGTTGAAGGACAACAAACTAAAGGTAACTTGTTCCATCTAAATTATACTATTGAAATTTGTCTGAGTGTTAAGGTGGAAGATTGTTGGTTATGGCATAAGAGGTTTTGTCATGTAAATTTTAATAACTTGATCAAATTTAGTAACATGAAGATAGTAAGAGGTTTGCCTAACCTAGTGAAACTAGACAATGCAATTTGTAAAGAATGTGAGCTTGGGAAGTTAACTATTTCTAGTTTTATCAGTAAAAATTATTATTCTAAAATTATTTTAGATCTGGTTCATATCGATCTATGTGGTCCAATGAGAACTCAAAGTTACTATGGTGATAAATATTTCATGTTTCATATTGATGATTATTCTAGAATGATGTGGGTTATATTTTTAAAAGACAAATCTGAAGCTTTTCACATGTTTAAGATCTACAAATCCAAAGTGGAGAAGGAGACCGGTAGGACCCTAAAATGTCTTCGATCTGACATAGGAGATGAGTTGACTTCACATGAATTTACTACATATTGTGAAGAATAGGGAAATGAAAGACATATGCCAGCTCCTAGAACACCTCACCAAAATGGTATTACTGAAAGAAGAAACAAGTCTATCATTTATTGTACTAGGACATTAAGGAATCAGAAGGGTATTTCATAGACATTTTGGAGAGAAGCGGTGAGCACTACCATTTACACATTGAATATAGTTCAATTGAAGAAAGGTACAAAGAAAACTCCCTATGAGTTGTGGTATGGTCGATCAGCATGTGTAAGTTATTTCAAAAAAATTGGGAGTAGAGTCTATATAAAGAGAGATGAAAATACTGGTAAGTTTGACCCAAAAAGTGATGAGGGGATATTCTTAGGATAATCCTCAAAGATCAAAGCCTACAAGTGCTTGAATAAGAGAAAAAATAAGATAATGGAAAGTGTTAGTGTCAGAATAGATGAATTTTCTAAGAAAAGTGACGAATCCAACAAAGAGGAACCTGAAGACTATCAAGGGTTTGTTTATGTACAATTGGTGGAGAAAGATGCTAGAAATTAGGATAGGAATGTCAATGAACATAAACCGATACAAGCGGTTGAATAAACTCCTAGATCTAAATAGGTGTTTCCAAAGTATGTAAGATTTAATCATTCCCCTCATCAAATTATTGGTGACACAAATGCAAGTGTGTTATCAAGAAGGAAGGGTAGAGAAGGTACCTATTTTCTATCTAAATTTGAGCCTAAAATAGTGGAAGTTGCATTGAAGGATGAAGATTGGGTGAAAGCTATATAAGAAGAATTAGAGTAGATTGAGAAGAAAAATACCTCGAAATTATTACCCAGGCCGGTGGACAAGAATGTAACCAGTACTAAGTGAATTTTCAGAAACAAGATGATGAAGGCATTATATTTTTCCATTAGTATACTTAGAGAAAAACATGATCTGAACCATCGGTTTACTCTACACCGACAGATAGGGCACAACACTATCTGATGCCAAGGCTACCCGACAAACACTGTTAAGTATTATCCGATGACAAAAAGGTAAAAGAAACCCGATGAGTAACAACAACACTACCCAAGGGAACAACAAAGAGAGGAAACTGATAGATACAGGGAACCCAATGAATAGTTTAGTCAAGGAATGCCAACAGATTGTAAGTTCAAACTGATGACCAAGAACTGACAATCAGTTACATCCCGCAAAAAGTGGATCTAACTTTCCACATCAGATAAATCACTAAAGTTGTATTTATAGCTTCTTGATTTGTTTTTAAATCCATTATGTGTGGAGAAATAAATGTATTCATTATTGTTTTAATTAGTTTTACTATTTTAAAAAATGAAAACTAAAGATCAAGGTCAAGTTGTAAACCTTGGATCTGAGAGTTAACATTGTAAAACATGAATTCCAAGATAGGTCAAATACTTGTATAAATAGGTGCTCAATCCATTGAGAATAGTTGTTGATCAATGAAGATAGTAGCCACAGAGAGAAACTAAATACCAGACATAGAATTTATCCAGAAGAACACAAACATAATCAAATCAATTTTCAAGAACATAACAGAGGCTACCGACAAGAAAAGAAAAGGTATTCATCAATCACTTAAGGTGATATTATTATTGTAAGAGATTTAACGGATCTATAAATCAGCAATAGTAGATTGCATACAGTCAGGTCAACATTTGTACTCATTCTAACAATTGTAGTACACTAATGAAATCCTTTCAAGAAAGGTGGGATTAACCATCCTATTGTAAATCTCATAACTGAGTGCACACTTAAATCAGTGTTGCTAAAGCTCTTAACAAAGTAGATCTTAATAGGTCTCCACCTTAATACTCCTAACAGGGTAGATCATCAGAAGTGATCAAATTGTAAGCCTTAAATGGCTCCCTTCCATTATGCAGATAGTGAAGTTTTGTGGGTGCCATCCGCACAATAGTTTTTACTTCCTAACAGGATTTTTCTGTGATACCATATCTTGTGTTATGTGCTTATTATTTTCATGAATGTTTCTATGACTGTTGAAAACTATTAAAGATTGTGAACAAACAATACATGCATAAAAAAGAATAATAGTAATGGTTGGTAATACAAAATTAAATTATTACTAATGATGAATTGTGAAAGGTGTTAAAATTTTTAGAGGTACTGACTCACCCCTCCCCTCTCAGTACTACTTCCCATTCATTCCAACAATTGGTATCAGAGCTAAGTCTCTTCTTGGAAAGCTTAAAGGCTTAAGAGCAAAGGTCATACAATGGAGATGTACAAACTTGATAAGAATATTGAGAGAAAAAATCTTGAGATATAAATGTTCTATGAACAGTATAAAGAAGCAAGAATCAAGATGAGAGAGCTGCTAGATGAAAGAAAAGGTATGGTTACCTGGAACAATGAAAAAGACTATCAAGAAGAAGAGATTTCAGATTTCTTTGAATCTTCAGGATCAAATGCAAGTAATACATCAGATACATCAGAAGAGAACATATCAAATCTAAAGGAGATCAATCAACATCTGACAGAGCAAATAAAGATGCTGCAAATCGGTCAAGAGACCCAGATGGTAAGAATAATTGATGTGATGAGTTCTGCTAGACAAACTGAAATAGAAAGAACATTTGCTATTGATGATAGAAGGAAGATTTCAGAGAAACTACAAGAAAAGTAAATGGAAATTCAAAGACATGTTGAGCATCACCATGATCTCACAAATTAGATTATCCTTCTGAGTCAAGAAGCAAACAAAATAAATGTGGAACTCATTGAAAGAATACAGATTATCGGTGAACTAAGAGAAGAAAATGAAAAGCTAAAGCATGAGGTTAGAATTCAGCAACAGCATAATGAGATTATCAAAAAGGCTGAAGAAAGCAATAAAAGAATGGTTGACTTTCTTGAAGGAAAATGAAGAGTCAACAACAACAATTGTATAGGCTTTACCAAAAATGGAGAATCATCAAATCCAAAGAATGTCTATGAAAATCCAAGACCAAGAAAGCTGACATGCAAGCACTTGAAAAGCAAGGGCACACATCAAATTTATGCAGAAGTAAAATGAAAGGTACTCCTAAATCTACACCTACATCTTCATTCATAGGATTCTGTTATAAATGTAACAAGCAAGGACATAAGGCTCATGAATGCAAGAGCAAGATAGAACAACCAAAGAAGGAAACCTACATGGACAAATACTTTCCTACATGCAAGATGAATGGACACACATCTGAAGAATGTTGGAAAAAGAAAAGGCAAGCATGGAAACCAAAAGGTAAAGAAGTCCCTTATCAACCAAAGAGAATCGATAATCAATATGTATGTGATTACAACACTTGGACAAACTATACAGCATGTGGTAGATATGGTCACATTGTTGTAAACTGCATGAGAGAATGGACCAAAAGGTCTAGAGGCTGGTCAAACCCTGGAATGGCATGCTTACACTATCATAAACTTGGTCACCTCAAGAACGATTGCAAAGACCGATTGACAAAAACAAGCACATATCCCAATGGAAACTCCATTGAAGATATCCGGAGGGCAAGAGACAAAATGTGGAGAAAAGCGTCAAGCAATGATGAAGCTGGGACAAGAAATGCAAATGGTGACATCCCATCCAATGGATCTTGTGACACCACCAACCCCACTTGAGCTAAACAAGTATGTATGGAACTGCACTATACCAAGTCATATTTTGCATCAGTTCCATTATACAAATTGATAGATAGTCAAAATCTGCATGAATCAAAGATGCATATTAATTTACTTGTTACAAATCTAAGAATGCAACACTGTCGGTAAAAACTTACCAAAAATCATCAGTGAACATAATAATGAGCTGTTTACATTTACCAAAAATTGTCGGTCAACTAGTAAAAATGGCAAATTGCCAATGTAACCCGACGCTCGTTGGTAAGCAAGCAAAGTTTAGAATTTGTCATGACAGAATATCGATATCCGTTGGTAAAAGAAAAATGGTTAACAACTACCCAAATGCATCATGTCTTCACCGACAATGATTTGAAATCTCCTCCCAACGAGACCCATCTTCACGTCCTGACAAGTTGTTGAGAATTTAATGCAAAGACTTAGGTCAAAAAGTCTATAAATAGTTGACGGGACAACTTCATTTTTCACTCACGATTTGAAGAGAAAGCAAAGTGAAAACCAAGTGATTAAAGATCATAAGGAAGAATTATCCCTAGATCGATTCAATACAACAACAAACAGATCTTTCATCACTATTGCAAATTGAAGTACCAAAGGCACTAAAAGATCTCTGTCATTGATTTATCAAGAAAGCCCTAATTTTGAGAATACCCTAAATACTTGAAATACAATGGAAACCACATCAAGAACCGCTAATATGAAGAATGAGAAGAAAAATATGGTAAAACTGATCAAGAATAGTACATGTGTAGAACCTAAGTATAAAATCTACCCAGAAATTGCATCAAACCCTGATGAAGCCGGTGCATTTTCAAAAATTCCACCTAGGGTTTTTCTCATAGAAGATGTTAGGTCTTATATTCACTGCAAGATCGTAGAAATAGGTGATCTTGAAATGGATGAAGCTTTTAAGAATCTATGTGATGCCGAAGGAAAACTAAAGGAAGAGCACAAACACTTAGAGGTCAAAGGGTTAACCAATGCCCTACATTTCCCAAGGGAATTCAAAATAGAATGGATTAGGTTAGTCTTGAGCAGGATGCATGACAGCAAGCTATGGCTAGACCAACCCAAGCAAATAACCAAGGATGTTCTTCATGCTGTCACAGGTTATCAGATAACTGATACACCTAGGGCACACAAGCATCCATCCATGAAAGAAGTTACAAAACTCACCATTGAAGAAGGAGACAATAGAGGTCTTAAAGTGAACACAATCACCGATGAAAAGCTAAAATTTGGTGCATGTGTTATTGGGTATAAAATATTTCAAGCTAGCAGACTGAACAACATTTTTGCAATAGTAGTAAGCACAACTTACAAGATAGTAACAAAAGGAATTAAGATGGATCTGGTTGAGATCCTATTAAAGTAACTTGATGAGAACATGATCAAAATCAGGTCTGCAAAGACCAACACATGTAAGTTTGAATCACTTATCATGTGTACATTTTTCTATTTTCAAGAATACTTTCCTTTAGTAGGAAAAGTTGTATGGGACACTACCAAACCAGTAACCCAACAGATTAGTGAACTAATCAAGTCACTAGGAGATAATTTTGAGTCTGTTATGTCTGCGTACTTCCTTGGGTTCAAGGAAAAGATGATGGAAAGAACTAGGATTCCTGAACAGCTAGTTGAAAAACACAAAGATGAGATATGTTTTATGGCAGACACATATTACACCCATATCAAACCGGTTGTACCAAGAATAGCTTGGTTAGCACCATTAGACTATGAAATCAATATTGATCAAGCTACAAGTGCAATTGAGGCACTGATCAATGAGCCTATTGATAAGAAACAACCAAGGTTTGGAACATATGAAGAGGCCAAATCTAAAATAAAACAAGGCCTAGAAGTCAAGAAGACTATAAACAAAAAGGATAAAATGGTTAATAATCTCAAGAAGATTCTATCGGTCATAGAGGAAGAGTAGGATCAACAAGAGGAAACTGATGAACAGGGCACCATTGGTGAAGAACAAGAAGAAAAGAAATCAGATACAGAGGCTACTAAATCTGATACACCTCCATCTCCACCTTCTACAAAGAAGCAAAGGACAAGGAGTCAAACTACTGCAACCAACATCACACCACTTAAGAAAGGTCAAGTAAGGACCTATATGAGGAAGAAGCCAGCAAAAATAAAAAGACAACAAACTGTCAAAATCACACCACCAAAGAAGAGGAAAAGGTTGGTTAGGACAAAGGTTGACTTGGATGACTCTAAATATGATGAGCCTGATGTAGCGAAGAAGAACTTCAGAAATTGAATGATTGATGAAGCTACCAAATCCATTGCTACACATGGCACAATGACTAATAAAAAGATCAGACAGTGGGATACACTAAACCCAGAGGATCAGAATAAAATATAAGAGGAGGTCATAAAATCAATGATCAAGAACAAGTATGCCCCTGCAAAATTTGTAAATCAAATACCTAACGAGCTAGGTAAAAGGGTATACCAACAGTGGTCATATGCCCTACAAATAAAGAGAGAAGAAAGAGAAAGGATACTTGTGAGACTGATGCCTCCTGGATCCAAAGTTGAAGAGATAAAAGTACTAAAGAAACACTCAAGTAAATTTATAGCCAAAATAAGGGCATACAAAGTACTAAAGAACAAGTTTATAGAACTGGATTCAATGACAGAAACTAAATGGAGACAACTCATGTATCTACTGGCAGAGCCAAAAAGTGGTGAGAAATAATTAATTCTCACCAACACACCTCATAGAGAGGAGGAGACAGATAATGCAAGTCCTCAACATATTGCTCTGGAAAATCAAGAAAGTGATGATGAGCCTATTAACTTAGATACAGTAATGGATGATAATATCCAAGATATCACTAACTATAATTCTGACAATGATCCAAAGAAGAAAGATGATGTAATATTTATCACACTTAAGGATCAACAAAGCCATCAAGTATTGCAGACATCAAATGGTAAGATATTTGACATTGTTGATGAACAAGTGCAAGACACTTCAATCATGCACTCAAAAGTGCAAGACCCTGCAGAAGATATACAAAAAGATGAGAATGTCACTACTAACAAGGCTCTAAGTGATGAGAAAGACACCAATACTAACAAAGCCCAAGCCACAACTTAAAGTAACATGTTTTTCCTAATGAGGGAAATAAACATACTAGAGGGCAATGAGGGATCAAATGTAAAGGAAACAAGCACACCCAAGGACAAGGATGATGGAGAAGTCAAAGAAAAAATAGATACAACTACAAATCAAGCTACAACCAATGATCAAAAAGATACTTCTATTGATCAGAATAAGGAAGAAACTCAAAAGGAAACAGGGGACAAACCAACAGAGAAAGGTGACAAAGGAAAGAAGGATGAGCTGGAGAAGAAATCAAGAGCACATTCTGCAGAAACACCCAAGGTTAATGAAGAGACATCTTCACATAACTAACAGGTGCCCACTAAGCAGAAGACACAAGATGCATCCTCGACAAAACCTTCACCAAGTAATTCAGAGCGAACAAATGAACTAGCTATGGTAGTTCATACATCTGCATCCCCTCAAATCTCAAAGAAGAAGAAAGGAAAGAATAAGAATCTAGTAACTCTGGAGGAAATAATTGAGATTCCAGTATGTGATCCAAGAACATTGGATCCAACTACATTAACAAAATATCCTAATCTCTATGAAAGAAAATCTATTCAAGACAAACTAAAGAGAGCAGCAAAAGAGGCCAAGGTACTAGAAGTAGCAAGAAATATACTTCAATAGATTGTACCTGACATAGATATTGATCAAAAAGCTCCAATGCTAGATCAACTGGTCATAATCATAGATGCAATAACATCTTAGAATACCAATGCTAAGAAGGTTATGTAAGAAATACTTGAACAAAAGTATGAGTTCAAACTCGCAGAGAAAATAAGCGAGGAAGTGGCACTGAAAAAGGTTAAGCTATATGAATTGGTAAGTATAATTTATCCAATTCTCTCAGAAGATGTTACCTTAATAAATAAATTGTGCACTTTGGGTCAACTCACTTAGGATTATACCGACAAGATAGCAAAAATAGATGTTGATCTTAAGTCCAGTGCATAGAGTCTAGCCAACACAAAAGAAGCACTTAAATTGCACAATGAACAAATCATACAGGCTAGGAAACAGAGATAGGACATACAGTTTGTAGAGATGAAGTACAAAGATGAGGTCAATGAGCTCCAAGTTAAGCTCTTACCGACACTTACACTCCTGCAACAAAATATGACACAGGCCAATACTCTAGTTGCCACCCCGAAAATGTCTATCCTGGACAACATTTATGATATTCACGCAAGACTAGAGCTGCAACACATGGCACTAGAACACTTGAAAGAAAAATGGGAGAAAATGCTAGAAGATATCCAAACAACCCATTCTAACCTTTTTGACACACTGTAAGTTGCACATTTTTGTCACAATTTTGGCATACTGTAATTTGTACATTTTTGTCATCAGTATCAAAGAAAGGGGGAATTTGATATGTTCACTCACCTTAGTTAAAAGGAGGAAATCATATGTATAGTAAAAGAAACGGGAAATAATGTGCATACAGAGAATGAATAGTATACATGTACATATACATATACTATACTGTGCACACAGTTAGGGGGAGTTATATTATGACAAGGATATAAACATGGTGTATACATACCAAAAGAGTTTAGTATTATGCACATATCAATTTTTGATACTAATTTAAAAGGGGGAGATTGAAGGCATTATATTTTTCCATTAGTATACTTAGAGAAAAACATGATTTGCACCATCGGTTTACTCTACACCAACAGATAGGGAACAACACTATCTGATGCCAAGGTTACCCGACAAACATTGTTAAGTGTTATATGATGACAAAAAGGTAAAAGAAACCCAATGAGTAACAACAATGCTACCCGATGGAATAGAAAAGAGAGGGACCCGATAGATATAGGTAACCTGACAAATAGTTCATTCAAGGAATGTTGACAGACTACAAGTTCAAATCGATGACCAAGAACCGACAGTCAGTTACATCCCGCAAAAAGTGGATCTAACTTTCCACATCAGATAAGTCACTGAAGTTGTATTTATAGCTTCTTGATTTGTTTTTAAATCCATTATGTGTGGAGAAAGAAATGTATTCATGATTGTTTTAATTAGTTTTACTATTTTAAAACATGCAAACTAAAGATCAAGGTCAAGTTGTAAACCTTGGATCTAAGAGTTAACATTGTAAAATGTGAATTCCAAGATAGGTCAAATACTTGTATAAGTAGGTGCTCAATCCATTGAGAATATTTGTTGATCAATGAAGATAGTATCCATGGAGAGAAACTAAAGACTAGACAGAGAATTCATCTAGAAGAACACAAACAGAATCAAATCAGTTTTCAAGAACAGAACAAAGGCTACCGACAAGCAAAGAAAAGGTATTCATCAATCACTTAAGGTGATATTATTATTGTAATAGCTTTAATGGATCTGTAAATCAGCAATAGTAGATTGCATACAGTCAGGTCAACATTTGTACTCATTCTAACAAGTGTAGTATACTAATGAAATCCTTTCAAGAAAGGTGGGCTTAACTATCCTATTGTAAATCTCATAACTGAGTGCACACTTAAATCAGTGTTGCTAAAGCTCTTAACAAATTAGATCTTAATAGGTCTCCACCTTAATACTCCTAATAGGATAGATCATTAGAAGTGATCAAATTGTAAGCCTTAACCGGCTCCCTTCCATTCTGCAGATAGTGAAGTTTTGTGGGTGCCATCCCCACCACAGTTTTTACTTCCTAACAGGAGTTTTATGCGATACCATATCTTGTGTTATGTGTTTATTATTTTCATGAATGTTTCTATGACTGTTGAAAACTATTAAAGATTGTGAACAAATAATACATGCATAAGAAAGAATAACAGTAATGGTTGGTAATACAAAGTTGAATGAACACTAATGATGAATTGTGAAAGGTGCTAAAAAATTTAGAGGTACTGATTCACCCCTCCCCTCTCAGTACTGCTTCCCATTAATTCCAACAGATGAATGAGACAGGTGAAGTGATAATTAACAAGGCAATATTTGTGTGCAAGGGTTATGCACAAGAGGAAGGATTGGACTATGGTGAAACATTTGCACCTGTGTCCAGACTTGAAGGTGTAAGGATATTGCTTGCATATGCTTCTTATAAAGGATTCAAGATATACCAAATTGATCTTAAGTCAACTTTTCTTAATCATGTTTTGGAAGTAGAGGTATATATTGAAAAACCTAAAGGGTTTTCTAATTTAGAAGGTAAGAACAGGTGTGTAAATTATAGAAATCATTGTATGGGTTGAAAAAAGCACCTAGGGCATGGTATGAGCATTTGTATTCATATATGATTTAGATTGGTTTCATCAGGAAAAGTGAAAAGAGTAGTGTGTATTTGAAGATTGAGAAAGTGATAAGTTATTGATTGTAGAGATATTTGTAGATGATATCATTTTTGGTGGCAATGAAGAAATGAGTAGATCATTTGCAGATGAGATGAGGAAAGAATTCAAGATGTCTATGATCGGTGAGATTAAATTATTCATTAGATTATAGGTTCTAAATATGAAAGATGCTATCTACATAAGCCAGTCCAAGTATGTAAGGGAAATGCTAAAGACTTTTGGGTTAGAAGTCTCAGAACTGGTTGGTACCCCTATGATAGCCAGTTGCAAACTTTCAAAGAAAGATGATTCTAAAGGGGTGGATGAGAAACTTTACAGGTCCCTACTTGGTAAGCTACAATATGTAGTGCACAGTAGACCAGACATAGCACATGCAGTTGGATTAGTGGAAAGATTTTATTCTAATCCTAAGGAATCTCATTTGGTTGCAGTAAAGAGAATATTCATATATCTTAAGGGGACTAAAGTTTATGGTCTTTGGTATGGACATAAATTAAAGATGATTTTTCTTTAAATGTGTTTAATGATGTTGAATGGGCAGGTAATGTTGATGATCAAAAGAGCACAAATGGGGGTGCATTCTTTCTTGGTGAAAGGCATGTATCCTGGACAAGCAAGAAGCAGAATTGTATATCTCAATCAACATTTGAAGCTGAGTATGTTGTTGCTACAATTAATTGTACACAGGTAATTTGGATCAAGCAGATTCTAGAAGGAATTCAAGAGAAGGTGACTAAACCGGTGGTTATTTATTGTGACAATAAAAGTGCTATTAACATTTCTAAGAACCCAATGATGTACTCTAAGACTAAGTATATAGCTATAAATTATCATTTTCTTAGATAACAAGTACAAGAAAAGGAAGTGAGGTTGGAGTATGTTCCAACTAAGGAGCAGGTTGCTGATATTTTCACTAAACCATAACGTAAGGATACATTTGAGTATCTAAGAGGTAGGTTGGGGGTCATTCCACTATTTGAGTTGAATTAAAAGTATATGTAGTTGCATCAATCCAAGTGTATTCATTGTATATCTTTATGTTTGGATTGATGTTGTGGGGCTACTCCTAAAGGGGAGAAATCTATGTAGTCATATGTTTTGATTAGTCAAGTACAGTAGAGTAGATATCAAGTGTATTTGACGCCTTTGGCATTATTGTCAAAGGGAGATTAATTGTAGAACAGGTGAAAGAATGAAGTGGAAACATTTTTGTTCATAAAGTATCATATTGGAGAGAGGAAGAGAATTTTTCCATCTAGAAGAGATTGTTTCCATCAATTCCAAAGGTGGAGATTATTGACATATTTGATGCAGTGATGGTAAGTGAGTTTTGAAGATTTCATGATGTAGATTTGATTACAGGATGATCAGATATTATTATAGACACCTAAATTTGGTCAAGCAAAATCAAACAAAGAGTGAAGTGAGAGAATCAAGAAAAATCATGAATTAATTGAATTATCAAAGCTATTGGATTAATTGAATCAAAAAGATCAATTAATTATGCAATTGATATTAATCAATTAATTGTATAGTTAAATCAAATTAATTCCAACTCATTCAAGGGTGCACGTGGCTAAATTATATCAATAAAATCAAATAATTAATTCTTTTTATTCCTCACCCATCACATGGGACAAATCAAAATCAACCAATGAGGATTAAGGATTTATCTCACATGGATCAAGACCAAATTGATTCTCTATCACACATCTTTGAATTGCATCTTGACCACTCATTTTGTCTCTCTATTTGAAACCAACATTTAAATTGTCTCACCACTTGAAACCCTTAACTCAACTCCACCCTAATCATGATCAAATCAACTCTACCCCCTACCCATGGTAAATACTTTAAATAGAGGCCATTTTGAGAGAAAAAGGGAGGACACACATTCATGAGAAAAGCATCATCACTATAGGCAAATATATTGAGTTCATAACATTTGCATAATAGTGATCAATCTTGAAGCATTTTAGTAAAATTTGATCTAAATAGTGTATAATGCATCATTTAGATCATCATTTCTCAACCTAGGACTATCATTAATGGATGTTCAAAGCTGAGAGTATACTATTATCTTTCTTAGATAGAGAGCCATGAGATGCTCATTGCTCATATTTTCAATTCAATTAGTTTAAATTGTTAGATTTCAAAGTTGAATTTATAAATAGTGATACTAATCTCATGAAAATATATTCATATATATATAATGGTGCCCACTGTGGGGCTCTAAGCCGCATTTCTAACATTTTCGTGAAATTTTGGTGTGTTTAAGTGTGTTTGTTTGCAGAAATTTGTAGTTTACAGGTGAAGTGATGCGTATGAGGTGAATTTTGATGCCTTTTCATGGCCAATTAACATGTGCAAATATCCGTATGTCTTCTATCTTACATTCTTAAAATGCATGTGACAGTTAAATCAACGCTTGATATCTAAAGTCTGACGCCTTTACACAACAAAGTGATGCTTCGCAGGATTTCTCTGATATCTACAATACTTATTTTAGCACATTTACTAACAAAATAGTGTATCCTATCAGTTAAATAGCGCTTAGTAATTACAATTTGTGCGCTTTAACAATAAAGTTGTGTGTAGAAGGGTTTAAAGTAGCACATAATCATGCTTAAAATAGCAAGTAGCACTGTCTGTCAGTTTACAGGTTAAAATTAAGAAATTAGAAAATTTAATACCAATTTTTTGTTTTTTTCCATATGTCAATCCATGAGAAGGTGCGTAAACTAGGCTATTACAAGAAGTTGGAAGAAAGAAGAGAAATCAAAAGGTGGAATGAGGTGAAATTGGAAAAAACTTATTATCAAAAGTTCTTAGAAAAAGAGAGTATCCATAGGTATTGGAGAATTGTTAGTTTGTATCAAGGATTCTTCAACATGCCTCATTTTAAATTAGATACTACTTCTTTTGATGCTCCTATCTAATTGCCATTATTTCAGCTTTTTTTTCCAACTAACTTGAGCAATTTCTTTCAATTTCATTTTATCTTCATTTTGCTTGAGTTATGTTGGACTAACTTTTTGAGAAGAGGATACAAAGGAGCTGGAATGATCACCACTAAGTGAGTGAAATTGAAAAGAAAAAATAATCAAAAAGTGTCTAGCCTATCTAGCTTCGAAAAGGTAAGATCTAAAATCCCTTTTCTTTGCTTAGATTGTGGCAAGTCAAAGTTGGAATCTATCTTAATTAGAAATAGAACTTCAAGTCATGAATTAAAGCATTTATTTTGGGATGAGAAAAACCTAAGAAATTAAACAAAACATTAAATTTGAATCTCCTTGTTTGTGGAAGAGAAGAGCTAGGTACATGCTCTTCAATCTTTGAGTGAATCAAAAAGCCATACACACATCAAATCCCTTAGATTAAGAGGTGGTAAATGAACTTTGTCAATTGTGTTTGGAATTGAATAAGTAGTAGGGATATTCTCTTCACATTTTAGGTGAATCAAACTCCCAAACCTACCTATTCATTTTGTAACACCTCGCCAGGGAACCCAAGAGGAATTAACCTAAACATGATACTATGTTTGCAGACTAAATTTTTTTAAAGTTTACAAACAAGAACATACAACAAAGTGGAAGCAATTACCATTTACTCACATGAACATATACAAGAATAGATTAAAAAACTCAAGGGTTCCATGACATAGAATTACGTAAGACTAAACTCAATGAGATATCCCTAACAAAAGATTCTCATTAAAAAAATAGATTACATAATAACATTAATGATATAATTACAAGATTACAATTGATACCCTTAGGTATACATCAAACCTACATCGTCTACACATGTCGAAGGGTTTGTGGTAATCACTTAATACAATAAGATTATAGTTATCCAAAGTCAAGTATCACATGCGATACGATAAATAAATGTACAATAAAGAATGATAAGATCAAAACCTCCATCAGAGTAAGTACGACAGAACTAAGATATATCCAACACAGGCACACGAACGTGGAATCTCATAATGGTAAAGAATCACTACCACCCGTCTGTTTGGAACTGTAACAGTCCACCCCACCGTATTGAGGAGATAACAAACAGACCCCACTCAAATTTCAAACCAAAATAAAGGATCAATTAAGAAAGGGGATCCTGAAAGCTCACTAACTCATGGTGTACAAATCAAGCTATGAGGTATGACTCACTAAACTATCTAGGCATCCGACACACATATGAAACCTAGACTATGTATAGGAAGGTGTCATCATATACGTCTAACCCTTAAGTCTCGTCCTAATAGTCTCTTAGGACCCCGAAACTTAAGTGACCATATATGGTATCAATGACTTCTCGTATAGACAAAGTTATTAACTATGTCAGACTCACACTTTGCAAGGTGGAAAGAATCTTCTCAACAATCCATCTTAGTCTATACAAGTGCTCAAGCATGTGGGAGGCCCTTATCTTATCAATTCATTTTAAATCTCTCAATGTGTTTAATGTTATCAATGGATTAAGAAACTTGCAATAAATTATCCTAGCAACCACTTGTGGGCCTCGACACATTATTGCAAGCCATCCCCCACTACACCTCTAGATAACCTACCCTAGACTCACTGATCACACATACTGATCCAGAAGTGGTACAAAACATAAAATCCTAAAATCCAGTTCCTCTCAACATCAGGAACGATCACATGTAAGCACAACTCAGTACACAAAACACAATAACTAAACCAAGTTAAGGGTTGGGTTTCAAAGGATCAAATCAGAACCATAATCAGAACGCAACACAGAAAACACATCCCTAAGCCTCTAGACTTTTCTAAGGAAAAACTAAATCCTGAACCCATAAACATAATGAAAACAAGTTCATAATCGAGCAGATAACATTCACCGCAAACAGATAGTCCCTAATGATATCCTAACGCAAATTTGAAACATAACTAATATGAGCATCTCTTAAATAAACTTAATAATGGTATCCTGAATTTATCTCTAAATTATATCCATAACCAAAAACAATATTAATTATGTAATAATTATTTACAGTCAAAAGAATAATCCATATTCGAAACACATTACAAATTCACTGTAGTTATCCACTTTAAAGTCTGACAAAATATAGTAATAAAATTACATCATTAATGTCTATTTCCAGACAAATAAACTCTTAATTACTTAAGGCTAAAATGCTTTTAACAAGTAATCAAACCATCATTCAGATCATCGAACAATCACAATAGAAGAAACAAGGTAACCAATTTAATCAAGACCCAACACAATAATTGTCATCACCTCCAGTGGTTAGATAATATAACGATCGAGAATACAGAGAACACGTACTTAACTCACACATGCATATATGAGCCAATCGTGTAATAAAAATGGTTATGAATTTCTCACCATATATGCAAAGAGTAAAAAGTACAAATCTATAAAAATATTTCAAGTCTAAAAGATTCAACTCCCCCTATGACATTACTCTACCCATAAACGACCATCAACCAAAACAAAAACCTCCAAATAAAACACATCCACATAAAACTCTCATTTGCCCACATAATGCAATAATTATAATTATAATGTAATTTAATTATAATTAAAACTAGGTTATAAATTAAATTAAATTATTTATTATTCAAGTCAAAGTTAAATTATAATTTAATCAATAGACTAATCTCCTTTATAATTTTAATCCAAATTATAAATTCAATATAATCTAAAACAACATAAAATATAAATTAACTAACTAAAAATTATTATTATTATTATTATTATTATTATTATTATTATTATTCTAAACTAAATTAATTAATTTATAAAAAAAACAAAATAAATTACTTAATTTTACAGTAAATTAGATTACAATCTAAATAAACTAATTAAATAAATTAAAACATAAACTAAATAACTAAGTAATAAATTCAATTTAAAACAAAGAATTTAAAAACATGTTTTAAAAAAAAAAATCATATGATAAGGAGGGTACGTGGGCCCAAGCCCCTTCTTATACTTCCCCCAAAAGTAGAAGAAAAAAAAAAGCTTTAAAACAAAAAGTATTGGGAGGGAGTTGAGGTCCCACCAACCACTCCCTTCCCTCACCCATGCGCTCAAAAGAATGGGGCAACACTAGTGGTGTGGCCTCGCCCATAGCATGGTGGTGTGGACTCGCCCAGCAATAACTAATTTATATTTTTTTTTTATTAGCTAATTTATGTGAGAAGTAAAAAGGGATGGAGTGGGGTGAGCCCCACCACCATTCATATATATTATATATGAATTAATATTTATTTTTGCATATATTTTTATAAAAAGAATCTTTGTTATATTCTTTTCTTTTCTTTTTTATTGGTTTTTTTTTTCTTTTTAATTTTTGTAAAAACCAGCAAGTTCAAACATTTTTTTTAATTTATTTTAAACATTTTTACTGAATAGAAAGGTAGGAACAATTAATTAAAACTATAGAGTGCATATACGAATGCCTTTTCTTTTGTTTTCTATAGTCAAGATGAAAGACAAATTTCTTTTGGAAGTGTAAATTTCCCAACTTGAAACTTAGTTTTTTTTTCAAATTTAACTGACTAAAAATCTCAAAGACAACTTCCCAAAAATTAATCAATACAATCTGTTATAGGTTTTCCTAGGTTTTGGTTTTCAGAAATTAAAACCTAGTTTAATCTACTTTAAAAAAAAAAAAAAACAAGAAGGCACAAAACTATTTGAGAACAAGAATCAAGCAAGTGGGTATTTAAACCCTACCTCAACCACTGAAATTATGCACCAAAGAATCTGAAACTGAGAGTCTCGATCCTTTTCCAATTCGATCTTTGTAGCTGAATTCAGAAAACAAAGCCACCTGCAACGAGCTCTTTCCCAAATCAATCCAAAACCTTAAGCATAAACGTTTTCAACACAATGAGAGCAAAATTCTAGAGTTCTCAAAACTTTCATCCAAAACCTCTGTAACTTCTAAAATGACAGAAAATGGCTTCATAAAGACTCAATGTTAGTAATAACTGAGAGGGGGGGTGAATCAGTGGCCTCAAAAATATTCCAATTAATCAACCCAAAACTTAGTACCACAATATCAAGCCTCTAGTTATCTTTAGTCCTATAAGATGAATGCCTCCAAATATACTTGTTAAATTACTACTGCTCAGAATGCTTTGTTAAACCTTATTCTATATGTTTACCGAATAGCAGTCTTTCTATTTACCGAAAAATAGTAAATTACATAGAGTATACCGATCGATCCCGATTAGCTATTTGTAATGCAAAACACTAAAGTAATGACTCATAAACACATTGACACGTGGATTTTTAATGTGGAAACCCTGTTAAGGGAAAAACCACTTGGGACCGGTAACCCAAAATTTTCACTCTTCTAAAGTGAGCTCGGTGAAGAGCCAACCCTGTTAAAGGTTACAAACACACTGTTAGGTATGACCTTGTTAGAGGATTTAAAAGATTAGTTTGTCACTTGATATTGGGTATCTCTATGCTACCTTCCTTGATCAAGCACTCTCTTGGCCTGTCAATAGGTATATGGCATCTCATGCTATCTTCATGATCAAACTTTTTGATACTCCTTAGGATGTATCTCAATATAGAAAGGATCTTTAAATCCTGCTCGGTTAAGAGACTTTCTCTAACAATGGTTAAACTGAAATAGTATAATATGTTCACATATACAACTTATACTTGCAGATTTTCAGATCTATCGTAAGCTCATAAAACCAATATGATCAATATATATTTTCAATACCCTTGCTCCACTTTTTTTTTTCTCGGTGATGCTATGCTTTGTTGCTTGGTGTCTGCAAAAATATTTAGCTGTTTCCTCAGCTTGTTTGATCATGACTGTATGAAGTTGTTTTTCATCGGTTTCTCTCTAGCATCCTCTTTTTCATTCACTCCCCTTAATTCGTAATGAATTAAGTTGTCTCTTTAATAGACATGATATCATTGTTTCTAGGTTCTTGATTTTCTTGATCTTGGTGTGATCCACAATTCTCACCAATCATATTTAAAACAAAACTCCTATTTTATCTCACAGAGATCTTTGCAACTAGACAAAACAATTTTAAATCCATTACTTATCTCTGGCTTTATCTTGTCGATGAAAATAATGATAACTACCAGTTAAGTCTATATTTAGCTCTGACAGCTAGATATTTTTTCGTTTATGAACTCTAGTTAATTTTGGTGTTTTAACTATTGTTCGCTTCAGTCAACACTCTAGTTCTCCTTAGGCTTCTCTGTCGGGGTTGTCTGTCCTTCAGCGTTGTCTGTCCTTCGGGCATGTCTGTCCGTCGGGTTACACTATGATTCTAGCCATCAGGTATGCTTGTGATTCTGCTCGTTGGTAATACTCGTCAGTTTTCTTGCTCGGGCATCACTGTGACTTAACTTTCGGTGATCTCTATCTATCGGGTTCCACTAGCCATCGGTGTTTGAAGTCACATAGTGAATGCTTATCTTTTATGCATTACTGAAAGTATAATCTTTATCTTTCTGATTCTCTAAATTATTTGACACTTTGAATATAACCGATTAGATTATATCAAGTTGACATAAATGACAATACAATCCATTAACTAATTTAATGTCTTGTATTATCTTTATGCATTTCGGTGATCAACATCTTCAAACATTCAATCATTTACATGTCATCAATATCTCCCTTTGGCATTGATGGCAACACACTATATATCATACTATATTATCACTAATACAATATGAAATATAACAGTTTCATCAATCTTCCCTATTGTAACTATTATAAATGTTTGGCTTTCGGTAAGCTCAAATAGCTTAGATTTGTTTCTTGTAGAGTGATTGTCTTCAATCTTCAATCCCTTGATTGGATAGATGTAGCATCTTTTGTCTCTGTTCTGATATGTGTTCTGTCTTGACTGATCCTCTTCTTGATAATCTATTTTTCCTTTGACATCAATCTCTCTCTTTGTATGAACTCTCTCCCTTTGTTTATTCTCTCCTTGAGATGGATATTTCATATGTAATCAATCTCTCTCCCTTTGAATATTGATTAACTCTTCCTTTTGATTCCCAGGAACTTCTTTTCATGAATAATGATATAATATTTTCTGATCAATGAGATAATCTCTCTCTTTTGATTCATTATATCTCTCCTTTATGATAATGAGATAATCTCTCCCTTTGACAAAAATGCCAAATAATAATCTTCTATATCATCTTCCATCCTTTTTTTATAATATATTCCTTGAATTTCCCTATCCATCAGCAATACAATGTCTCTGGTATTTGGTGCAGATGTGTACCTTCCTATGTACATATGTATCTATTGTTGTCCATCTTTGTGCTTGCATCAACATGAATGATCTTCAGATTATGTTTAGGCTAATGCAGCCTTCTAGTCAGCTTACTGACCGATAGACAAGGGTTGTAACCCTAGTCTCTGTCTCAGGTACTCAAATGTATCTTTCAGTAATGGCTTGGTGAATATATCAGCTAATTGTTCCTTTGATTGAACATATTCCAGTATCACCTCCTTTTCTTGCACTTGTTCTCTCAGATAGTGATACTTGATAGCAATATGCTTAGTCTTAGCATGCATGACTCGATTCTTAGAAATGTTAATTGCATTGGTATTATCACAATAGATATTACTGGTTCAATAATCTTCATATTCATACCTTCTAGTAACTATTTGGTCCATGCAATATTGGAGCAATTTGCAGCAGAAGCCACATATTCTGCTTCTACAGTAGACTGAGAGATGCATCCTTACTTCTTGATGATCCATGTGACAATTATGTCATCCATGAAGAATGCTCCTCCAGTTGTGCTCTTTCGGTCATCAATGTTTCCAACCCAATCAACATCTGTATAGACTTGTAACTCAAATTTTCCTTCTCTTTTATACCATAAGCCATAGTCCTCGATGTTCTTCAGGTATCTTAGAATTCTCTTGACAGCAGTCATGTGTGATTCTTTGGGATTAGCAGAGAATCTATTATGCCCTGCATACTCGTCCCTACATTTTGTCGGCAAAATGTTGGGTCCCCCTTTTTCGCTTTTTGCTTGTTTCTTTTTGTTTTTGTTTTTCTCTAGCCTTTGCTTTCACAAGGGTCATTTTCTTTTCTTTTCTGGTTCTCCTTCCTCCGGGACCCGATCCCAGAGTTTTTTTGTCTTCTGTGTCGGCCGGATTTCAAGACTCTGGGATTCTCTGTCACCACTTCTTCTTTTTCTAGAGGGTGCGGTTGCATCGAATCCCTGGGCCTAGACTCTGGAGGTTTTCCTTTCTCGGGGTTTGTGGAAAGAAGCAACATGTTTTTACCCTAGCGGTACAAATAAGGATTCACCTGTCACTTTCACATTTACTATGAACAAATTATCCAGAGTGATCCTAGAGCGATTAAGGTGATTAAACATCGATTAAGTGGAATTGCTCTTAGTTCTCAACAGCGATTAACAGTGGTACATTCATGGTCATTTCAAGGTTAACCAGTTGCAGAGCGCCTCCCGTGCTCCTCCTCCCATTTTTTCTAGTGTAAAGGTAGGCCCTTCGGCTCTCCTCTTCCTGGTTTTGTTCTTTCTAGTTTTGCTTTGTATTGCTTGTGCTTGTTTCTTTGCTTTCAATTTTGTCTTCATTTTGGTTTTGTTTTGCTTGCTGGTTTGCTGTCACCTCTCGTTGGTGGGATGGCTCCACAGGAAGGTTGTCTACCTTCCTCGTTTTGTTCTTGGCCCTGTAAATAATGTATAAAATGTAGATGTTGTTAATCCTTGCAAGTTCCTGTGTAAAGGTGTCGGAGCCTTGCTATAAATTCTAGGTAATCCTTAGTTGTAGATAGTTCCTATAAATTGCATTATTTTTTGGCCTTCTCTTGTAGATTATGGTCTATACCTTATCCTAGTAACTCTTCCTATGATGAGCACATTGCGCTCTACATGTCAAAACCCAAGTTTGGAGCTCACCCATATGGTGTCTGCCTAGATCAAACTCGGCACCTCGCCTATCTGAGCCATGGCAACTTTCTCTCTCCTCTGTCACTTCATCATTAATGGCAGGATTAATTTCCCCACAAGTAAGCATTCAAAACATCCCATCTAGCATTCATTTCACTTGTGTCAACCCACCTATCGCCATTAAGGGCCATTACACCATCTATCATGTGACCACGTGACAACCCATGTCATCCAAGTACGGCTCGTTTCCCAGTCACTTCGGTAACGGCTAGTTTCTCTAGACTCTGGGTGCTGAGAATTCCCTGAGTCTTCATCCCATTATGTCACATAAACTAATACCCCAGAACCTCCAGGTGTCTATCAGAATCCAACCATTGTTAACTGTTATCTATTTTGGTATTCTGATGTGTACTAACATTCTTTGAGCAAGTGTGAGATGGTGATGAATTCCTCGGAGTCCATAAAACTATTTTTTATTTGTATCATATTTTATGTATTGACGGTTCTCCGGTCTTGTAGGTTGCAGGATATCCAACAACATGTCTGAAGTAACAACTCCTTCTAGAAGTCAGGAGCTTCCAACTACCTCCACTCGGGCGGCCACAAAGACAAAGGCCAAAAAGATGTTGGCCAAGATCCCACTAGTCTCCAAGTACCCGAGGGAGGGTGTTCTTGTGGGGTCCAAGGTGGACTCCAAGCTACAGGAAATCATAGATACAGAGCCTGGACTATGGGCTGACTTGCAGGGCCTCGTCCAAACGATGTACAAACCTAGGGCTACTGGAGATGATTTGGCAAAGAATGTGGCCACCTTTGGCATCATCAAAGCTACATATTTTCCCTTCTCGGTGCAAGCACTGGAGATGATCCTTCAACTGGCGACGCACTACAACACTCCCACATGGGTTGTTTTGCTTTCTGATCCTCTACTACTACACTACCCGGTGGCCATTGTCAATCTGGATGTCGCCACTTTTTCTTCAGGGCTGGGAATCCCCCAGTTCAAGGGAGCCAGTGTTATCTCTCGATCTGTGTCACTAAAGGAGTTCAAAGAAAATCCCACACTCGCTCGGCAACATCTCAATACTCACTGGCTAAAGTCCCCGAGAAGGGACTATAAGAAGATGAAGCTAGAGGTTCCCTGTGGAGACTTTAAAGAATGCATATAGGTGGGAATCATCTTTTTGTGCAGGCTCTTCAGAGAGCCCCATGCCAGGGACTTTTCAGCATGGATGTATTATTTTCTCTACTGCATCACCACCTACAGTAAGATATTCAACTAGGAGACCATCATCGCTAATCATGTAGACTTCCAGCTAAAGAATTTCCTCTGGAATTCAAATTTCTACATGACCTCATGTGTATTATGGGTACTGGCCCAACAAAGATCTGCTCTTTGAGGTTTGAAGATAGTGGACGTTCTCAGGAACAGGCTCGGCCAGCTTTTCCCATGGGATCATTATCCCCAGATTTAGTGGGAAATCAGCTTCCCCCATTTTTGGAGGGTAAATGACGTGTTCATTTACCATAACATTTTGACACTCACTCAAGATTTTAGGTATCAATTGTCATAGGAGGTGATGACCTTGGTAATCACTTACGACAATTATTTTATTTACTTCCAACAACACACTTATATTCGGGTGACCGGCTTCTCCGGGAAGCCCTATCTACTCCCCAAGCATTGCGGGGATAGGATTATTCTTTTGGAGTTCTATAGGAAAATCTTGGAACTCCATGCATTCTTTGCCTTGAAGAAGGTCACATCTATTCTGTTCCCTATCACTTGCGGGAACTATTCTTGTAGTCTCACGGAGGCTAAGGAAGCCGCCAATGAACTAAAGAGTCTGGGACTGGTGAAATTCCACCTCACTAGAAACAATATTGATCTAGTTGACAAGATAAGGGAGGCACTTCCCCGGGCATTCGCACCACATAAAGGTCACGTTGAATATTTCTGGGTAGATTGTCAGGATGGTTTTGATCTCCAGGTCCAACAACATTCACGGATGTCCAAAGGTTTGATGAAAGCTCTCAACCTTCAAGGATTCCCGAAAGATTTTTTAGATGATGGGCCTCTGGAGGACCCAACATACAAAGAACAGGGGATTGACAAGTTGGATTTCCCTCCAGTGGATTGGGTCACCCTAGAGAACTTAACAATTGAGGATGTGAGTCACCACATCATTGAGAATAGCCACAAGTATTTTGAATAAGTAAGCAAGAGGAGCACCTGTAGGGTCTGATCTTGCGGCAGTCTACTTCAACCTCCGGAGCCGCAGGACCAAGAAAAGACAAGGGGAAAGAGAAAGAGTACCCCACCCCAAATTACTCCCTAGGGTACGCTCCCTATTTTGGATCAAATTCATGAGCAGCTGGAGGCATCCAAGTTGACAAGTCAAAAATAAGCACCCATCTCTCCCATGGTCTCCTAGTAACTCTAGTGGGATCTACCAGCCCGGCAGGATCCCCTTCATTAGTGGCACTCATGAACCAACAGACAAAAGCCAAAGCATAGTCTACAGAAATTCTGGATGTTGGGGCTCCACTATAATTGAGAAGAAAGAAGCAAAGGGTAGAAAATCTCCCGAGCACAGATACGGGCCCCAGCATGCCCAATGTTCCCCCGGTGGAGGTTAGTTCAGACTCCCCCAAACTAGAGAATCTCCCAGAGACCTCCCCTGCACATGATGACTTTGATAAAATCTTTGGGAAAGATGAACTCATGAACTTCCAGGGGGAGATAGGGAAGGCGATAGAAGAAATCATCGCGCAGGAAGTGGAGATAATCCCCAATGAAGGGGACACCAGAAAAGGAGGTGGTCCTAGAGCAAGAGGTCCAGGAACCTGAATAAGAAGAAATGTAAAAGGATCCATAGGATGTGGAATAAACACTGGTCTAGGGGACCAAGACAGATTCAAGGCAAACAAATAATGAGAAATCAACAACTGGGGAAACTGGACCTACGGGATCAACTGTACCCCACACCGTCATGCTCCAAACACCTTCAGTTACTCTGAGTGATCAAGTGCCCCAAAGCATGACATTTGACGAGGTGGTCTCAGAGGCCCAATAGTCAAACATTGGCTAGACACCTTTGCCTCCTCTGAAAGATGTGCCCAGGGAGAAGGATGTCCTGGTGAATGACGCCAAAGATGAACAACAATAGTAGGATGATGGGAAGAATCCAAAAGATACAAATGTTGACTCAACAAATGCTGAAAAGGATGGGGAAAACCCTGGTGATATAGATGATGTTGGTGCTAGTGGAGATGGGGTCTCTGACACCACAGATGAAGATGCCACTAGGGCGGAGGGCACTAAAGCCCCCGGGGAACAGGAAAAAGAGAAAAAGTCTGACGTGACCGTAGATGTCAGAGATACACCACTAGACTCTAAAGAAGGCCTTGATACTCATGCCTTAGCAGCCAGAATTCCCCAGCCACCACAATGGTTGGTAGAATCCAGGAAAAGAAAATCCCCTGTGGCAGCAGGTGTTTCCCTCTCATTGGTCGAGATGATGGCCTAGAATGCAGAGGCTAGGAAGCCCAAAAAGGCCCGGACCATCCATACCCTCCAGACTGGTCTGGGAGGAAATATAGTTGCAATAGTTGCAACCCCTCCCCTAGATACAAATGTAGTGACAGCAAGATCTGAAGACTATGTAGTCACAGAAGTACCTCTGGGGAGGAGAGATAAGCAGGATGAGCTAGACCTGCTAAGAGAGGCAACCTGGGCAGTTGAAGCTCGATATGATAAATGGTGCTGAAGTTAAAGGAGGAAAGAGAGAAAAAAGATAATCTCCTCGGACTTCTCATAGAATTTACATAGCCACTAGTCAAGACCCATCCGGAAGCCTCCACCTCTGAACCACCGCTTTCGCAGGGTGACATGGATGCTCTTTAGGCCATGAAAAATAAGGTGCATGTTGTAGATGGGTGGATCATGGAGCAGATCAAGGCCGTAAGGAAATTCTTGGAAGTGTCACTCTTGGACCTTTACTTGATCAATAACCTTTTGGCTTAGGTAAGTGGGGTCGTCATCCTATGGGAAGGGAACATAGAAAAATATGAGGAATGGGGGACCAGATTAGATGAAGTAATAAACTTTGGAGAAGAAGCCATCACAGAGGCGGGAATTTTGGGGGAGGAATCCTTCAAATTCCTCTAGGCCCAATAATCCAGACTTGGCCTCAAATTTGAGGTAAGCAAGCAACTGGTTACGGCCCTAAAAGAGAATATCATGGTTGTCTGATATCCTTTGGACCTGTATAAATAATTTTTTGGAAGGGTTTCACAAGTTGTTCCCTTCACCACTAGGACTTGTGCCTCAGAGGACTATGTCCTTAGTAAATTTGATGATTTGATGGAGTCCTAGTATCAGTCTTTCGAAGACTTTGATGTAGGAAAAATGTCAAGAATATCTAAGATGATGCTTCGGGCTCATGATTCTGTAAAATTAGCCGAATAATTTTGGGACGGGCCAGAGATATTGAAGAGAAGTTTGGAATTATCCGTGACTGGTGGGACAGTGTCAAGGATATAGATGGAGATGGCATTGGCCAAATTTTGGAGGCACTCAAAAATTACAAAGGACAATAAAGTTCTCTGGATTCCAGGTATTTTCACCAGCAAGGTGCATTTTTGAACAATGATTATTCTTTGGGTGTAAGCTCCCAGACTCTGGAATTCCAAATTTGATAATTTTGTATTCTTTCAATGACCTGTGTCCAAGTTCCCCATAGTTGATAGTCATTCTCAAGCAGTTAATAAGGGGGTCAGAAGGTAGGTGATCCCAATAAGGCATGTCAGTTTGAGGGATGGCTCTGATAAGTGATCTTCCCAAGGTGCCACTCTAGCATTAACTACCTGGTGCATCAAAGATAGTGATCCTCATTTTGCATTGATGAGGCATGTAGCCTCGAGTTCTGAGAAGATCAGATTTCTTCTATTCTTACTCTGGCACTCTTCTCGATGCTGATTCTCCCATCTTCTCCTCTTGACTTCTTCCTCTGTCTTGTCATACCTCTGCTCATTTTGAGGTGATTGTAAGTGGTGCAAGTAGTACCGGCCATCAGATATTATATTTTAATGTTGAGTGTGTAGTTAGATTTGTTGAGATTGACGAACATCAATCTACCCAAGAACCCTACATGCAAAACTGCTACGAGAATGAAGATAGAAGATAGAAGAAACAGAAGCTATGGCGGCCGATAGGCCAGAGAATGAAAAAGCATGTTGACAGAAATTATCTTCTATATTCAACAATGAAATGATTTACAACTTCCTTATGAAATGAAAGCCGGT